>OY751560.1:6476634-6839909 GCA_963572285.1 Caenorhabditis drosophilae | reverse complement strand
GAAATTAGGCCTTTTTAGGCTCTTTTTAAGGTTTCACAGGCCTTATCTCAGTCAATTTTGGTTTCTGTTCTAGGAGACTAGTGCCAATCGATTCAGCGTGTTAAACTACATCAGAATAGTCTCTACTAGGGCCTAAAATAGGCCTTAACTGGTCAGGAATCCGGGTTATGCCGGAAATTAGGCCTTTTTAGGCTCTTTTTCAGGTTTCACAGGCCTTATCTCAGTTATTTTTGATTTCTGTTCCAGGAGACTAATGCCAATCGATTCAGCGTGTTAAACTACATCAGAATAGTCTCTACTAGGGCCTAAAATAGGCCTTAACCGGTCAGGAATCCGGGTTATTCCGGAAATTAGGCCTTTTTAGGCTCTTTTTAAGGTTTCACAGGCCTTATCTCAGTCAATTTTGATTTCTGTTCTAGGAGACTAGTGCCAATCGATTCAGCGTGTTCAACTACATCAGAATAGTCTCTACTAGGGCCTAAAATAGGCCTTAACCGGTCAGGAATCCGGGTTATTCTGGAAATTAGGCCTTTTTAGGCTCTTTTTAAGGTTTCACAGGCCTTATCTCAGTTATTTTCGATTTCTGTTCTAAGAAACTAGTGCCAATCGATTCAGCGTGTCAAACTACATCAGAATAGTCTCTACTAGGGCCTAAAATAGGCCTTAACCGGTCAGGAATCCGGGTTATTCCGGAAATTAGGCCTTTTTAGGCTCTTTTTAAGGTTTCACAGGCCTTATCTCAGTCAATTTTGGTTTCTGTTCTAGGAGACTAGTGCCAATCGATTCAGCGTGTTAAACTACATCAGAATAGTCTCTACTAGGGCCTAAAATAGGCCTTAACTGGTCAGGAATCCGGGTTATTCCGGAAATTAGGCCTTTTTAGGCTCTTTTTCAGGTTTCACAGGCCTTATCTCAGTCAATTTTGGTTTCTGTTCTAGGAGACTAGTGCCAATCGATTCAGCGTGTTAAACTACATCAGAATAGTCTCTACTAGGGCCTAAAATAGGCCTTAACTGGTCAGGAATCCGGGTTATGCCGGAAATTAGGCCTTTTTAGGCTCTTTTTCAGGTTTCACAGGCCTTATCTCAGTTATTTTTGATTTCTGTTCCAGGAGACTAATGCCAATCGATTCAGCGTGTTAAACTACATCAGAATAGTCTCTACTAGGGCCTAAAATAGGCCTTAACCGGTCAGGAATCCGGGTTATTCCGGAAATTAGGCCTTTTTAGGCTCTTTTTAAGGTTTCACAGGCCTTATCTCAGTCAATTTTGATTTCTGTTCTAGGAGACTAGTGCCAATCGATTCAGCGTGTTCAACTACATCAGAATAGTCTCTACTAGGGCCTAAAATAGGCCTTAACCGGTCAGGAATCCGGGTTATTCTGGAAATTAGGCCTTTTTAGGCTCTTTTTAAGGTTTCACAGGCCTTATCTCAGTTATTTTCGATTTCTGTTCTAAGAAACTAGTGCCAATCGATTCAGCGTGTCAAACTACATCAGAATAGTCTCTACTAGGGCCTAAAATAGGTCTTAACCGGTCAGGAATCCGGGTTATTCCGGAAATTAGGCCTTTTTAGGCTCTTTTTAAGGTTTCACAGGCCTTATCTCAGTCAATTTTGGTTTCTGTTCTAGGAGACTAGTGCCAATCGATTCAGCGTGTTAAACTACATCAGAATAGTCTCTACTAGGGCCTAAAATAGGCCTTAACTGGTCAGGAATCCGGGTTATTCCGGAAATTAGGCCTTTTTAGGCTCTTTTTCAGGTTTCACAGGCCTTATCTCAGTCAATTTTGGTTTCTGTTCTAGGAGACTAGTGCCAATCGATTCAGCGTGTTAAACTACATCAGAATAGTCTCTACTAGGGCCTAAAATAGGCCTTAACTGGTCAGGAATCCGGGTTATTCTGGAAATTAGGCCTTTTAGGCTCTTTTTAAGGTTTCACAGGCCTTATCTCAGTTATTTTCGATTTCTGTTCTAAGAAACTAGTGCCAATCGATTCAGCGTGTCAAACTACATCAGAATAGTCTCTACTAGGGCCTAAAATAGGCCTTAACCGGTCAGGAATCCGGGTTATTCCGGAAATTAGGCCTTTTTAGGCTCTTTTTAAGGTTTCACAGGCCTTATCTCAGTCAATTTTGGTTTCTGTTCTAGGAGACTAGTGCCAATCGATTCAGCGTGTTAAACTACATCAGAATAGTCTCTACTAGGGCCTAAAATAGGCCTTAACTGGTCAGGAATCCGGGTTATTCCGGAAATTAGGCCTTTTTAGGCTCTTTTTCAGGTTTCACAGGCCTTATCTCAGTCAATTTTGGTTTCTGTTCTAGGAGACTAGTGCCAATCGATTCAGCGTGTTAAACTACATCAGAATAGTCTCTACTAGGGCCTAAAATAGGCCTTAACTGGTCAGGAATCCGGGTTATGCCGGAAATTAGGCCTTTTTAGGCTCTTTTTCAGGTTTCACAGGCCTTATCTCAGTTATTTTTGATTTCTGTTCCAGGAGACTAATGCCAATCGATTCAGCGTGTTAAACTACATCAGAATAGTCTCTACTAGGGCCTAAAATAGGCCTTAACTGGTCAGGAATCCGGGTTATTCCGGAAATTAGGCCTTTTTAGGCTCTTTTTCAGGTTTCACAGGCCTTATCTCAGTCAATTTTGGTTTCTGTTCTAGGAGACTAGTGCCAATCGATTCAGCGTGTTAAACTACATCAGAATAGTCTCTACTAGGGCCTAAAATAGGCCTTAACTGGTCAGGAATCCGGGTTATGCCGGAAATTAGGCCTTTTTTAGGCTCTTTTTCAGGTTTCACAGGCCTTATCTCAGTTATTTTTGATTTCTGTTCCAGGAGACTAATGCCAATCGATTCAGCGTGTTAAACTACATCAGAATAGTCTCTACTAGGGCCTAAAATAGGCCTTAACCGGTCAGGAATCCGGGTTATTCCGGAAATTAGGCCTTTTTAGGCTCTTTTTAAGGTTTCACAGGCCTTATCTCAGTCAATTTTGATTTCTGTTCTAGGAGACTAGTGCCAATCGATTCAGCGTGTCAAACTACATCAGAATAGTCTCTACTAGGGCCTAAAATAGGCCTTAACCGGTCAGGAATCCGGGTTATTCCGGAAATTAGGCCTTTTTAGGCTCTTTTTAAGGTTTCACAGGCCTTATCTCAGTCAATTTTGATTTCTGTTCTAGGAGACTAATGCCAATCGATTCAGCGTGTTAAACTACATCAGAATAGTCTCTACTAGGGCCTAAAATAGGCCTTAACTGGTCAGGAATCCGGGTTATGCCGGAAATTAGGCCTTTTTAGGCTCTTTTTCAGGTTTCACAGGCCTTATCTCAGTTATTTTTGATTTCTGTTCCAGGAGACTAATGCCAATCGATTCAGCGTGTTAAACTACATCAGAATAGTCTCTACTAGGGCCTAAAATAGGCCTTAACCGGTCAGGAATCCGGGTTATTCCGGAAATTAGGCCTTTTTAGGCTCTTTTTCAGGTTTCACAGGCCTTATCTCAGTCAATTTTGGTTTCTGTTCTAGGAGACTAGTGCCAATCGATTCAGCGTGTTAAACTACATCAGAATAGTCTCTACTAGGGCCTAAAATAGGCCTTAACTGGTCAGGAATCCGGGTTATTCCGGAAATTAGGCCTTTTTAGGCTCTTTTTCAGGTTTCACAGGCCTTATCTCAGTCAATTTTGGTTTCTGTTCTAGGAGACTAGTGCCAATCGATTCAGCGTGTTAAACTACATCAGAATAGTCTCTACTAGGGCCTAAAATAGGCCTTAACTGGTCAGGAATCCGGGTTATGCCGGAAATTAGGCCTTTTTAGGCTCTTTTTCAGGTTTCACAGGCCTTATCTCAGTTATTTTTGATTTCTGTTCCAGGAGACTAATGCCAATCGATTCAGCGTGTTAAACTACATCAGAATAGTCTCTAATAGGGCCTAAAATAGGCCTTAACTGGTCAGGAATCCGGGTTATTCCGGAAATTAGGCCTTTTTAGGCTCTTTCTCAGGTTTCACAGGCCTTATCTCAGTCAATTTTGGTTTCTGTTCTAGGAGACTAGTGCCAATCGATTCAGCGTGTTAAACTACATCAGAATAGTCTCTACTAGGGCCTAAAATAGGCCTTAACTGGTCAGGAATCCGGGTTATGCCGGAAATTAGGCCTTTTTAGGCTCTTTTTCAGGTTTCACAGGCCTTATCTCAGTTATTTTTGATTTCTGTTCCAGGAGACTAATGCCAATCGATTCAGCGTGTTAAACTACATCAGAATAGTCTCTACTAGGGCCTAAAATAGGCCTTAACCGGTCAGGAATCCGGGTTATTCCGGAAATTAGGCCTTTTTAGGCTCTTTTTAAGGTTTCACAGGCCTTATCTCAGTCAATTTTGATTTCTGTTCTAGGAGACTAGTGCCAATCGATTCAGCGTGTTCAACTACATCAGAATAGTCTCTACTAGGGCCTAAAATAGGCCTTAACCGGTCAGGAATCCGGGTTATTCTGGAAATTAGGCCTTTTTAGGCTCTTTTTAAGGTTTCACAGGCCTTATCTCAGTTATTTTCGATTTCTGTTCTAAGAAACTAGTGCCAATCGATTCAGCGTGTTAAACTACATCAGAATAGTCTCTACTAGGGCCTAAAATAGGCCTTAACTGGTCAGGAATCCGGGTTATGCCGGAAATTAGGCCTTTTTAGGCTCTTTTTCAGGTTCCTTTTTAGGCTCTTTTTAAGGTTTCACAGGCCTTATCTCAGTCAATTTTGATTTCTGTTCTAGGAGACTAGTGCCAATCGATTCAGCGTGTTAAACTACATCAGAATAGTCTCTACTAGGGCCTAAAATAGGCCTTAACCGGTCAGGAATCCGGGTTATTCCGGAAATTAGGCCTTTTTAGGCTCTTTTTAAGGTTTCACAGGCCTTATCTCAGTCAATTTTGATTTCTGTTCTAGGAGACTAATGCCAATCGATTCAGCGTGTTAAACTACATCAGAATAGTCTCTACTAGGGCCTAAAATAGGCCTTAACCGGTCAGGAATCCGGGATATTCCGGAAATTAGGCCTTTTTAGGCTCTTTTTAAGGTTTCACAGGCCTTATCTCAGTCAATTTTGGTTTCTGTTCTAGGAGACTAGTGCCAATCGATTCAGCGTGTTAAACTACATCAGAATAGTCTCTACTAGGGCCTAAAATAGGCCTTAACTGGTCAGGAATCCGGGTTATTCTGGAAATTAGGCCTTTTTAGGCTCTTTTTAAGGTTTCACAGGCCTTATCTCAGTTATTTTCGATTTCTGTTCTAAGAAACTAGTGCCAATCGATTCAGCGTGTCAAACTACATCAGAATAGTCTCTACTAGGGCCTAAAATAGGCCTTAACCGGTCAGGAATCCGGGTTATTCCGGAAATTAGGCCTTTTTAGGCTCTTTTTAAGGTTTCACAGGCCTTATCTCAGTCAATTTTGGTTTCTGTTCTAGGAGACTAGTGCCAATCGATTCAGCGTGTTAAACTACATCAGAATAGTCTCTACTAGGGCCTAAAATAGGCCTTAACTGGTCAGGAATCCGGGTTATTCCGGAAATTAGGCCTTTTTAGGCTCTTTTTCAGGTTTCACAGGCCTTATCTCAGTCAATTTTGGTTTCTGTTCTAGGAGACTAGTGCCAATCGATTCAGCGTGTTAAACTACATCAGAATAGTCTCTACTAGGGCCTAAAATAGGCCTTAACTGGTCAGGAATCCGGGTTATGCCGGAAATTAGGCCTTTTTAGGCTCTTTTTCAGGTTTCACAGGCCTTATCTCAGTTATTTTTGATTTCTGTTCCAGGAGACTAATGCCAATCGATTCAGCGTGTTAAACTACATCAGAATAGTCTCTACTAGGGCCTAAAATAGGCCTTAACTGGTCAGGAATCCGGGTTATTCCGGAAATTAGGCCTTTTTAGGCTCTTTTTCAGGTTTCACAGGCCTTATCTCAGTCAATTTTGGTTTCTGTTCTAGGAGACTAGTGCCAATCGATTCAGCGTGTTAAACTACATCAGAATAGTCTCTACTAGGGCCTAAAATAGGCCTTAACTGGTCAGGAATCCGGGTTATGCCGGAAATTAGGCCTTTTTAGGCTCTTTTTCAGGTTTCACAGGCCTTATCTCTTCTGTTCCAGGAGACCTAATGCCAATCGATTCAGCGTGTTAAACTACATCAGAATAGTCTCTACTAGGGCCTAAAATAGGCCTTAACCGGTCAGGAATCCGGGTTATTCGGAAATTAGGCCTTTTTAGGCTCTTTTTAAGGTTTCACAGGCCTTATCTCAGTCAATTTTGATTTCTGTTCTAGGAGACTAGTGCCAATCGATTCAGCGTGTCAAACTACATCAGAATAGTCTCTACTAGGGCCTAAAATAGGCCTTAACCGGTCAGGAATCCGGGTTATTCCGGAAATTAGGCCTTTTTAGGCTCTTTTTAAGGTTTCACAGGCCTTATCTCAGTCAATTTTGATTTCTGTTCTAGGAGACTAATGCCAATCGATTCAGCGTGTTAAAACTACATCAGAATAGTCTCTACTAGGCCTAAAATAGGCCTTAACTGGTCAGGAATCCGGGGTTATGCCGGAAATTAGGCCCTTTTTAGGCTCTTTTTCAGGTTTCACAGGCCTTATCTCAGTTATTTTTGATTTCTGTTCCAGGAGACTAATGCCAATCGATTCAGCGTGTTAAACTACATCAGAATAGTCTCTACTAGGGCCTAAAATAGGCCTTAACCGGTCAGGAATCCGGGTTATTCCGGAAATTAGGCCTTTTTAGGCTCTTTTTCAGGTTTCACAGGCCTTATCTCAGTCAATTTTGGTTTCTGTTCTAGGAGACTAGTGCCAATCGATTCAGCGTGTTAAACTACATCAGAATAGTCTCTACTAGGGCCTAAAATAGGCCTTAACTGGTCAGGAATCCGGGTTATTCCGGAAATTAGGCCTTTTTTAGGCTCTTTTTCAGGTTTCACAGGCCTTATCTCAGTCAATTTTGGTTTCTGTTCTAGGAGACTAGTGCCCAATCGATTCAGCGTGTTAAACTACATCAGAATAGTCTCTACTAGGGCCTAAAATAGGCCTTAACTGGTCAGTGAATCCGGGTTATGCCGGAAATTAGGCCTTTTTAGGCTCTTTTTTCAGGGTTTCACAGGCCTTATCTCAGTTATTTTTGATTTCTGTTCCAGGAGACTAATGCCAATCGATTCAGCGTGTTAAACTACATCAGAATAGTCTCTAATAGGGCCTAAAATAGGCCTTAACTGGTCAGGAATCCGGGTTATTCCGGAAATTAGGCCTTTTTAGGCTCTTTTTCAGGTTTCACAGGCCTTATCTCAGTCAATTTTGATTTCTGTTCTAGGAGAATAGTGCCAATCGATTCAGCGTGTTAAACTACATCAGAATAGTCTCTACTAGGGCCTAAAATAGGCCTTAACCGGTCAGGAATCCGGGTTATTCCGGAAATTAGGCCTTTTTAGGCTCTTTTTAAGGTTTCACAGGCCTTATCTCAGTCAATTTTGATTTCTGTTCTAGGAGACTAGTGCCAATCGATTCAGCGTGTTAAACTACATCAGAATAGTCTCTACTAGGGCCTAAAATAGGCCTTAACCGGTCAGGAATCCGGGTTATTCCGGAAATTAGGCCTTTTTAGGCTCTTTTTAAGGTTTCACAGGCCTTATCTCAGGTCAATTTTGATTTCTGTTCTAGGAGACTAATGCCAATCGATTCAGCGTGTTAAACTACATCAGAATGGTCTCTACTAGGGCCTAAAATAGGCCTTAAACCGGTCAGGAATCCGGGTTATTCCGGAAATTAGGCCTTTTTAGGCTCTTTTTAAGGTTTCACAGGCCTTATCTCAGTCAATTTTGATTTCTGTTCTAGGAGACTAGTGCCAATCGATTCAGCGTGTTCAACTACATCAGAATAGTCTCTACTAGGGCCTAAAATAGGCCTTAACCGGTCAGGAATCCGGGTTATTCTGGAAATTAGCCTTTTTAGGCTCTTTTTAAGGTTTCACAGGCCTTATCTCAGTTATTTTCGATTCTGTTCTAAGAAACTAGTGCCAATCGATTCAGCGTGTTAAACTACATCAGAATAGTCTCTACTAGGGCCTAAAATAGGCCCTTAACTGGTCAGGAATCCGGGTTTATGCCGGAAATTAGGCCTTTTTAGGCTCTTTTTCAGGTTCCTTTTTAGGCTCTTTTTAAGGTTTCACAGGCCTTATCTCAGTCAATTTTGATTTCTGTTCTAGGGAGACTAGTGCCAATCGATTCAGCGTGTTAAACTACATCAGAATAGTCTCTACTAGGGCCTAAAATAGGCCTTAACCGGTCAGGAATCCGGGTTATTCCGGAAATTAGGCCTTTTTAGGCTCTTTTTAAGGTTTCACAGGCCTTATCTCAGTCAATTTTGATTTCTGTTCTAGGAGACTAGTGCCAATCGATTCAGCGTGTCAAACTACATCAGAATAGTCTCTACTAGGGCCTAAAATAGGCCTTAACGGTCAGGAATCCGGGTTATTCCGGAAATTAGCCTTTTTAGGCTCTTTTTAAGGTTTCACAGGCCTTATCTCAGTCAATTTTGATTTCTGTTCTAGGAGACTAGTGCCAATCGATTCAGCGTGTCAAACTACATCAGAATAGTCTCTACTAGGGCCTAAAATAGGCCTTAACCGGTCAGGAATCCGGGTTATTCCGGAAATTAGGCCTTTTTAGGCTCTTTTTAAGGTTTCACAGGCCTTATCTCAGTCAATTTTGATTTCTGTTCTAGGAGACTAATGCCAATCGATTCAGCGTGTTAAACTACATCAGAATAGTCTCTACTGGGGGCCTAAAATAGGCCTTAACTGGTCAGGAATCCGGGTTATTCCGGAAATTAGGCCTTTTTAGGCTCTTTTTAAGGTTTCACAGGCCTTATCTCAGTCAATTTTGATTTCTGTTTTAGGAGACTAGTGCCAATCGATTCAGCGTGTTAAACTACATCAGAATAGTCTCTACTGGGGGCCTAAAATAGGCCTTAACTGGTCAGGAATCCGGGTTATTCCGGAAATTAGGCCTTTTTTAGGCTCTTTTTAAGGTTTCACAGGCCTTATCTCAGTCAATTTTGATTTCTGTTTTAGGAGACCTAGTGCCAATCGATTCAGCGTGTTAAACTACATCAGAATAGTCCTCTACTAGGGCCTAAAATAGGCCTTAACCGGTCAGGAATCCGGGTTATTCCGGAAATTAGGCCTTTTTAGGCTCTTTTTCAGGTTTCACAGGCACTTATCTCAGTCAATTTTGATTTCTGTTCTAGGAGACTAGTGCAATCGATTCAGCGTGTTAAACTACATCAGAATAGTCTCTACTAGGGCCTAAAATAGGCCTTAACCGGTCAGGAATCCGGGTTATTCCGGAAATTAGGCTTTTTAGGCTCTTTTTAAGGTTTCACAGGCCTTATCTCAGTCAATTTTGATTTCTGTTCTAGGAGACTAGTGCCAATCGATTCAGCGTGTCAAACTACATCAGAATAGTCCTCTACTAGGGCCTAAAATAGGCCTTAACCGGTCAGGAATCCGGGTTATTCCGGAAATTAGGCCTTTTTAGTGCTCTTTTTAAGGTTTCACAGGCCTTATCTCAGTCAATTTTGATTTCTGTTCTAGGAGACTAATGCCAATCGATTCAGCGTGTTAAACTACATCAGAATGGTCTCTACTAGGGCCTAAAATAGGCCTTAACCGGTCAGGAAATCCGGGTTATTCCGGAAATCAGGCCTTTTTAGGCTCTTTTTTAGGTTTCACAGGCCTTATCTCAGTTATTTTTGATTTCTGTTCCAGGAGACTAGTGCCAATCGATTCAGCGTGTCAAACTACATCAGAATAGTCTCTACTAGGGCCTAAAATAGGCCTTAACCGGTCAGGAATCCGGGTTATTCCGGAAATTAGGCCTTTTTTAGGCTCTTTTTAAGGTTTCACAGGCCTTATCTCAGTCAATTTTGATTTCTGTTCTAGGAGACTAATGCCAATCGATTCAGCGTGTTAAACTACATCAGAATAGTCTCTACTGGGGCCTAAAATAGGCCTTAACTGGTCAGGAATCCGGGTTATTCCGGAAATTAGGCCTTTTTAGGCTCTTTTTAAGGTTTCACAGGCCTTATCTCAGTCAATTTTGATTTCTGTTCTAGGAGACTAATGCCAATCGATTCAGCGTGTTAAACTACATCAGAATGGTCTCTACTAGGGCCTAAAATAGGCCTTAACCGGTCAGGAATCCGGGTTATTCCGGAAATTAGGCCTTTTTAGGCTCTTTTTAAGGTTTCACAGGCCTTATCTCAGTCAATTTTGATTTCTGTTCTAGGAGACTAATGCCAATCGATTCAGCGTGTTAAACTACATCAGAATGGTCTCTACTAGGGCCTAAAATAGGCCTTAACCGGTCAGGAATCCGGGTTATTCCGGAAATCAGGCCTTTTTAGGCTCTTTTTTAGGTTTCACAGGCCTTATCTCAGTTATTTTGATTTCTGTTCCAGGAGACTAGTGCCAATCGATTCAGCGTGCTGAACTACATCAGAATAGTCTCTACTAGGGCCTAAAATAGGCCTTAACCGGTCAGGAATCCGGGTTATTCCGGAAATTAGGCCTTTTTAGGCTCTTTTTAAGGTTTCACAGGCCTTATCTCAGTCAATTTTGATTTCTGTTCTAGGAGACTAGTGCCAATCGATTCAGCGTGTCAAACTACATCAGAATAGTCTCTACTAGGGCCTAAAATAGGCCTTAACCGGTCAGGAATCCGGGTTATTCCGGAAATTAGTCCTTTTTAGGCTCTTTTTAAGGTTTCACAGGCCTTATCTCAGTCAATTTTGATTTCTGTTCTAGGAGACTAATGCCAATCGATTCAGCGTGTTAAACTACATCAGAATAGTCTCTACTAGGGCCTAAAATAGGCCTTAACTGGTCAGGAATCCGGGTTATGCCGGAAATTAGTCCTTTTTAGGCTCTTTTTCAGGTTTCACAGGCCTTATCTCAGTTATTTTTGATTTCTGTTCCAGGAGACTAATGCCAATCGATTCAGCGTGTTAAACTACATCAGAATAGTCTCTACTAGGGCCTAAAATAAGCCTTAACCGGTCAGGAATCCGGGTTATTCCGGAAATTAGGCCTTTTTAGGCTCTTTTTAAGGTTTCACAGGCCTTATCTCAGTCAATTTTGGTTTCTGTTCTAGGAGACTAGTGCCAATCGATTCAGCGTGTTAAACTACATCAGAATAGTCTCTACTAGGGCCTAAAATAGGCCTTAACTGGTCAGGAATCCGGGTTATGCCGGAAATTAGGCCTTTTTAGGCTCTTTTTCAGGTTTCACAGGCCTGATCTCAGTTATTTTTGATTTCTGTTCCAGGAGACTAATGCCAATCGATTCAGCGTGTTAAACTACATCAGAATCGTCTCTACTAGGGCCTAAAATAGGCCTTAACTGGTCAGGAATCCGGGTTATGCCGGAAATTAGGCCTTTTTAGGCTCTTTTTCAGGTTTCACAGGCCTTATCTCAGTTATTTTTGATTTCTGTTCCAGGAGACTAATGCCAATCGATTCAGCGTGTTAAACTACATCAGAATAGTCTCTACTAGGGCCTAAAATAGGCCTTAACCGGTCAGGAATCCGGGTTATTCCGGAAATTAGGCCTTTTTAGGCTCTTTTTAAGGTTTCACAGGCCTTATCTCAGTCAATTTTGATTTCTGTTCTAGGAGACTAGTGCCAATCGATTCAGCGTGTTAAACTACATCAGAATAGTCTCTACTAGGGCCTAAAATAGGCCTTAACCGGTCAGGAATCCGGGTTATTCCGGAAATTAGGCCTTTTTAGGCTCTTTTTAAGGTTTCACAGGCCTTATCTCAGTCAATTTTGATTTCTGTTCTAGGAGACTAATGCCAATCGATTCAGCGTGTTAAACTACATCAGAATGGTCTCTACTAGGGCCTAAAATAGGCCTTAACCGGTCAGGAATCCGGGTTATTCCG
Source organism: Caenorhabditis drosophilae (assembly GCA_963572285.1). Lineage (NCBI taxonomy): Eukaryota > Metazoa > Nematoda > Chromadorea > Rhabditida > Rhabditidae > Caenorhabditis > Caenorhabditis drosophilae. The sequence goes on along the minus strand of OY751560.1, from coordinate 6,827,922 downwards.
GAAATCAGGCCTTTTTAGGCTCTTTTTTAGGTTTCACAGGCCTTATCTCAGTTATTTTTGATTTCTGTTCCAGGAGACTAGTGCCAATCGATTCAGCGTGTCAAACTACATCAGAATAGTCTCTACTAGGGCCTAAAATAGGCCTTAACCGGTCAGGAATCCGGGATATTCCGGAAATTAGGCCTTTTTAGGCTCTTTTTAAGGTTTCACAGGCCTTATCTCAGTCAATTTTGATTTCTGTTCTAGGAGACTAGTGCCAATCGATTCAGCGTGTCAAACTACATCAGAATAGTCTCTACTAGGGCCTAAAATAGGCCTTAACCGGTCAGGAATCCGGGTTATTCCGGAAATTAGGCCTTTTTAGGCTCTTTTTAAGGTTTCACAGGCCTTATCTCAGTCAATTTTGATTTCTGTTCTAGGAGACTAATGCCAATCGATTCAGCGTGTTAAACTACATCAGAATAGTCTCTACTGGGGCCTAAAATAGGCCTTAACTGGTCAGGAATCCGGGTTATTCCGGAAATTAGGCCTTTTTAGGCTCTTTTTAAGGTTTCACAGGCCTTATCTCAGTCAATTTTGATTTCTGTTCTAGGAGACTAGTGCCAATCGATTCAGCGTGTTAAACTACATCAGAATAGTCTCTACTAGGGCCTAAAATAGGCCTTAACCGGTCAGGAATCCGGGTTATTCCGGAAATTAGGCCTTTTTAGGCTCTTTTTCAGGTTTCACAGGCCTTATCTCAGTCAATTTTGATTTCTGTTCTAGGAGACTAGTGCCAATCGATTCAGCGTGTCAAACTACATCAGAATAGTCTCTACTAGGGCCTAAAATAGGCCTTAACCGGTCAGGAATCCGGGTTATTCCGGAAATTAGGCCTTTTTAGGCTCTTTTTAAGGTTTCACAGGCCTTATCTCAGTCAATTTTGATTTCTGTTCTAGGAGACTAATGCCAATCGATTCAGCGTGTTAAACTACATCAGAATGGTCTCTACTAGGGCCTAAAATAGGCCTTAACCGGTCAGGAATCCGGGTTATTCCGGAAATCAGGCCTTTTTAGGCTCTTTTTTAGGTTTCACAGGCCTTATCTCAGTTATTTTTGATTTCTGTTCCAGGAGACTAGTGCCAATCGATTCAGCGTGTCAAACTACATCAGAATAGTCTCTACTAGGGCCTAAAATAGGCCTTAACCGGTCAGGAATCCGGGATATTCCGGAAATTAGGCCTTTTTAGGCTCTTTTTAAGGTTTCACAGGCCTTATCTCAGTCAATTTTGATTTCTGTTCTAGGAGACTAGTGCCAATCGATTCAGCGTGTTAAACTACATCAGAATAGTCTCTACTAGGGCCTAAAATAGGCCTTAACCGGTCAGGAATCCGGGTTATTCCGGAAATTAGGCCTTTTTAGGCTCTTTTTCAGGTTTCACAGGCCTTATCTCAGTCAATTTTGATTTCTGTTCTAGGAGACTAGTGCCAATCGATTCAGCGTGTTAAACTACATCAGAATAGTCTCTACTAGGGCCTAAAATAGGCCTTAACCGGTCAGGAATCCGGGTTATTCCGGAAATTAGGCCTTTTTAGGCTCTTTTTAAGGTTTCACAGGCCTTATCTCAGTCAATTTTGGTTTCTGTTCTAGGAGACTAGTGCCAATCGATTCAGCGTGTTTAACTACATCAGAATAGTCTCTACTAGGGCCTAAAATAGGCCTTAACCGGTCAGGAATCCGGGTTATTCCGGAAATTAGGCCTTTTTAGGCTCTTTTTAAGGTTTCACAGGCCTTATCTCAGTCAATTTTGATTTCTGTTCTAGGAGACTAGTGCCAATCGATTCAGCGTGTCAAACTACATCAGAATAGTCTCTACTAGGGCCTAAAATAGGCCTTAACCGGTCAGGAATCCGGGGTATTCCGGAAATTAGGCCTTTTTAGGCTCTTTTTAAGGTTTCACAGGCCTTATCTCAGTCAATTTTGATTTCTGTTCTAGGAGACTAATGCCAATCGATTCAGCGTGTTAAACTACATCAGAATGGTCTCTACTAGGGCCTAAAATAGGCCTTAACCGGTCAGGAATCCGGGTTATTCCGGAAATCAGGCCTTTTTAGGCTCTTTTTTAGGTTTCACAGGCCTTATCTCAGTTATTTTTGATTTCTGTTCCAGGAGACTAGTGCCAATCGATTCAGCGTGTCAAACTACATCAGAATAGTCTCTACTAGGGCCTAAAATAGGCCTTAACCGGTCAGGAATCCGGGTTATTCCGGAAATTAGGCCTTTTTAGGCTCTTTTTAAGGTTTCACAGGCCTTATCTCAGTCAATTTTGATTTCTGTTCTAGGAGACTAATGCCAATCGATTCAGCGTGTTAAACTACATCAGAATGGTCTCTACTAGGGCCTAAAATAGGCCTTAACCGGTCAGGAATCCGGGTTATTCCGGAAATCAGGCCTTTTTAGGCTCTTTTTTAGGTTTCACAGGCCTTATCTCAGTTATTTTTGATTTCTGTTCCAGGAGACTAGTGCCAATCGATTCAGCGTGTCAAACTACATCAGAATAGTCTCTACTAGGGCCTAAAATAGGCCTTAACCGGTCAGGAATCCGGGTTATTCCGGAAATTAGGCCTTTTTAGGCTCTTTTTAAGGTTTCACAGGCCTTATCTCAGTCAATTTTGATTTCTGTTCTAGGAGACTAATGCCAATCGATTCAGCGTGTTAAACTACATCAGAATAGTCTCTACTGGGGCCTAAAATAGGCCTTAACTGGTCAGGAATCCGGGTTATTCCGGAAATTAGGCCTTTTTAGGCTCTTTTTAAGGTTTCACAGGCCTTATCTCAGTCAATTTTGATTTCTGTTCTAGGAGACTAATGCCAATCGATTCAGCGTGTTAAACTACATCAGAATGGTCTCTACTAGGGCCTAAAATAGGCCTTAACCGGTCAGGAATCCGGGTTATTCCGGAAATTAGGCCTTTTTAGGCTCTTTTTAAGGTTTCACAGGCCTTATCTCAGTCAATTTTGATTTCTGTTCTAGGAGACTAATGCCAATCGATTCAGCGTGTTAAACTACATCAGAATGGTCTCTACTAGGGCCTAAAATAGGCCTTAACCGGTCAGGAATCCGGGTTATTCCGGAAATCAGGCCTTTTTAGGCTCTTTTTTAGGTTTCACAGGCCTTATCTCAGTTATTTTTGATTTCTGTTCCAGGAGACTAGTGCCAATCGATTCAGCGTGTCAAACTACATCAGAATAGTCTCTACTAGGGCCTAAAATAGGCCTTAACCGGTCAGGAATCCGGGTTATTCCGGAAATTAGGCCTTTTTAGGCTCTTTTTAAGGTTTCACAGGCCTTATCTCAGTCAATTTTGATTTCTGTTCTAGGAGACTAATGCCAATCGATTCAGCGTGTTAAACTACATCAGAATGGTCTCTACTAGGGCCTAAAATAGGCCTTAACTGGTCAGGAATCCGGGTTATTCCGGAAATTAGGCCTTTTTAGGCTCTTTTTAAGGTTTCACAGGCCTTATCTCAGTCAATTTTGATTTCTGTTCTAGGAGACTAATGCCAATCGATTCAGCGTGTTAAACTACATCAGAATGGTCTCTACTAGGGCCTAAAATAGGCCTTAACCGGTCAGGAATCCGGGTTATTCCGGAAATCAGGCCTTTTTAGGCTCTTTTTTAGGTTTCACAGGCCTTATCTCAGTTATTTTTGATTTCTGTTCCAGGAGACTAGTGCCAATCGATTCAGCGTGTCAAACTACATCAGAATAGTCTCTACTAGGGCCTAAAATAGGCCTTAACCGGTCAGGAATCCGGGTTATTCCGGAAATTAGGCCTTTTTAGGCTCTTTTTAAGGTTTCACAGGCCTTATCTCAGTCAATTTTGATTTCTGTTCTAGGAGACTAATGCCAATCGATTCAGCGTGTTAAACTACATCAGAATAGTCTCTACTGGGGCCTAAAATAGGCCTTAACTGGTCAGGAATCCGGGTTATTCCGGAAATTAGGCCTTTTTAGGCTCTTTTTAAGGTTTCACAGGCCTTATCTCAGTCAATTTTGATTTCTGTTCTAGGAGACTAGTGCCAATCGATTCAGCGTGTTAAACTACATCAGAATAGTCTCTACTAGGGCCTAAAATAGGCCTTAACCGGTCAGGAATCCGGGTTATTCCGGAAATTAGGCCTTTTTAGGCTCTTTTTCAGGTTTCACAGGCCTTATCTCAGTCAATTTTGATTTCTGTTCTAGGAGACTAGTGCCAATCGATTCAGCGTGTCAAACTACATCAGAATAGTCTCTACTAGGGCCTAAAATAGGCCTTAACCGGTCAGGAATCCGGGTTATTCCGGAAATTAGGCCTTTTTAGGCTCTTTTTAAGGTTTCACAGGCCTTATCTCAGTCAATTTTGATTTCTGTTCTAGGAGACTAATGCCAATCGATTCAGCGTGTTAAACTACATCAGAATGGTCTCTACTAGGGCCTAAAATAGGCCTTAACCGGTCAGGAATCCGGGTTATTCCGGAAATCAGGCCTTTTTAGGCTCTTTTTTAGGTTTCACAGGCCTTATCTCAGTTATTTTTGATTTCTGTTCCAGGAGACTAGTGCCAATCGATTCAGCGTGTCAAACTACATCAGAATAGTCTCTACTAGGGCCTAAAATAGGCCTTAACCGGTCAGGAATCCGGGATATTCCGGAAATTAGGCCTTTTTAGGCTCTTTTTAAGGTTTCACAGGCCTTATCTCAGTTATTTTCGATTTCTGTTCTAAGAAACTAGTGCCAATCGATTCAGCGTGCTGAACTACATCAGAATAGTCTCTACTAGGGCCTAAAATAGGCCTTAACCGGTCAGGAATCCGGGATATTCCGGAAATTAGGCCTTTTTAGGCTCTTTTTAAGGTTTCACAGGCCTTATCTCAGTCAATTTTGATTTCTGTTCTAGGAGACTAGTGCCAATCGATTCAGCGTGTCAAACTACATCAGAATAGTCTCTACTAGGGCCTAAAATAGGCCTTAACCGGTCAGGAATCCGGGTTATTCCGGAAATTAGTCCTTTTTAGGCTCTTTTTAAGGTTTCACAGGCCTTATCTCAGTCAATTTTGATTTCTGTTCTAGGAGACTAATGCCAATCGATTCAGCGTGTTAAACTACATCAGAATAGTCTCTACTAGGGCCTAAAATAGGCCTTAACCGGTCAGGAATCCGGGTTATTCCGGAAATTAGGCCTTTTTAGGCTCTTTTTAAGGTTTCACAGGCCTTATCTCAGTCAATTTTGGTTTCTGTTCTAGGAGACTAGTGCCAATCGATTCAGCGTGTTAAACTACATCAGAATAGTCTCTACTAGGGCCTAAAATAGGCCTTAACCGGTCAGGAATCCGGGTTATTCCGGAAATTAGGCCTTTTTAGGCTCTTTTTAAGGTTTCACAGGCCTTATCTCAGTCAATTTTGATTTCTGTTCTAGGAGACTAGTGCCAATCGATTCAGCGTGTTAAACTACATCAGAATAGTCTCTACTAGGGCCTAAAATAGGCCTTAACCGGTCAGGAATCCGGGTTATTCCGGAAATTAGGCCTTTTTAGGCTCTTTTTAAGGTTTCACAGGCCTTATCTCAGTCAATTTTGATTTCTGTTCTAGGAGACTAATGCCAATCGATTCAGCGTGTTAAACTACATCAGAATGGTCTCTACTAGGGCCTAAAATAGGCCTTAACCGGTCAGGAATCCGGGTTATTCCGGAAATCAGGCCTTTTTAGGCTCTTTTTTAGGTTTCACAGGCCTTATCTCAGTTATTTTTGATTTCTGTTCCAGGAGACTAGTGCCAATCGATTCAGCGTGTCAAACTACATCAGAATAGTCTCTACTAGGGCCTAAAATAGGCCTTAACCGGTCAGGAATCCGGGATATTCCGGAAATTAGGCCTTTTTAGGCTCTTTTTAAGGTTTCACAGGCCTTATCTCAGTCAATTTTGATTTCTGTTTTAGGAGACTAGTGCCAATCGATTCAGCGTGTCAAACTACATCAGAATAGTCTCTACTAGGGCCTAAAATAGGCCTTAACCGGTCAGGAATCCGGGTTATTCTGGAAATTAGGCCTTTTTAGGCTCTTTTTAAGGTTTCACAGGCCTTATCTCAGTTATTTTCGATTTCTGTTCTAAGAAACTAGTGCCAATCGATTCAGCGTGCTGAACTACATCAGAATAGTCTCTACTAGGGCCTAAAATAGGCCTTAACCGGTCAGGAATCCGGGTTATTCCGGAAATTAGGCCTTTTTAGGCTCTTTTTAAGGTTTCACAGGCCTTATCTCAGTCAATTTTGATTTCTGTTCTAGGAGACTAGTGCCAATCGATTCAGCGTGTTCAACTACATCAGAATAGTCTCTACTAGGGCCTAAAATAGGCCTTAACCGGTCAGGAATCCGGGTTATTCTGGAAATTAGGCCTTTTTAGGCTCTTTTTAAGGTTTCACAGGCCTTATCTCAGTTATTTTCGATTTCTGTTCTAAGAAACTAGTGCCAATCGATTCAGCGTGCTGAACTACATCAGAATAGTCTCTACTAGGGCCTAAAATAGGCCTTAACCGGTCAGGAATCCGGGTTATTCCGGAAATTAGGCCTTTTTAGGCTCTTTTTAAGGTTTCACAGGCCTTATCTCAGTCAATTTTGATTTCTGTTCTAGGAGACTAGTGCCAATCGATTCAGCGTGTTCAACTACATCAGAATAGTCTCTACTAGGGCCTAAAATAGGCCTTAACCGGTCAGGAATCCGGGTTATTCTGGAAATTAGGCCTTTTTAGGCTCTTTTTAAGGTTTCACAGGCCTTATCTCAGTTATTTTCGATTTCTGTTCTAAGAAACTAGTGCCAATCGATTCAGCGGGCTGAACTACATCAGAATAGTCTCTACTAGGGCCTAAAATAGGCCTTAACCGGTCAGGAATCCGGGTTATTCTGGAAATTAGGCCTTTTTAGGCTCTTTTTAAGGTTTCACAGGCCTTATCTCAGTTATTTTCGATTTCTGTTCTAAGAAACTAGTGCCAATCGATTCAGCGTGCTGAACTACATCAGAATAGTCTCTACTAGGGCCTAAAATAGGCCTTAACCGGTCAGGAATCCGGGTTATTCCGGAAATTAGGCCTTTTTAGGCTCTTTTTAAGGTTTCACAGGCCTTATCTCAGTCAATTTTGATTTCTGTTCTAGGAGACTAGTGCCAATCGATTCAGCGTGTTCAACTACATCAGAATAGTCTCTACTAGGGCCTATAATAGGCCTTAACCGGTCAGGAATCCGGGTTAATCCGGAAATAAGGCCTTTTTAGGCTCTTTTTAAGGTTTCACAGGCCTTATCTCAGTTATTTTTGATTTCTGTTCCAGGAGACTAATGCCAATCGATTCAGCGTGTTAAACTACATCAGAATAGTCTCTACTAGGGCCTAAAATAGGCCTTAACTGGTCAGGAATCCGGGTTATTCCGGAAATTAGGCCTTTTTAGGCTCTTTTTCAGGTTTCACAGGCCTTATCTCAGTCAATTTTGATTTCTGTTCTAGGAGAATAGTGCCAATCGATTCAGCGTGTTAAACTACATCAGAATAGTCTCTACTAGGGCCTAAAATAGGCCTTAACCGGTCAGGAATCCGGGTTATTCCGGAAATTAGGCCTTTTTAGGCTCTTTTTAAGGTTTCACAGGCCTTATCTCAGTCAATTTTGATTTCTGTTCTAGGAGACTAGTGCCAATCGATTCAGCGTGTTAAACTACATCAGAATAGTCTCTACTAGGGCCTAAAATAGGCCTTAACCGGTCAGGAATCCGGGTTATTCCGGAAATTAGGCCTTTTTAGGCTCTTTTTAAGGTTTCACAGGCCTTATCTCAGTCAATTTTGATTTCTGTTCTAGGAGACTAATGCCAATCGATTCAGCGTGTTAAACTACATCAGAATGGTCTCTACTAGGGCCTAAAATAGGCCTTAACCGGTCAGGAATCCGGGTTATTCCGGAAATCAGGCCTTTTTAGGCTCTTTTTTAGGTTTCACAGGCCTTATCTCAGTTATTTTTGATTTCTGTTCCAGGAGACTAGTGCCAATCGATTCAGCGTGTCAAACTACATCAGAATAGTCTCTACTAGGGCCTAAAATAGGCCTTAACCGGTCAGGAATCCGGGTTATTCTGGAAATTAGGCCTTTTTAGGCTCTTTTTAAGGTTTCACAGGCCTTATCTCAGTTATTTTCGATTTCTGTTCTAGGAGACTAGTGCCAATCGATTCAGCGTGTCAAACTACATCAGAATAGTCTCTACTAGGGCCTAAAATAGGCCTTAACCGGTCAGGAATCCGGGTTATTCCGGAAATTAGGCCTTTTTAGGCTCTTTTTAAGGTTTCACAGGCCTTATCTCAGTCAATTTTGATTTCTGTTCTAGGAGACTAGTGCCAATCGATTCAGCGTGTTCAACTACATCAGAATAGTCTCTACTAGGGCCTAAAATAGGCCTTAACCGGTCAGGAATCCGGGTTATTCTGGAAATTAGGCCTTTTTAGGCTCTTTTTAAGGTTTCACAGGCCTTATCTCAGTTATTTTCGATTTCTGTTCTAAGAAACTAGTGCCAATCGATTCAGCGTGCTGAACTACATCAGAATAGTCTCTACTAGGGCCTAAAATAGGCCTTAACCGGTCAGGAATCCGGGTTATTCTGGAAATTAGGCCTTTTTAGGCTCTTTTTAAGGTTTCACAGGCCTTATCTCAGTTATTTTCGATTTCTGTTCTAAGAAACTAGTGCCAATCGATTCAGCGTGCTGAACTACATCAGAATAGTCTCTACTAGGGCCTAAAATAGGCCTTAACCGGTCAGGAATCCGGGTTATTCCGGAAATTAGGCCTTTTTAGGCTCTTTTTAAGGTTTCACAGGCCTTATCTCAGTCAATTTTGATTTCTGTTCTAGGAGACTAGTGCCAATCGATTCAGCGTGTTCAACTACATCAGAATAGTCTCTACTAGGGCCTATAATAGGCCTTAACCGGTCAGGAATCCGGGTTAATCCGGAAATAAGGCCTTTTTAGGCTCTTTTTAAGGTTTCACAGGCCTTATCTCAGTTATTTTTGATTTCTGTTCCAGGAGACCTATGGCAATCGATTCAACGTGTTAAACTACATCAGAATAGTCTCTACTAGGGCCTAAAATAGGCCTTAACTGGTCAGGAATCCGGGTTATTCCGGAAATTAGGCCTTTTTAGGCTCTTTTTCAGGTTTCACAGGCCTTATCTCAGTCAATTTTGATTTCTGTTCTAGGAGAATAGTGCCAATCGATTCAGCGTGTTAAACTACATCAGAATAGTCTCTACTAGGGCCTAAAATAGGCCTTAACCGGTCAGGAATCCGGGTTATTCCGGAAATTAGGCCTTTTTAGGCTCTTTTTAAGGTTTCACAGGCCTTATCTCAGTCAATTTTGATTTCTGTTTTAGGAGACTAGTGCCAATCGATTCAGCGTGTTAAACTACATCAGAATAGTCTCTACTAGGGCCTAAAATAGGCCTTAACTGGTCAGGAATCCGGGTTATTCCGGAAATTAGGCCTTTTTAGGCTCTTTTTAAGGTTTCACAGGCCTTATCTCAGTCAATTTTGATTTCTGTTCTAGGAGACTAGTGCCAATCGATTCAGCGTGTTAAACTACATCAGAATAGTCTCTACTAGGGCCTAAAATAGGCCTTAACCGGTCAGGAATCCGGGTTATTCCGGAAATTAGGCCTTTTTAGGCTCTTTTTAAGGTTTCACAGGCCTTATCTCAGTCAATTTTGATTTCTGTTCTAGGAGAATAGTGCCAATCGATTCAGCGTGTTAAACTACATCAGAATAGTCTCTACTAGGGCCTAAAATAGGCCTTAACCGGTCAGGAATCCGGGTTATTCCGGAAATTAGGCCTTTTTAGGCTCTTTTTAAGGTTTCACAGGCCTTATCTCAGTCAATTTTGATTTCTGTTCTAGGAGACTAGTGCCAATCGATTCAGCGTGTTCAACTACATCAGAATAGTCTCTACTAGGGCCTAAAATAGGCCTTAACCGGTCAGGAATCCGGGTTATTCTGGAAATTAGGCCTTTTTAGGCTCTTTTTAAGGTTTCACAGGCCTTATCTCAGTTATTTTCGATTTCTGTTCTAAGAAACTAGTGCCAATCGATTCAGCGTGCTGAACTACATCAGAATAGTCTCTACTAGGGCCTAAAATAGGCCTTAACCGGTCAGGAATCCGGGTTATTCCGGAAATTAGGCCTTTTTAGGCTCTTTTTAAGGTTTCACAGGCCTTATCTCAGTCAATTTTGATTTCTGTTCTAGGAGACTAGTGCCAATCGATTCAGCGTGTTCAACTACATCAGAATAGTCTCTACTAGGGCCTAAAATAGGCCTTAACCGGTCAGGAATCCGGGTTATTCTGGAAATTAGGCCTTTTTAGGCTCTTTTTAAGGTTTCACAGGCCTTATCTCAGTTATTTTCGATTTCTGTTCTAAGAAACTAGTGCCAATCGATTCAGCGGGCTGAACTACATCAGAATAGTCTCTACTAGGGCCTAAAATAGGCCTTAACCGGTCAGGAATCCGGGTTATTCTGGAAATTAGGCCTTTTTAGGCTCTTTTTAAGGTTTCACAGGCCTTATCTCAGTTATTTTCGATTTCTGTTCTAAGAAACTAGTGCCAATCGATTCAGCGTGCTGAACTACATCAGAATAGTCTCTACTAGGGCCTAAAATAGGCCTTAACCGGTCAGGAATCCGGGTTATTCCGGAAATTAGGCCTTTTTAGGCTCTTTTTAAGGTTTCACAGGCCTTATCTCAGTCAATTTTGATTTCTGTTCTAGGAGACTAGTGCCAATCGATTCAGCGTGTTCAACTACATCAGAATAGTCTCTACTAGGGCCTATAATAGGTCTTAACCGGTCAGGAATCCGGGTTAATCCGGAAATAAGGCCTTTTTAGGCTCTTTTTAAGGTTTCACAGGCCTTATCTCAGTTATTTTTGATTTCTGTTCCAGGAGACTAATGCCAATCGATTCAGCGTGTTAAACTACATCAGAATAGTCTCTACTAGGGCCTAAAATAGGCCTTAACTGGTCAGGAATCCGGGTTATTCCGGAAATTAGGCCTTTTTAGGCTCTTTTTCAGGTTTCACAGGCCTTATCTCAGTCAATTTTGATTTCTGTTCTAGGAGAATAGTGCCAATCGATTCAGCGTGTTAAACTACATCAGAATAGTCTCTACTAGGGCCTAAAATAGGCCTTAACCGGTCAGGAATCCGGGTTATTCCGGAAATTAGGCCTTTTTAGGCTCTTTTTAAGGTTTCACAGGCCTTATCTCAGTCAATTTTGATTTCTGTTCTAGGAGACTAGTGCCAATCGATTCAGCGTGTTAAACTACATCAGAATAGTCTCTACTAGGGCCTAAAATAGGCCTTAACCGGTCAGGAATCCGGGTTATTCCGGAAATTAGGCCTTTTTAGGCTCTTTTTAAGGTTTCACAGGCCTTATCTCAGTCAATTTTGATTTCTGTTCTAGGAGACTAATGCCAATCGATTCAGCGTGTTAAACTACATCAGAATGGTCTCTACTAGGGCCTAAAATAGGCCTTAACCGGTCAGGAATCCGGGTTATTCCGGAAATCAGGCCTTTTTAGGCTCTTTTTTAGGTTTCACAGGCCTTATCTCAGTTATTTTTGATTTCTGTTCCAGGAGACTAGTGCCAATCGATTCAGCGTGTCAAACTACATCAGAATAGTCTCTACTAGGGCCTAAAATAGGCCTTAACCGGTCAGGAATCCGGGTTATTCTGGAAATTAGGCCTTTTTAGGCTCTTTTTAAGGTTTCACAGGCCTTATCTCAGTTATTTTCGATTTCTGTTCTAGGAGACTAGTGCCAATCGATTCAGCGTGTCAAACTACATCAGAATAGTCTCTACTAGGGCCTAAAATAGGCCTTAACCGGTCAGGAATCCGGGTTATTCCGGAAATTAGGCCTTTTTAGGCTCTTTTTAAGGTTTCACAGGCCTTATCTCAGTCAATTTTGATTTCTGTTCTAGGAGACTAGTGCCAATCGATTCAGCGTGTTCAACTACATCAGAATAGTCTCTACTAGGGCCTAAAATAGGCCTTAACCGGTCAGGAATCCGGGTTATTCTGGAAATTAGGCCTTTTTAGGCTCTTTTTAAGGTTTCACAGGCCTTATCTCAGTTATTTTCGATTTCTGTTCTAAGAAACTAGTGCCAATCGATTCAGCGTGCTGAACTACATCAGAATAGTCTCTACTAGGGCCTAAAATAGGCCTTAACCGGTCAGGAATCCGGGTTATTCTGGAAATTAGGCCTTTTTAGGCTCTTTTTAAGGTTTCACAGGCCTTATCTCAGTTATTTTCGATTTCTGTTCTAAGAAACTAGTGCCAATCGATTCAGCGTGCTGAACTACATCAGAATAGTCTCTACTAGGGCCTAAAATAGGCCTTAACCGGTCAGGAATCCGGGTTATTCCGGAAATTAGGCCTTTTTAGGCTCTTTTTAAGGTTTCACAGGCCTTATCTCAGTCAATTTTGATTTCTGTTCTAGGAGACTAGTGCCAATCGATTCAGCGTGTTCAACTACATCAGAATAGTCTCTACTAGGGCCTATAATAGGCCTTAACCGGTCAGGAATCCGGGTTAATCCGGAAATAAGGCCTTTTTAGGCTCTTTTTAAGGTTTCACAGGCCTTATCTCAGTTATTTTTGATTTCTGTTCCAGGAGACTAATGCCAATCGATTCAGCGTGTTAAACTACATCAGAATAGTCTCTACTAGGGCCTAAAATAGGCCTTAACCGGTCAGGAATCCGGGTTATTCCGGAAATTAGGCCTTTTTAGGCTCTTTTTAAGGTTTCACAGGCCTTATCTCAGTTATTTTTGATTTCTGTTCCAGGAGACTAGTGCCAATCGATTCAGCGTGTCAAACTACATCAGAATAGTCTCTACTAGGGCCTAAAATAGGCCTTAACCGGTCAGGAATCCGGGATATTCCGGAAATTAGGCCTTTTTAGGCTCTTTTTAAGGTTTCACAGGCCTTATCTCAGTCAATTTTGATTTCTGTTCTAGGAGACTAGTGCCAATCGATTCAGCGTGTCAAACTACATCAGAATAGTCTCTACTAGGGCCTAAAATAGGCCTTAACCGGTCAGGAATCCGGGTTATTCCGGAAATTAGGCCTTTTTAGGCTCTTTTTAAGGTTTCACAGGCCTTATCTCAGTCAATTTTGATTTCTGTTCTAGGAGACTAGTGCCAATCGATTCAGCGTGTTAAACTACATCAGAATAGTCTCTACTGGGGCCTAAAATAGGCCTTAACTGGTCAGGAATCCGGGTTATTCCGGAAATTAGGCCTTTTTAGGCTCTTTTTAAGGTTTCACAGGCCTTATCTCAGTCAATTTTGATTTCTGTTCTAGGAGACTAGTGCCAATCGATTCAGCGTGTTAAACTACATCAGAATAGTCTCTACTAGGGCCTAAAATAGGCCTTAACCGGTCAGGAATCCGGGTTATTCCGGAAATTAGGCCTTTTTAGGCTCTTTTTAAGGTTTCACAGGCCTTATCTCAGTCAATTTTGATTTCTGTTCTAGGAGAATAGTGCCAATCGATTCAGCGTGTTAAACTACATCAGAATAGTCTCTACTAGGGCCTAAAATAGGCCTTAACCGGTCAGGAATCCGGGTTATTCCGGAAATTAGGCCTTTTTAGGCTCTTTTTAAGGTTTCACAGGCCTTATCTCAGTCAATTTTGATTTCTGTTCTAGGAGACTAGTGCCAATCGATTCAGCGTGTTCAACTACATCAGAATAGTCTCTACTAGGGCCTAAAATAGGCCTTAACCGGTCAGGAATCCGGGTTATTCTGGAAATTAGGCCTTTTTAGGCTCTTTTTAAGGTTTCACAGGCCTTATCTCAGTTATTTTCGATTTCTGTTCTAAGAAACTAGTGCCAATCGATTCAGCGTGCTGAACTACATCAGAATAGTCTCTACTAGGGCCTAAAATAGGCCTTAACCGGTCAGGAATCCGGGTTATTCCGGAAATTAGGCCTTTTTAGGCTCTTTTTAAGGTTTCACAGGCCTTATCTCAGTCAATTTTGATTTCTGTTCTAGGAGACTAGTGCCAATCGATTCAGCGTGTTCAACTACATCAGAATAGTCTCTACTAGGGCCTAAAATAGGCCTTAACCGGTCAGGAATCCGGGTTATTCTGGAAATTAGGCCTTTTTAGGCTCTTTTTAAGGTTTCACAGGCCTTATCTCAGTTATTTTCGATTTCTGTTCTAAGAAACTAGTGCCAATCGATTCAGCGGGCTGAACTACATCAGAATAGTCTCTACTAGGGCCTAAAATAGGCCTTAAACGGTCAGGAATCCGGGTTATTCTGGAAATTAGGCCTTTTTAGGCTCTTTTTAAGGTTTCACAGGCCTTATCTCAGTTATTTTCGATTTCTGTTCTAAGAAACTAGTGCCAATCGATTCAGCGTGCTGAACTACATCAGAATAGTCTCTACTAGGGCCTAAAATAGGCCTTAACCGGTCAGGAATCCGGGTTATTCCGGAAATTAGGCCTTTTTAGGCTCTTTTTAAGGTTTCACAGGCCTTATCTCAGTCAATTTTGATTTCTGTTCTAGGAGACTAGTGCCAATCGATTCAGCGTGTTCAACTACATCAGAATAGTCTCTACTAGGGCCTATAATAGGTCTTAACCGGTCAGGAATCCGGGTTAATCCGGAAATAAGGCCTTTTTAGGCTCTTTTTAAGGTTTCACAGGCCTTATCTCAGTTATTTTTGATTTCTGTTCCAGGAGACTAATGCCAATCGATTCAGCGTGTTAAACTACATCAGAATAGTCTCTACTAGGGCCTAAAATAGGCCTTAACTGGTCAGGAATCCGGGTTATTCCGGAAATTAGGCCTTTTTAGGCTCTTTTTCAGGTTTCACAGGCCTTATCTCAGTCAATTTTGATTTCTGTTCTAGGAGAATAGTGCCAATCGATTCAGCGTGTTAAACTACATCAGAATAGTCTCTACTAGGGCCTAAAATAGGCCTTAACCGGTCAGGAATCCGGGTTATTCCGGAAATTAGGCCTTTTTAGGCTCTTTTTAAGGTTTCACAGGCCTTATCTCAGTCAATTTTGATTTCTGTTCTAGGAGACTAGTGCCAATCGATTCAGCGTGTTAAACTACATCAGAATAGTCTCTACTAGGGCCTAAAATAGGCCTTAACCGGTCAGGAATCCGGGTTATTCCGGAAATTAGGCCTTTTTAGGCTCTTTTTAAGGTTTCACAGGCCTTATCTCAGTCAATTTTGATTTCTGTTCTAGGAGACTAATGCCAATCGATTCAGCGTGTTAAACTACATCAGAATGGTCTCTACTAGGGCCTAAAATAGGCCTTAACCGGTCAGGAATCCGGGTTATTCCGGAAATCAGGCCTTTTTAGGCTCTTTTTTAGGTTTCACAGGCCTTATCTCAGTTATTTTTGATTTCTGTTCCAGGAGACTAGTGCCAATCGATTCAGCGTGTCAAACTACATCAGAATAGTCTCTACTAGGGCCTAAAATAGGCCTTAACCGGTCAGGAATCCGGGTTATTCTGGAAATTAGGCCTTTTTAGGCTCTTTTTAAGGTTTCACAGGCCTTATCTCAGTTATTTTCGATTTCTGTTCTAGGAGACTAGTGCCAATCGATTCAGCGTGTCAAACTACATCAGAATAGTCTCTACTAGGGCCTAAAATAGGCCTTAACCGGTCAGGAATCCGGGTTATTCCGGAAATTAGGCCTTTTTAGGCTCTTTTTAAGGTTTCACAGGCCTTATCTCAGTCAATTTTGATTTCTGTTCTAGGAGACTAGTGCCAATCGATTCAGCGTGTTCAACTACATCAGAATAGTCTCTACTAGGGCCTAAAATAGGCCTTAACCGGTCAGGAATCCGGGTTATTCTGGAAATTAGGCCTTTTTTAGGCTCTTTTTAAGGTTTCACAGGCCTTATCTCAGTTATTTTCGATTTCTGTTCTAAGAAACTAGTGCCAATCGATTCAGCGTGCTGAACTACATCAGAATAGTCTCTACTAGGGCCTAAAATAGGCCTTAACCGGTCAGGAATCCGGGTTATTCTGGAAATTAGGCCTTTTTAGGCTCTTTTTAAGGTTTCACAGGCCTTATCTCAGTTATTTTCGATTTCTGTTCTAAGAAACTAGTGCCAATCGATTCAGCGTGCTGAACTACATCAGAATAGTCTCTACTAGGGCCTAAAATAGGCCTTAACCGGTCAGGAATCCGGGTTATTCCGGAAATTAGGCCTTTTTAGGCTCTTTTTAAGGTTTCACAGGCCTTATCTCAGTCAATTTTGATTTCTGTTCTAGGAGACTAGTGCCAATCGATTCAGCGTGTTCAACTACATCAGAATAGTCTCTACTAGGGCCTATAATAGGCCTTAACCGGTCAGGAATCCGGGTTAATCCGGAAATAAGGCCTTTTTAGGCTCTTTTTAAGGTTTCACAAGCCTTATCTCAGTTATTTTTGATTTCTGTTCCAGGAGACTAATGCCAATCGATTCAGCGTGTTAAACTACATCAGAATAGTCTCTACTAGGGCCTAAAATAGGCCTTAACCGGTCAGGAATCCGGGTTATTCCGGAAATTAGGCCTTTTTAGGCTCTTTTTAAGGTTTCACAGGCCTTATCTCAGTTATTTTTGATTTCTGTTCCAGGAGACTAGTGCCAATCGATTCAGCGTGTCAAACTACATCAGAATAGTCTCTACTAGGGCCTAAAATAGGCCTTAACCGGTCAGGAATCCGGGATATTCCGGAAATTAGGCCTTTTTAGGCTCTTTTTAAGGTTTCACAGGCCTTATCTCAGTCAATTTTGATTTCTGTTCTAGGAGACTAGTGCCAATCGATTCAGCGTGTCAAACTACATCAGAATAGTCTCTACTAGGGCCTAAAATAGGCCTTAACCGGTCAGGAATCCGGGTTATTCCGGAAATTAGGCCTTTTTAGGCTCTTTTTAAGGTTTCACAGGCCTTATCTCAGTCAATTTTGATTTCTGTTCTAGGAGACTAATGCCAATCGATTCAGCGTGTTAAACTACATCAGAATAGTCTCTACTGGGGCCTAAAATAGGCCTTAACTGGTCAGGAATCCGGGTTATTCCGGAAATTAGGCCTTTTTAGGCTCTTTTTAAGGTTTCACAGGCCTTATCTCAGTCAATTTTGATTTCTGTTCTAGGAGACTAGTGCCAATCGATTCAGCGTGTTAAACTACATCAGAATAGTCTCTACTAGGGCCTAAAATAGGCCTTAACCGGTCAGGAATCCGGGTTATTCCGGAAATTAGGCCTTTTTAGGCTCTTTTTAAGGTTTCACAGGCCTTATCTCAGTCAATTTTGATTTCTGTTCTAGGAGACTAATGCCAATCGATTCAGCGTGTTAAACTACATCAGAATGGTCTCTACTAGGGCCTAAAATAGGCCTTAACCGGTCAGGAATCCGGGTTATTCCGGAAATCAGGCCTTTTTAGGCTCTTTTTTAGGTTTCACAGGCCTTATCTCAGTTATTTTTGATTTCTGTTCCAGGAGACTAGTGCCAATCGATTCAGCGTGTCAAACTACATCAGAATAGTCTCTACTAGGGCCTAAAATAGGCCTTAACCGGTCAGGAATCCGGGTTATTCTGGAAATTAGGCCTTTTTAGGCTCTTTTTAAGGTTTCACAGGCCTTATCTCAGTTATTTTCGATTTCTGTTCTAAGAAACTAGTGCCAATCGATTCAGCGGGCTGAACTACATCAGAATAGTCTCTACTAGGGCCTAAAATAGGCCTTAACCGGTCAGGAATCCGGGTTATTCTGGAAATTAGGCCTTTTTAGGCTCTTTTTAAGGTTTCACAGGCCTTATCTCAGTTATTTTCGATTTCTGTTCTAAGAAACTAGTGCCAATCGATTCAGCGTGCTGAACTACATCAGAATAGTCTCTACTAGGGCCTAAAATAGGCCTTAACCGGTCAGGAATCCGGGTTATTCCGGAAATTAGGCCTTTTTAGGCTCTTTTTAAGGTTTCACAGGCCTTATCTCAGTCAATTTTGATTTCTGTTCTAGGAGACTAGTGCCAATCGATTCAGCGTGTTCAACTACATCAGAATAGTCTCTACTAGGGCCTATAATAGGTCTTAACCGGTCAGGAATCCGGGTTAATCCGGAAATAAGGCCTTTTTAGGCTCTTTTTAAGGTTTCACAGGCCTTATCTCAGTTATTTTTGATTTCTGTTCCAGGAGACTAATGCCAATCGATTCAGCGTGTTAAACTACATCAGAATAGTCTCTACTAGGGCCTAAAATAGGCCTTAACTGGTCAGGAATCCGGGTTATTCCGGAAATTAGGCCTTTTTAGGCTCTTTTTCAGGTTTCACAGGCCTTATCTCAGTCAATTTTGATTTCTGTTCTAGGAGAATAGTGCCAATCGATTCAGCGTGTTAAACTACATCAGAATAGTCTCTACTAGGGCCTAAAATAGGCCTTAACCGGTCAGGAATCCGGGTTATTCCGGAAATTAGGCCTTTTTAGGCTCTTTTTAAGGTTTCACAGGCCTTATCTCAGTCAATTTTGATTCTGTTCTAGGAGACTAGTGCCAATCGATTCAGCGTGTTAAACTACATCAGAATAGTCTCTACTAGGGCCTAAAAATAGGCCTTAACCGGTCAGGAATCCGGGGTTATTCCGGAAATTAGGCCTTTTTAGGCTCTTTTTAAGGTTTCACAGGCCTTATCTCAGTCAATTTTGATTTCTGTTCTAGGAGACTAATGCCAATCGATTCAGCGTGTTAAACTACATCAGAATGGTCTCTACTAGGGCCTAAAATAGGCCTTAACCGGTCAGGAATCCGGGTTATTCCGGAAATCAGGCCTTTTTAGGCTCTTTTTTAGGTTTCACAGGCCTTATCTCAGTTATTTTTGATTTCTGTTCCAGGAGACTAGTGCCAATCGATTCAGCGTGTCAAACTACATCAGAATAGTCTCTACTAGGGCCTAAAATAGGCCTTAACCGGTCAGGAATCCGGGTTATTCTGGAAATTAGGCCTTTTTAGGCTCTTTTTAAGGTTTCACAGGCCTTATCTCAGTTATTTTCGATTTCTGTTCTAGGAGACTAGTGCCAATCGATTCAGCGTGTCAAACTACATCAGAATAGTCTCTACTAGGGCCTAAAATAGGCCTTAACCGGTCAGGAATCCGGGTTATTCCGGAAATTAGGCCTTTTTAGGCTCTTTTTAAGGTTTCACAGGCCTTATCTCAGTCAATTTTGATTTCTGTTCTAGGAGACTAGTGCCAATCGATTCAGCGTGTTCAACTACATCAGAATAGTCTCTACTAGGGCCTAAAATAGGCCTTAACCGGTCAGGAATCCGGGTTATTCTGGAAATTAGGCCTTTTTAGGCTCTTTTTAAGGTTTCACAGGCCTTATCTCAGTTATTTTCGATTTCTGTTCTAAGAAACTAGTGCCAATCGATTCAGCGTGCTGAACTACATCAGAATAGTCTCTACTAGGGCCTAAAATAGGCCTTAACCGGTCAGGAATCCGGGTTATTCTGGAAATTAGGCCTTTTTAGGCTCTTTTTAAGGTTTCACAGGCCTTATCTCAGTTATTTTCGATTTCTGTTCTAAGAAACTAGTGCCAATCGATTCAGCGTGCTGAACTACATCAGAATAGTCTCTACTAGGGCCTAAAATAGGCCTTAACCGGTCAGGAATCCGGGTTATTCCGGAAATTAGGCCTTTTTAGGCTCTTTTTAAGGTTTCACAGGCCTTATCTCAGTCAATTTTGATTTCTGTTCTAGGAGACTAGTGCCAATCGATTCAGCGTGTTCAACTACATCAGAATAGTCTCTACTAGGGCCTATAATAGGCCTTAACCGGTCAGGAATCCGGGTTAATCCGGAAATAAGGCCTTTTTAGGCTCTTTTTAAGGTTTCACAGGCCTTATCTCAGTTATTTTTGATTTCTGTTCCAGGAGACTAATGCCAATCGATTCAGCGTGTTAAACTACATCAGAATAGTCTCTACTAGGGCCTAAAATAGGCCTTAACTGGTCAGGAATCCGGGTTATTCCGGAAATTAGGCCTTTTTAGGCTCTTTTTCAGGTTTCACAGGCCTTATCTCAGTCAATTTTGATTTCTGTTCTAGGAGAATAGTGCCAATCGATTCAGCGTGTTAAACTACATCAGAATAGTCTCTACTAGGGCCTAAAATAGGCCTTAACCGGTCAGGAATCCGGGTTATTCCGGAAATTAGGCCTTTTTAGGCTCTTTTTAAGGTTTCACAGGCCTTATCTCAGTCAATTTTGATTTCTGTTTTAGGAGACTAGTGCCAATCGATTCAGCGTGTTAAACTACATCAGAATAGTCTCTACTAGGGCCTAAAATAGGCCTTAACCGGTCAGGAATCCGGGTTATTCCGGAAATTAGGCCTTTTTAGGCTCTTTTTAAGGTTTCACAGGCCTTATCTCAGTTATTTTTGATTTCTGTTCCAGGAGACTAGTGCCAATCGATTCAGCGTGTCAAACTACATCAGAATAGTCTCTACTAGGGCCTAAAATAGGCCTTAACCGGTCAGGAATCCGGGATATTCCGGAAATTAGGCCTTTTTAGGCTCTTTTTAAGGTTTCACAGGCCTTATCTCAGTCAATTTTGATTTCTGTTCTAGGAGACTAGTGCCAATCGATTCAGCGTGTCAAACTACATCAGAATAGTCTCTACTAGGGCCTAAAATAGGCCTTAACCGGTCAGGAATCCGGGTTATTCCGGAAATTAGGCCTTTTTAGGCTCTTTTTAAGGTTTCACAGGCCTTATCTCAGTCAATTTTGATTTCTGTTCTAGGAGACTAATGCCAATCGATTCAGCGTGTTAAACTACATCAGAATAGTCTCTACTGGGGCCTAAAATAGGCCTTAACTGGTCAGGAATCCGGGTTATTCCGGAAATTAGGCCTTTTTAGGCTCTTTTTAAGGTTTCACAGGCCTTATCTCAGTCAATTTTGATTTCTGTTCTAGGAGACTAGTGCCAATCGATTCAGCGTGTTAAACTACATCAGAATAGTCTCTACTAGGGCCTAAAATAGGCCTTAACCGGTCAGGAATCCGGGTTATTCCGGAAATTAGGCCTTTTTAGGCTCTTTTTAAGGTTTCACAGGCCTTATCTCAGTCAATTTTGATTTCTGTTCTAGGAGACTAATGCCAATCGATTCAGCGTGTTAAACTACATCAGAATGGTCTCTACTAGGGCCTAAAATAGGCCTTAACCGGTCAGGAATCCGGGTTATTCCGGAAATCAGGCCTTTTTAGGCTCTTTTTTAGGTTTCACAGGCCTTATCTCAGTTATTTTTGATTTCTGTTCCAGGAGACTAGTGCCAATCGATTCAGCGTGTCAAACTACATCAGAATAGTCTCTACTAGGGCCTAAAATAGGCCTTAACCGGTCAGGAATCCGGGATATTCCGGAAATTAGGCCTTTTTAGGCTCTTTTTAAGGTTTCACAGGCCTTATCTCAGTCAATTTTGATTTCTGTTCTAGGAGACTAGTGCCAATCGATTCAGCGTGTCAAACTACATCAGAATAGTCTCTACTAGGGCCTAAAATAGGCCTTAACCGGTCAGGAATCCGGGTTATTCCGGAAATTAGGCCTTTTTAGGCTCTTTTTAAGGTTTCACAGGCCTTATCTCAGTCAATTTTGATTTCTGTTCTAGGAGACTAATGCCAATCGATTCAGCGTGTTAAACTACATCAGAATAGTCTCTACTGGGGCCCTAAAATAGGCCTTAACTGGTCAGGAATCCGGGTTATTCCGGAAATTAGGCCTTTTTAGGCTCTTTTTCAGGTTTCACAGGCCTTATCTCAGTCAATTTTGATTTCTGTTCTAGGAGACTAGTGCCAATCGATTCAGCGTGTTAAACTACATCAGAATAGTCTCTACTAGGGCCTAAAATAGGCCTTAACCGGTCAGGAATCCGGGTTATTCCGGAAATTAGGCCTTTTTAGGCTCTTTTTAAGGTTTCACAGGCCTTATCTCAGTCAATTTTGGTTTCTGTTCTAGGAGACTAGTGCCAATCGATTCAGCGTGTTAAACTACATCAGAATAGTCTCTACTAGGGCCTAAAATAGGCCTTAACTGGTCAGGAATCCGGGTTATGCCGGAAATTAGGCCTTTTTAGGCTCTTTTTCTGGTTTCACAGGCCTTATCTCAGTTATTTTTGATTTCTGTTCCAGGAGACTAATGCCAATCGATTCAGCGTGTTAAACTACATCAGAATAGTCTCTACTAGGGCCTAAAATAGGCCTTAACCGGTCAGGAATCCGGGTTATTCCGGAAATTAGGCCTTTTTAGGCTCTTTTTAAGGTTTCACAGGCCTTATCTCAGTCAATTTTGGTTTCTGTTCTAGGAGACTAGTGCCAATCGATTCAGCGTGTTAAACTACATCAGAATAGTCTCTACTAGGGCCTAAAATAGGCCTTAACTGGTCAGGAATCCGGGTTATGCCGGAAATTAGGCCTTTTTAGGCTCTTTTTCAGGTTTCACAGGCCTTATCTCAGTTATTTTTGATTTCTGTTCCAGGAGACTAATGCCAATCGATTCAGCGTGTTAAACTACATCAGAATCGTCTCTACTAGGGCCTAAAATAGGCCTTAACTGGTCAGGAATCCGGGTTATGCCGGAAATTAGGCCTTTTTAGGCTCTTTTTCAGGTTTCACAGGCCTTATCTCAGTTATTTTTGATTTCTGTTCCAGGAGACTAATGCCAATCGATTCAGCGTGTTAAACTACATCAGAATAGTCTCTACTAGGGCCTAAAATAGGCCTTAACCGGTCAGGAATCCGGGTTATTCCGGAAATTAGGCCTTTTTAGGCTCTTTTTAAGGTTTCACAGGCCTTATCTCAGTCAATTTTGATTTCTGTTCTAGGAGACTAGTGCCAATCGATTCAGCGTGTTAAACTACATCAGAATAGTCTCTACTAGGGCCTAAAATAGGCCTTAACCGGTCAGGAATCCGGGTTATTCCGGAAATTAGGCCTTTTTAGGCTCTTTTTAAGGTTTCACAGGCCTTATCTCAGTCAATTTTGATTTCTGTTCTAGGAGACTAATGCCAATCGATTCAGCGTGTTAAACTACATCAGAATGGTCTCTACTAGGGCCTAAAATAGGCCTTAACCGGTCAGGAATCCGGGTTATTCCGGAAATCAGGCCTTTTTAGGCTCTTTTTTAGGTTTCACAGGCCTTATCTCAGTTATTTTTGATTTCTGTTCCAGGAGACTAGTGCCAATCGATTCAGCGTGTCAAACTACATCAGAATAGTCTCTACTAGGGCCTAAAATAGGCCTTAACCGGTCAGGAATCCGGGATATTCCGGAAATTAGGCCTTTTTAGGCTCTTTTTAAGGTTTCACAGGCCTTATCTCAGTCAATTTTGGTTTCTGTTCTAGGAGACTAGTGCCAATCGATTCAGCGTGTTAAACTACATCAGAATAGTCTCTACTAGGGCCTAAAATAGGCCTTAACTGGTCAGGAATCCGGGTTATGCCGGAAATTAGGCCTTTTTAGGCTCTTTTTCAGGTTTCACAGGCCTTATCTCAGTTATTTTTGATTTCTGTTCCAGGAGACTAATGCCAATCGATTCAGCGTGTTAAACTACATCAGAATAGTCTCTACTAGGGCCTAAAATAGGCCTTAACCGGTCAGGAATCCGGGTTATTCCGGAAATTAGGCCTTTTTAGGCTCTTTTTAAGGTTTCACAGGCCTTATCTCAGTCAATTTTGATTTCTGTTCTAGGAGACTAGTGCCAATCGATTCAGCGTGTTAAACTACATCAGAATAGTCTCTACTAGGGCCTAAAATAGGCCTTAACCGGTCAGGAATCCGGGTTATTCCGGAAATCAGGCCTTTTTAGGCTCTTTTTTAGGTTTCACAGGCCTTATCTCAGTTATTTTTGATTTCTGTTCCAGGAGACTAGTGCCAATCGATTCAGCGTGTCAAACTACATCAGAATAGTCTCTACTAGGGCCTAAAATAGGCCTTAACCGGTCAGGAATCCGGGTTATTCCGGAAATTAGGCCTTTTTAGGCTCTTTTTAAGGTTTCACAGGCCTTATCTCAGTTATTTTTGATTTCTGTTCCAGGAGATTAGTGCCAATCGATTCAGCGTGTCAAACTACATCAGAATAGTCTCTACTAGGGCCTAAAATAGGCCTTAACCGGTCAGGAATCCGGGTTATTCTGGAAATTAGGCCTTTTTAGGCTCTTTTTAAGGTTTCACAGGCCTTATCTCAGTTATTTTCGATTTCTGTTCTAAGAAACTAGTGCCAATCGATTCAGCGTGCTGAACTACATCAGAATAGTCTCTACTAGGGCCTAAAATAGGCCTTAACCGGTCAGGAATCCGGGTTATTCCGGAAATTAGGCCTTTTTAGGCTCTTTTTAAGGTTTCACAGGCCTTATCTCAGTCAATTTTGATTTCTGTTCTAGGAGACTAGTGCCAATCGATTCAGCGTGTTCAACTACATCAGAATAGTCTCTACTAGGGCCTAAAATAGGCCTTAACCGGTCAGGAATCCGGGTTATTCTGGAAATTAGGCCTTTTTAGGCTCTTTTTAAGGTTTCACAGGCCTTATCTCAGTTATTTTCGATTTCTGTTCTAAGAAACTAGTGCCAATCGATTCAGCGTGCTGAACTACATCAGAATAGTCTCTACTAGGGCCTAAAATAGGCCTTAACCGGTCAGGAATCCGGGTTATTCCGGAAATTAGGCCTTTTTAGGCTCTTTTTAAGGTTTCACAGGCCTTATCTCAGTCAATTTTGATTTCTGTTCTAGGAGACTAGTGCCAATCGATTCAGCGTGTTCAACTACATCAGAATAGTCTCTACTAGGGCCTAAAATAGGCCTTAACCGGTCAGGAATCCGGGTTATTCTGGAAATTAGGCCTTTTTAGGCTCTTTTTAAGGTTTCACAGGCCTTATCTCAGTTATTTTCGATTTCTGTTCTAAGAAACTAGTGCCAATCGATTCAGCGTGCTGAACTACATCAGAATAGTCTCTACTAGGGCCTAAAATAGGCCTTAACCGGTCAGGAATCCGGGTTATTCTGGAAATTAGGCCTTTTTAGGCTCTTTTTAAGGTTTCACAGGCCTTATCTCAGTTATTTTCGATTTCTGTTCTAAGAAACTAGTGCCAATCGATTCAGCGTGCTGAACTACATCAGAATAGTCTCTACTAGGGCCTAAAATAGGCCTTAACCGGTCAGGAATCCGGGTTATTCCGGAAATTAGGCCTTTTTAGGCTCTTTTTAAGGTTTCACAGGCCTTATCTCAGTCAATTTTGATTTCTGTTCTAGGAGACTAGTGCCAATCGATTCAGCGTGTTCAACTACATCAGAATAGTCTCTACTAGGGCCTATAATAGGCCTTAACCGGTCAGGAATCCGGGTTAATCCGGAAATAAGGCCTTTTTAGGCTCTTTTTAAGGTTTCACAGGCCTTATCTCAGTTATTTTTGATTTCTGTTCCAGGAGACTAATGCCAATCGATTCAGCGTGTTAAACTACATCAGAATAGTCTCTACTAGGGCCTAAAATAGGCCTTAACTGGTCAGGAATCCGGGTTATTCCGGAAATTAGGCCTTTTTAGGCTCTTTTTCAGGTTTCACAGGCCTTATCTCAGTCAATTTTGGTTTCTGTTCTAGGAGACTAGTGCCAATCGATTCAGCGTGTTTAACTACATCAGAATAGTCTCTACTAGGGCCTATAATAGGCCTTAACCGGTCAGGAATCCGGGTTAATCCGGAAATAAGGCCTTTTTAGGCTCTTTTTAAGGTTTCACAGGCCTTATCTCAGTTATTTTTGATTTCTGTTCCAGGAGACTAATGCCAATCGATTCAGCGTGTTAAACTACATCAGAATAGTCTCTACTAGGGCCTAAAATAGGCCTTAACTGGTCAGGAATCCGGGTTATTCCGGAAATTAGGCCTTTTTAGGCTCTTTTTCAGGTTTCACAGGCCTTATCTCAGTCAATTTTGGTTTCTGTTCTAGGAGACTAGTGCCAATCGATTCAGCGTGTTTAACTACATCAGAATAGTCTCTACTAGGGCCTAAAATAGGCCTTAACTGGTCAGGAATCCGGGTTATGCCGGAAATTAGGCCTTTTTAGGCTCTTTTTCAGGTTTCACAGGCCTTATCTCAGTTATTTTTGATTTCTGTTCCAGGAGACTAATGCCAATCGATTCAGCGTGTTAAACTACATCAGAATAGTCCTCTACTAGGGCCTAAAATAGGCCTTAACCGGTCAGGAATCCGGGTTATTCCGGAAATTAGGCCTTTTTAGGCTCTTTTTAAGGTTTCACAGGCCTTATCTCAGTCAATTTTGATTTCTGTTCTAGGAGACTAGTGCCAATCGATTCAGCGTGTTCAACTACATCAGAATAGTCTCTACTAGGGCCTAAAATAGGCCTTAACCGGTCAGGAATCCGGGTTATTCTGGAAATTAGGCCTTTTTAGGCTCTTTTTAAGGTTTCACAGGCCTTATCTCAGTTATTTTCGATTTCTGTTCTAAGAAACTAGTGCCAATCGATTCAGCGTGTCAAACTACATCAGAATAGTCTCTACTAGGGCCTAAAATAGGCCTTAACCGGTCAGGAATCCGGGTTATTCCGGAAATTAGGCCTTTTTAGGCTCTTTTTAAGGTTTCACAGGCCTTATCTCAGTCAATTTTGGTTTCTGTTCTAGGAGACTAGTGCCAATCGATTCAGCGTGTTAAACTACATCAGAATAGTCTCTACTAGGGCCTAAAATAGGCCTTAACTGGTCAGGAATCCGGGTTATTCCGGAAATTAGGCCTTTTTAGGCTCTTTTTCAGGTTTCACAGGCCTTATCTCAGTCAATTTTGGTTTCTGTTCTAGGAGACTAGTGCCAATCGATTCAGCGTGTTAAACTACATCAGAATAGTCTCTACTAGGGCCTAAAATAGGCCTTAACTGGTCAGGAATCCGGGTTATTCCGGAAATTAGGCCTTTTTAGGCTCTTTTTCAGGTTTCACAGGCCTTATCTCAGTCAATTTTGGTTTCTGTTCTAGGAGACTAGTGCCAATCGATTCAGCGTGTTAAACTACATCAGAATAGTCTCTACTAGGGCCTAAAATAGGCCTTAACTGGTCAGGAATCCGGGTTATTCCGGAAATTAGGCCTTTTTAGGCTCTTTTTAAGGTTTCACAGGCCTTATCTCAGTCAATTTTGATTTTTCCTCTAGGAGACTAATGCCAATCGATTCAGCGTGTTAAACTACATCAAAATAGTCTCTACTAGGGCCTAAAACAGGCCTTAACCGGTCAGGAATCCGGGTTATTCCGGAAATTAGGCCTTTTTAGGCTCTTTTTAAGGTTTCACAGGCCTTATCTCAGTCAATTTTGATTTTTCTTCTAGGAGACTAATGCCAATCGATTCAGCGTGTTAAACTACATCAGAATAGTCTCTACTAGGGCCTAAAATAGGCCTTAACCGGTCAGGAATCCGGGTTATTCCGTAAATTAAGCCTTTTTAGGCTCTTTTTAAGGTTTCACAGGCCTTATCTCAGTCAATTTTGATTTTTCTTCTAGAAGACTAATGCCAATCGATTCAGCGTGTTGAACTACATCAGATTAGTCTCTACTAGGGCCTAAAATAGGCCTTAACCGGTCAGGAATCCGGGTTATTCCGTAAATTAAGCCTTTTTAGGCTCTTTTTAAGGTTTCACAGGCCTTATCTCAGTCAATTTTGATTTTTCTTCTAGAAGACTAATGCCAATCGATTCAGCGTGTTAAACTACATCAGAATAGTCTCTACTAGGGCCTAAAATAGGCCTTAACCGGTCAGGAATCCGGGTTATTCCGTAAATTAGGCTTTTTTTAGGCTCTTTTTAAGGTTTCACTGGTCTTATCTCAGTCAATTTTGATTTCTGTTCCAGGAGACTAATGCCAATCGATTCAGCGTGTTAAACTACATCAGAATAGTCTCTACTAGGGCCTAAAATAGGCCTTAACCGGTCAGGAATCCGGGTTATTCCGTAAATTAAGCCTTTTTAGGCTCTTTTTAAGGTTTCACAGGCCTTATCTCAGTCAATTTTGATTTTTCTTCTAGGAGACTAATGCCAATCGATTCAGCGTGTTAAACTACATCAGAATAGTCTCTACTAGGGCCTAAAATAGGCCTTAACCGGTCAGGAATCCGGGTTATTCCGTAAATTAAGCCTTTTTAGGCTCTTTTTAAGGTTTCACAGGCCTTATCTCAGTCAATTTTGATTTTTCTTCTAGGAGACTAATGCCAATCGATTCAGCGTGTTGAACTACATCAGATTAGTCTCTACTAGGGCCTAAAATAGGCCTTAACCGGTCAGGAATCCGGGTTATTCCGGAAATTAGGCCTTTTTAGGCTCTTTTTAAGGTTTCACAGGCCTTATCTCAGTCAATTTTGATTTTTCTTCTAGGAGACTAATGCCAATCGATTCAGCGTGTTAAACTACATCAGAATAGTCTCTACTAGGGCCTAAAATAGGCCTTAACCGGTCAGGAATCCGGGTTATTCCGTAAATTAGGCTTTTTTAGGCTCTTTTTAAGGTTTCACTGGTCTTATCTCAGTCAATTTTGATTTCTGTTCCAGGAGACTAATGCCAATCGATTCAGCGTGTTAAACTACATCAGAATAGTCTCTACTAGGGCCTAAAATAGGCCTTAACCGGTCAGGAATCCGGGTTATTCCGTAAATTAGGCTTTTTTAGGCTCTTTTTAAGGTTTCACAGGTCTTATCTCAGTCAATTTTGATTTCTGTTTCAGGAGACTAGTGCCAATCGATTCAGCGTGTTAAACTACATCAGAATAGTCTCTACTAGGGCCTAAAATAGGCCTTAACCGGTCAGGAATCCGGGTTATTCCGTAAATTAGGCTTTTTTAGGCTCTTTTTAAGGTTTCACAGGTCTTATCTCAGTCAATTTTGATTTCTGTTCCAGGAGACTAATGCCAATCGATTCAGCGTGTTAAACTACATCAGATTAGTCTCTACTAAATCAAAATTGACTGAGATAAGGCCTGTGCAACCTTAAAAAGAGCCTAAAAAGGCCTAATTTCCGGAATAACCCGGATTCCTGACCGGTTAAGGCCTATTTTAGGCCCTAGTAGAGACTATTCTGATGTAGTTTAACACGCTGAATCGATTGGCATTAGTCTCCTGGAACAGAAATCAAAAATAACTGAGATAAGGCCTGTGAAACCTTAAAAAGAGCCTAAAAAGGCCTAATTTACGGCAAAAAGTAATGATGAAATGTTGGGATTCACTGATTTCAAATTGGAACCAAACGCTTGGCTAATTATGAGTAACGGTTTGATCAATTCATTCATTCTTTCCTTGGACATGATTAGAAGTAAAATTTGATAAAGGCATCTCCAATTTTTAATTCAAATTACGTAAAATGATGTCAAAAATCCTAAGCCAGTTGTTATTCTTCCAAATACGAGTTTATTTTAAATGTCGTGAAATTTCACAGTTTTATTGAGTGCTAATCAATGAATTTTTGAAAATGTTTGTTTGAAAATAAATATTTATACGAAAAATTTAAAAGGAATCAAATAAAACATGAAAGTACACAAAAAATTCCCAAAATAATACACAATACTTACTTACAGGGGAGGTGTTTTGAATCGTCGATCGAAACTTGATGAAATTTGGCACAGAGGTAGCCCTGTGCCTAAAGATTATTTTAGAAAGTATTGAAACATAGGACAAGAAACAAAGTAAAAGAAATATTTGTTAAATGGTATGGATATCCTGATAAGTTAAATTCTTGAATTCCAGAGAAGGATTTTAAACACTGACAACCTTAACTCGATTATCTTTGACTTCTACAATATTTTCTGAAAGAATCAGACAGTAAAATTTAGTACTTTGAGCAATGTTTTTATTAAAGGAAGCTTTTATTTTAACATCTGGTCGAGATGCAATAATACCATTATTCTGTTTTGAAACATTGAAAACTAG
Organism: Caenorhabditis drosophilae; assembly: GCA_963572285.1. Classification (NCBI taxonomy): domain Eukaryota; kingdom Metazoa; phylum Nematoda; class Chromadorea; order Rhabditida; family Rhabditidae; genus Caenorhabditis; species Caenorhabditis drosophilae. The sequence goes on along the minus strand of OY751560.1, from coordinate 6,797,928 downwards.
AAGTGGATAATATATACATTTTTTTCCAGGAATATATAACCTTTGACACATTCATAATAACTATTTCTAAATTCTTTTGCAAAATTTTATTGTTGGACTGCACAAAATCGAATTTTAGACATTCATATGGATATCTTTCTGAACTTAGTTCAACATAAATTTCTTCTAGTCCACAATTATCAAACTTTGCAGCATTTAGATAGTTATTGTCTCCTCTAGCAGTTTGAAAAGTAATGACAACTTATTTTATTTTATCATATTTAGTTCCAAGTTTCCAAGTTAAAATAATTCCAACACGGTTTGGAATATACATATAAGATTTATTGAACTAGAAGAATATAAAATAAATGAAAAGACAATAGAAGATGAAGGAAATAGTGGAAGATAAAATTGATAGATGGAAATGAGCTTATATTCGGTTGATTTGAGCGGGGGTGAATTTAATAACAACAAAAATGCATTAAGATTGAGACAGGAATTAAATAATAAAATACAGTAAAAAGCTAAATTTCTTCCAGCCAATTTCAGAAGAGCTCAATACCCAAACGGAACACATCGACAATCATGAAACGGGTTGGACATTTTTGAATCAAAATCTCGACATCCACCTTTACAAAGGCTCTTCAGAGAGAGAGAGAGAGAGAGAGAGAGAGAGAGAGAGAGAGAGAGAGAGAGAGAGAGAGAGAGAGAGAGAGGTAGAGACGAAGAGAGAAAGAAAGAGAGAGAGGGAAAGGGACGGAGAGAGAGAGAAAGAGAGAGTGGGACGGAGAGAGAGAGAGGTAGAGACGGAGAGAGAAAGAAAGAGAGAAAGGGAAAGGGACGGAGAGAGAGAGAGAGGGGAAGGGTCGAGAAGGACCCATTTTTTTTTCTAAATCTCAAATGTCAAAATAAAAGACCAGAAATTCAAATTCAAAAATAGCTAAAAAAAAGTTTCTCAGTGACGGAAGTGCGCCAGTTTATGAATCTGTTGATTGTCGGTTCGCGAAATTCGCCAAGGGTTCTGAAATGTTTTCTGAAAAATAATTGAATGGATAAATTTGAAAAAGTCGTGGGTTTTTTTCAGATATTTATTACAGTAATTTTAAGATAAATGTGGAATAAAAAAGTAGAAGAAGAGGAAGAAGTAAAATTGATTTTTGATGAAGAAAAAAAAAAATAAATAAATAAATTATTGCTTAAAAAAAATTGGAAATTTTAATGCAAATCATTGCAATTATTTGAATGAATATGGAAAACAAGTTGAGATCAATAATTTTGAGTTACAAGCCGAAACATTCTGATCAATCAATAAATCATTGTCTGAATCCCAAATCGGGCGCACCAGCAACTGATCGAAAGCTGCTCAAAACTGTTCGCGAATTCGCTGCTTGAACACTTCGAATTGGTTTCATCGGAATTTTGTCGGACGTTTCTTCATGATATCCGCCAGCTCGAGTTTCTCGCAGTTTGTCCAGCTCAAAAAAAAAAACATTTTTTTTGTTTTTAGTATTTTCATTACCTGATTTGAGCTTATTGGCATCGCCGCTCGAATCACAATCCAATTGACTGTTTCACGAAATGGCTCAACAGTTTCTGATCCTTCGTACATCCAGAATTCTTTAGTTTTTTCTGGAAAAAAAACACAGGAAAAATTCAAAATACTAACAAAAAAGATTTTTTTAAAAAGAAACCGGTTGGTGGGAAAAATGACTGAAAATCGAATGAGAACAATTTGCATTCGGATTCTTTGTATTTGATTTGTGGAAGAATCTCGATGAATTGATTGAATGCTCGATTATCATCGTGTGATTCGTTCAAGAATATTGCGATCGTCACCACTCCATTCGGCTGCTTCAACGCTTCTGCCATTGTTGAGAATCGCGTATTTCGATGAATCAAATGCATTTCGCCTGCATAACCAACACCGCCAATCGTATGTTCCGATCCGTTCATTGGTTCGGTGGCCCAATGGAAATTGATCGAGTCCAAATGATATTGTTCTTCAGCTAAGAACGATATCGCTAATTCCGAACTATTTCCTTCTCGTTGAATCCAAACTGAACATTTTTTTTTTTTTGAAATTCATATTAAAAGCTGAAAATGCTGAAAAAATTGCTGAAATACCTGTATTTCCATCGTTGACCGCTTTGAATTCCCCATTGTTTTCATATGAAACTCTGAAAGAAAAAAAATTCCACTGTTTTCCCCCCCGTTTTTTCCCCCGTTTTTACTCGAAATGCGCATTTTGTAAATGTTCACCAAATGCTGTAATAACTGGAACAATATCGATTGGTGATTGGCATCGTCCCAATGACGGAACATTCAATACTTTTCCAAGAGAATCCAATTTTACCTTTAAATTCATCAAAGAATTTTTCCCTCCTTTTTTGTTGTTGTCACAAAACCTTATTCAATCCATTTTTAAAAGCAGATTCCACAAATTTCGGTGCTTCTTTCAGCGAGTTCAACGATGCTCCAAATGACGGTGCTGCTTGTTCAGCAAACTCGGTGGTTTTTTGTTTCAACTGTTGAATGCCTCCTTGAAGTTGACTCAAAAAAGCCATGATAAAGGGAATAAACGCTGAAAATATTCAATATTGATGAGAAGAAAAGCTTCTGGTGTCATTTTACACACAGAGAGAGAGAGAGAGAGAGAGAGAGAGAGAGAGAGAGAGAGAGAGAACGATATATTCAGAAAGCTTTTAAATAATTCGAGCCTTTGCTCTATTTCACCAATATATCGTATATACATTGACAATGAGCAGCAAAAGGAAAAGAGCATTAAACGGAAATTAGGTTTCCAAGCAGTCAAGAAAAAAAAATTCCTAGACTTTATGAGGATCAAAAAAATATTAAAAATCAAAGTGAACAATTGGTTTCTATGCCATCAAATACCTTGAATTGAGCAGAAGAATAAGCTGAAGCTTTTTCTTCCTTCTTCAAGAAAAAAATCTTCGAAGAAAAAAATAAAAATAAATTTCAGGCAAAGTAATTTGATGTTTTGAAAATAGAAAAAAAAGAAGGAAAAATAGAAAAAATCCCCATAATTATTCCCTTTCTTTTTATTTTTCGACGACACATTTCTGAAAAATTTGAAAAAAAAAATACAAATATAATTGTGTTTACGACACGCCACATTTACACAATAACATTGTTTAAACCCATTTTTTTTCTGTCGAGGAAGAAGAAGGAAAAGAAAAACATTGAAAATTTACAAGAAAAAAGGAAGTTTTGAGATGCCGATGCCGAACAAATTTAAATGAGCATTCATTTTCCTTCTGGGGGCAACTGCTTGAATAAAAAAAAAGAAAAAGGAGGCCCCGGAAGAAAATGAAAAATGTGTGAAAAATGCAACAAAAAAACGTGAAAATAAATAAAAAAAACTCGTACATTTTTGGCCGAATCCGAGCCACAGCAAGAGCAAGAGCAAGAGCAGGAGCAGCAGCAGGAGCAGCAGCGAAAAAATGGGGGGAGAGAAAGAAAGAGAGTGAAAAAGTCGATAGAGTCGCGCATTTTTAGACGGAGAAAAATACACCAACCATCTTCTGCTTCTTCTTCTTCTTCTTCTTTTTTTGGTTGGTTGACTATTGCTCACATCAGACATAGCTCCAACCTTCTTTTTCTTCCCTTTAAATAATTCTTCTACACTTCTCCACTCCCCCTATCATCTATTTTCTCTGCTTTCTACCAACATCTTCCTCTCTCTCTCTCCCTTCCTTCCTTCCTTCTTTCCTTCTTGTTTTTTCTCTCTCTCTCTCTCTCTCTCTACATCATCATCCTCACCGAAAAAGGATAAAAAAGAACAATTGGAGTAAACAATAAATAAGTATCCATTTAGTGTCGATGTTTTTTTTTCCCCCTTCAAAATTATGATTAAAATATTTGAAGGAAAAAAAAAACTTTTTTTTTCTTTTTTAAATAAAAAATTAGCTTTGTTAAAGCGTTTTATGAGGGAAAAACGAGATTCGAAGGGAAACTAAAACAATTTTTTTTTGTTTTCATCTCAAATTTCCTTTTTTTTTCATTTTTTATGCTACAAAAAAGGAGAAAATAAAAACAAAACAAAAAAAAACTTTAAAATTCATATTTGAAAAAATAAAAAAATCTTTGAGGAAAACAAAATTTTTGTATAATAAAATTTATTAAATCCCAAGAGTTTTTTTTTTATTTTTTTATTTTTTTTGCAATTTTCCACTTTTTTCAAAAATGCTCAAAAAACTGCCTGAAAATCTCAATTTATAGGAATTATCAATACAAACTTTGTTCCGGCTCTGCAACAAAAAATACTTTTGACTGATACTGTCCGCAATTCACTGTGACGCACATTTGCAGACTAATTAAAAACTTTTTTTTTCTTAAATTTCTATTAAAAAAAATGTTTTTAAGTAAAAATTTAATTGAAATTTCTTTATTTTTTTAATTTGAATCAACCCGTTTTTAATTTAAAATTCAATGAGGAAAAATTTAAAAAAATTAAAATTAAAAATGAGCAAAAAATAAAAAAAAACGAGAGAGAGAAAGGAAAAGTTGAGGAAAACCGGTTGAAAATAATTTTTTTTGAGGCGAATAAAATTATCAAATTGTTGGATTAAAAGCATGTAAAGTTGGTCCATTTTTTACTGTCGAAATATGCGCTTTTTGGCTTCGTTTTTTCCTTCGACAATAGCAACAATACGCAACACACAGCGTCACATTTAGACCGATACAAACCGAAGCAACACAAATTGCGACGGCCAAAACCCAAAACGGAGTTGTTCCAGATGTTTTGACACTTTCAGATGTCGCCGTCGTCGTCGTTGATTCAGATGACAAATTATTGAGAAATGTTGAAGTCGACAATTTGTTGATTTCAGTTTCATTCTGAACATTTCTCACAATTTTCTTGATTTTTTGCATTTGAAAATTCAACATTTTCTCATGGTAACCACTCATTGCTGTATTAAATACACATAAAGCTTACATGAAGCTTCTTATATAAATATAATACGTATATATATATATAATAAATAATTCAAGTATATTCATATACGCATAGAAAATGTATGAATAGAAAAATTAATTAAAACTAGAGTTTTTCACGGCGATTTGTGCTTCATTTTTAATTATAAAGATTTGTGTGTCTTTTACGCTCTATTGATAATTCAAAACCAAAACCAAAAAATCAATATTTCCACATTTTAAAAATCAGTAGAAAATGTTACCTTTTCACGTTGAATTATAACCGATAAAACACCAGACGAATATTTATTTGGAGAATTCAACTGACAAATTGGATCACAAGAAACCAAAAGACAATTCGAATCATCAAATTCTGATGAGATTCCTTCAAACGTGACACCTTCACAATCTGCAAAAAAAAATGGTTTTTTCCTCAAAAAACGAATTATTTTGGCACGTTTCCATAGAAACTCATTGTCATTACAATTTACCCAATTCTTCAAGACCTAATAAAACCCGAACCCTGAAAACAACTTGTCCCTAATATTTCTATGACAACCGCATTGGAGAAGAAAAAAAAACGGGTTTTTTTTGCCCCATGGAATCGCATCCCATGTTTATTGATTTTTGATTAAAAAAAGAAGACAAAAACGTAAAGTTTTAGTAAAAGGAGGGGGAATTTTTCGGATCATCGCCTCATATTGTGTACCGAACGCGAGAATCGGTTTAACTCATCGCTTTTTTTTCCTTCGCCCCTCGTTTTAACAAGAAAATAAAAGAAAAACACAAATTATTGATTTTGTATTACATCGGCGATTAATTTGAATCAATTCAATTCCAAATTCAATCAATTTTTCATTGAAAATCAACTAAAAATGTCATTTTCATGAAAATTTCTGTTCTATTTGAGATAATCGAGCAAAGAAAATGTCAACATTCAAGTGCACAACAATTGAGATGATGAAGATGAAAATTATGTTTGAAACATTTTTGTTTGAATTTATCGATTTTTTAATTTTTCAAAAATCAACAAACTTGGAATTGAGCAGCAAATGTTCAGACATTGTTTTAAATCTGCTGTGACTTGAGATGAAATTGTGATTGATCCTTGTCCAAATCGTTGTTCGTTGAAAACATCAAGTTTTCCACAAAAAACATCAATTGCTAATACAATTGAATATTGATTAATTAGGAATAAAATAATTAAAATTTGCATAATAAAAATGAAAAATAAAAATAATTTAGAAAATTGATTGTTATTATTGTTTTATCCTTTTATGTTTTAAATGGATAGGGGAAAGGATATGTGGTGTATAGTGTGTATTTATGTATGTATGTGTGTTTATGAGCTTGTGAGCCGCTTGTGAGCAGAGCAGTCAAGGTGAATGAGTGAGTGAGCAGGTAAGCGAGTATTGGAGAAATGAAAAAAAAAGAGCTTTTTCCCAATGTGGCTTGAGAAAAGAAAAAGAAAAGAGGGGGAGGAAGAGGAGGGTGAAAAATCGACGACTGGAGCAGTGTAAATGACCAATTGATGGATAAATTTGCTTTTTTTCTGAAATTGGGTAAAACAATGATAAAAAATTATTTATTTTACACATTTAAAAAAAGGACGAAAGCAGTTAAATTTTAATTTTAAATAATAGTAGTTAAAACACCTTGAAGTCTTGAGTATTTAAAAATTTATTAATAAAGACTTGTTCTAATTTTTATTTCATTAAAAAGTTTCATTTTTTCAGAACAAGTTTTTCTACTGAAAAAGAAAAATCAAAGAATCAAAAGAAAAGAAGAAAATGTAGGGAAATGTGATCCAATTTAAATAGGAAATTTGATATTTTTGTTCAAAATCCTTGAAACTGTATTTTAATTTGGGAAAAGAAACGTTAAAACTTCAATCCCTTTCATCATTCATCATCCAAAAATGTTTTTTGCATCTTCATTGGATTTCAATCGTTGCTCACTTGATTCTATTCGTCGAAATAAGCGAACAACATCAACGTCAGACAAACAAAACCTTCAAATAAATAAATTCAATTGTTCATTTCTTCCTTTTTTTTTTCATTTTTTTTATTTCTTTTTTGTTGATTTCCGTATTTGCTCATTGTATTTGATTCGCCTTCAATTTACCTGCCGAATTTCTCACTTTTATCTCCGTTTGTTAACCAGTTTTTAGTGCTCCACCTTCTTTGTGCCGCTTTTTCACCTTATAAATTGTCAAAAAAAAAAAAAAATGCTTGATTTATCTCAAAAATTCGGCTTTCATGTTGTCAGTTGTTTTAATTTCTCTATTTCTGATTTCGTCATTGAATTCACAATGTCAGCGATGTGCGAATTCTCAAAATTATTATCAAACAATTCCACTAATTCGTTATCAAAATCCGCCAATTCAACCTTTTTTCAATTTTGCAAATCTTCTTAACCATCAACCAAAAAATCATCAATTTATGTCTTACAGGTGAGAAATAATTAAAACAAATTTTTTTTTAAGGAGACCGGAAAATTTCTGTTTCAAAAATCCAAAGGAAATCTTTCTTTTTTTTTGAGCAAGTGAAAACCTTTCTGTTTAAAGAGATTTTTTCGACTTACAAAATTTTTTGTTTTTTTTTTCGCTTTAAGACTTTGTCTGCTTCTCGTTGTTTTACGAATTTATTTTCAGTCCGAATCCTCGAATATTGAATGTTTTCGGGCAAGATGCAGCAATTTTTGGATCAGCGATTGGGAAATCAATTGCTCAACACATTCAAGAAGTTTTCCTTCAAATTTTTTTCTTTTTAATTTTTTGGATTTTCAGACAATTTCAAATCAAAAAACTACAACAGTTCCACAATTTTCTTCACAACCTGCAGCTTCATCTTCTTCGAAATTAAGGAACGCTGAAGCAGAAGAATCAAGAATATCGTCAACAACATATTCTCAACCATCATCAACGTGGTCAACACCCAGCTCTCATCCACCTGAAGATCTTCCAACTGTTCAGCAATCATTTACACCGATTCCATCAACACCATCATATCGATCAATGATTCCAAATGGATTTGGAGAAATTCCTGGAATGTTGCCACCACCTTCGAATCATCAGCCATTTATGTATACACCACTTCGATCATTATATGAAATTCATCCTTCTTTTTATACAAGAAAAGAATATCAAAAAACAAATTAAATATTTTTAATAATATGTATTTTGCCGTTCTAACGCACCTTTTCGCCCATCCTCAATTTTCATTTTTTTCAGCCATTTTAAGGCTTATTTTCATTGATTTTCTGTCTTAACTCTTCAAAAATGTGTCATTTTAAACAATTTTCAAAAATGGTAAAAAGGTCGAAATCCAATTGTCGAAATGATCGAGAAAAGTGCGCTAGAACGATGAAAAGAAATAATGCTAAATAAATGATATTTTCAGAAAATCTTAAACCTTTGACAAATTATGATCTTGAAGAACTTGTAAAATTATTAAAGATAAGAAACTCTAGAGGAATCTTTATGAGAGACACCTATAATTTTTTTGAAAATTTGAAAAACCCGCTTTTATTGTCTGGAAAAAAAACCGACAAAAAAGGAAAAAAATGTGTTTTTTTTTTGTAAATTATGAAGTAAGGGATTGGCAGAATTCGGACAAGCTGCTTCGCCGCCACCATACACCACTGGTGACTTGGCCGACGTTGATTGAACTTTACACGAGTTGCCACGTTGAACAACAATCTTGTTCGTCGCTTCTCCGCCGCCACTTCTGCCGATCGGTTGCTGTTTCAGTATAAAAAACTTAGCTTAACATTATGGTTACGTTCACTTTTGATTTGAACCGTTAAAAAAATTTTAAACTCAAAAAACTTGCAGCTTCTCTTAAAATTTTAAAATTAATTTTTTAAATAATATTTTCTTCACTAAATAAAACTTTTTCCCCGTGATATCTTCATTGGGGATCAATACTTAAATCGAAACGCCAAACCATTGATTTGTATGCAAGTCTGCAATCACAGCAACGCAAAATTGCACCCTTTTTAAACTACCGTAGTTTTTATTTTGTATTTACTTTATTAAACGCGTTTTTTTTAATTTTCTAGAATAATTTCTTTTCAATTTTAATTATCGATTTTTAAATATTAATTTCTTTTCCAATGTTTTTTGTTGATTTTTCCGTCTTTTTTGGCACCTTTTTTATTTCATAATTTTTGTCGACTTTTTTAAAATCGTCTTCTAATTGAATTTCTATAAAAAGAATTTCTTTTTTTTTTTTTTAAATTAATTTTAAAAATACCATCTCCACGATCATCGATTGATTTTTTGAATGCATCTTCCAATTGTTTCTTTGTCATTTCACCATTTTTTGCTTTATTTGATGAATAAGCTCCGCCCACTGTTTGTTTCGTCATTTGATCTTCATTGACTTTTTGTGCATTTTGTCCGTCATATTTGTATTGTTGATTGTAATCACTGGAAATTAATTTAGAAAAAAAAAGAAAAGAAAAATAATTAAATTTACTAATTATTTCCCCATCCATTATTATTGTTATTTTGGTTTGAATCTCCCCAACTTCCACCACCAGAATTTGAGTTTTGTCCATTATTTGTCAATTGTTGTACGCTAAAAGAATATGCGATTTCAGTGTTTTCTTTTTCTTGTCTTTCAAGGTTTAACCGACTTATCAGAATAAACCGGATTTCCACCAACATTACATCGATCATAGCTGCAACAGCATAAGCTGACTGGAATTGCTTGAAATGTTGTGAAAATGCACGTATCTTTTGCCAACTTTAATTGCGACTCTTGTTTTTTTTTTGTTTTCCTTCCCCAAATTATTCTTACCATGCATCGCCATGTTGAGCATCCAGCTTTAACAACATTGATCATGACCATTGCGGATGTTGACATATTGTAACAGTAAGATGATGATGGACATTCTTCGGTTGTTTCACCAACACTTTGCATTGCTAACATTTTCATTCCCTGCCAGACAAATTTCTATTTTTTTATTTTTTTTTTAAATTTACATTGTAGCATGTTAATGAAAATGTCGAACCAGAAAATAAAAAAAATAAAAAAAAATATCGAAACATTTTTCTTTGTTCAATCGACGGAATGAATGGAAAGATTGGTGGGGGAGAAAAAAAAAGAATAAAAATCAATCAATCGATAATTTTCTCTTTGAAACAACTGTTGTTTATTTTAATTTTCCACTTTTTTTCCCCATTTTTTTTCTGAGAACAATTTTTAAGAAAAAGAGGATTTTCAAATTAAATTTTTATTTCAACAATAGAAAAACAATTTAATTTTTTATCGATCGAAAACTACAGTAACCAATGAAAAAAAAAGTTTAATTTTTATTGATTTCAAATTATTTATTTGAACTCAACTTTTGTGTTTTTCATTTTCCCAAAATCAAAATCTGAAATTTTTATTCAATTTTAAGCGAAAATCCCAAAAACAAGCAAATGTCTGGACTCTCTTATTCTCTCATACTTCCTCATTTAATATTAACCATAGCTAAACCCGAAGAGACGCAGACATTAAAACGATTTTCTGCTCTTGAATAAAGTGTGCTCCAGCGAACTCAGAATTTATTTTTATTTTTTTCTTGTAAATTTTTTATTTTCAGCAAAAAAAGCTGCGAAAAAAAAGGGAATAAAATGAAATAATTAAAAAACGAAAAAAAAAACAACATGGAAAATGTCGGACTGCCCAGCAATATTGCATTTAATTTATTAATTCAAGAAGCCAAGACAATAATTGGTGAATGGTATAGTATAAACGTTGTAAAGTTAGTGTGTTTGTGGCTTTAAATATTGAAAAATCAATATTTTTTTTTTAATTAAAAAAAGTTTATTTTGCAGCAAACTAAAACCTCAAAATCCAAATAAAATTCGCACTTTTTCACGATTTTTTTGCTCTCGAAGTTTTGTTTTTATTCGTTTAACTTTAATTTTATTAATAATTGGAAGTGTTGATATGTGAGTTTTTTTTTTCAAATTAAAAATTAATTGAAATTTTTTCAGTGAAAATAACATCGTCGTTTCCTCCGTTTTCATTTATTTTCTTCTTTTGATTTTTTCAATTCTTCTCGAAATTTGGCAGAATCGTGTTCGGTCGAACTCGTTTCAGCTCAAATATTTGATTGCGTTCGACGAGATTCAACGCATCGAAACATCGTTTCCAGCGTCGTTTCAATACAATTCGAATGATGTGGAGGAAAATGTCAGCGATGATGCGACAACATTTCAGACGTGTATTCGTGACGGATGCCATGTGCAGGTTCCCCGTGTTTTGTTGGTCAAAGGCGATGTTGTCGTTTTTCGACCCGGCCAGCATTCACCGTGTCAATGTGAAACGTTCGATGGAAGAATTATAAATGAAGGGCAAACAATTGAATGGAAAATCGATGAAAATAAGCAAAATGGAACTGTGAAACCATTAGAATCAATTCAAGTACAAAACACAGCTGAAAATCATGTTACAGTAATACATTTTTTTTTCCAGGCTCGTGTTATTGAATATCCAATCAGGGATCATTTAGAAACATTTTTGTCATCAGAAGAAGCCAATTTACAATTTGATTTTTTGCTTCAATTTACAATTCATCGCATTTTTGAAAAATTCATAATTCCGATCATCTTCGTCCTTTCTGCCTTCTCAACAACGATCCGTTTCATTTATTCGGATGATGAAAGCCTTTTTGGGACGAGATTCATTATTTCAGTGCCAGGCTTAACAATTTTTCCACTTTTAATTCTTCAGCTTCCACTTTTATTACATTTAATTAAATATTTGAATAATTTGGATGTTTGTAAATATTTAAATTTAAATATTTCAACATTTCATACATCAAAAGATTTTGTTAATTTATTATCAAGTATCACCGGAACCTCATTTTTGGATAAAAAAGGCACTTTATCATCAGCTCATCCATCGATTGAAAAAATTGTTTTTGCCACAAAACTAATTGGTAAATTTTTTTTTGGCACTTTTAGTCTTTGATAGAATTTTTTTCAGAATCTCCTGAAATCATTGATGATGGTAATCTTCATCTTGAAGTCATCAATTTGTTTTCTGAACAAAATCCCGATGATTCATCGAAATGGAATTTGTCGATTGAGGATCCGAATTGGCACATTTATATTCCAAATCTTCTTCCGATTTCTTATAATCTTTTGTTGAATTCCTGTCGACAATCAAAACAATTTCATCGATTTTTGGATCATTTATCCGTTGTAGCGAAAAGTGTTTGTTTTTATGCTTTTTTTTTAACTGAAATTCTGAAGTCTGAAATCTTAATTTCTGAAATTCTGAAATTTTTTCTCAATCTGAAATCTGAAATTCTGAAGTTTTTTCTCAATCTGAAATTCTGAAATTATTCTCTTAATCTGAAATTTTAACTTCTGAAATTCTGAAATTGTTTCTTAATCTGAAATCTGAAAATCTGAAATTCCGCATTTTTTCTGAATCTGGAATCTGAAATTTTAACTTCTGAAATTCTGAAATTTTTTTTCAATCTGGAATCTGGAATTCTGAAATTTTTTTTCAATCTGGAATCTGGAATTCTGAAGTTTTTTCTCAATCTGAAATTCTGAAATTATTCTCTTAATCTGAAATCTTAACTTCTGAAATTCTGAAATTGTTTCTTAATCTGGAATCTGAAAATCTGAAATTCCGCATTTTTTCTGAATCTGGAATCTGGAATCTGAAATTCTGAAAATCGGAAATTCCGCATTTTTTTCTGAATCTGGAATCTTAACTTCTGAAATTCTGAAATCTTAACTTCTGAAAATCTAAAATTTTTTTTCAATCTGGAATCTGAAATCTGAAATTCTGAAATGTTTTCTTAATCTGGAATCTGAAATTCTGAAAATCGGAAATTCCGCATTTTTTTCTGAATCTGGAATCTGAAATCTTAACTTCTGAAATTCTGAAATTTTTTTTCAATCTAAAATTCTGAATTTTTACGGGACAATTTCAGGTTCCAAGAACAATTGCAACAGCAAATCGTCGTTGTATGTGTCAACTGCCAGAATTACTTGGTTTCAATGAAAAAAGTGTTGAGCATTTCGATACCAAAAATACAAATATTCTTGGAATTTATAAAAAACAACCCGGAGAAGCTTCATTGCCTGGGTTTTTTAATTTAAAGAAAAGTTGAGTGACGGGAAAAACGTTTAGATTGACAAAACATCGAACACCAATTGAAATGGCATTTTGTACAATTCATCAGGACCCAAATTCGTTATATTCTCATCTTTCATGTCAAGGAACTGCCAATATTGTTGTTGATTCGTGTACTCACATTTGGAATGGTCAACGCGTTGTTCCAATGACAAAACGACTAATTGGTTCCGTCAAGGATTTCTATCAAAGATATTCAATGACAGGGTAACACGAAAAATCAATAAAAAATCAATCGATAATTGAACAGCAAAAAAAAAATCAAAATTTGCAGACATTGTTTGGCAGTTTCATATCGTCCGATTCTATCGAAAATTGATCCGAAATTGGATGGAATGTTGATTGAAATTCCATTGAATCACGACTTCAATCGATTGAATAATTCAATTCCAAGAAGTCACAGTTTTGGTGATTCTGAAAATCTTCAGAAATTGTTTGAATCCTCAACAATTTTCAGAATCTTTAAATGGTGATGAATATTCGAAAAAATCTCTAAAAACTTCCGAAGAAATAATTGAAGAATGTTTTACTGGAAATATTCTTTGCGGTTTGGTTGTTCTTCACTATGAAGTTTCAAATAAAATTTTTCTGATTTTTTTTTTTGCGGATCCTAAAAAATCCGTGATCAATTCGTTTTGCAGGCGATTCCACAAGCCGTTGCTGTCATCGAAAAGTTGGATTCGATTTGTGTTCGGCCGATTTATTTCTCCAAAGAAAATGAGCTTCGAAGTCGCGTTTTTGCTGAAAAATTGGGTAGGAAGTTTGTCAGCGGCGACGGAGAATTTCAATAAAAATCAAATGAAAACAGGGATCGAAGCCGGCTGGAATTGTCATATTTCATTGGCTGAAGAGGAGCCAACAAGGAAACAAATTGAAATTGCTCATGAACAATTTATTCCTCAAAAACCATTAAAATCAGCTTTTTATAATCGGAAAAATTTGTAAAAAAAAAAAAAAAGAATTTTTTTTTTCAATTAAAAAAAAATGCATTTTCAGAAGTGACATTTACCTGGAACGTCTCGATTGTGAATCTCTCATCCGCGGCTCGCCATCAATTCGAAAATCGAGCGTCATTTCGCCAAAAGTCGGCCCAATCCCGAACATGGCTCGTCTTCCGACCGGCGTCAAAAATATTCGTCCACATCTCGATGATGTCGACAATGTTCCATTATTGGTCGGCCTCTTCACCGACTCAACAATTGCAGCCGTCGAGGAAATGATCGATATTTTACAGGTTTTTTTTTTGGTCGGCTCCTCCTCCACTTTTTGCTCTTTTTTTTCCAGGAAAATGGTGAAGTTTTAATGGTGATCGGCTCATCGAAAAATATGAATAATTCAATGCTTTTTTCAAAAGTTTTTTTTTAATTTAAAAAAAAAAAACAATTTTTTTCCTCCAATTTTTTTGCAGGCAAATATTTCAATTTGTATTGACGACATCGAAGAAAATTCGTGCCGATTAATCAATAAAAAAAATGAGAATAATGTGAATGAAATTGCCAGTCGATTGATCGCCTTAGGAACTGATTTTCGATTAAATCATAAAATGGTTTTATTCCAATTCAAGAAAAAAGAAAAAAAGAAAAATTTGTGATTTTTTCAGCTTCTAAAACTTCCAGAATTAATAAATTGTTGCCGTCATCGAATGTCATCATTGCGTCATTCCTTACTTTTCCTTCTTTATTCTTCAATTCTGATCTCGTCGATTCTGCTTCTATCGACGTCATTGTTTCTTCCGATCATTTTCACGCATTCGCAGATTCTTTTGACAACACTTTTTCATATTCCGATCCTGTTCTGTGGCACCATCTTCACCAGTTTCGAGCCGCGTCGTTGTCTTATTCGAATTGCGCCCAAGAATGTCGACGAGGTGTCGCGCGTTGAGCAGATCAAAGTTTTCTCGACATTTTTGATGCAATTTTTTCCCACCTCGATTTACATCAATTTTCTGTTCTTTGTTTTGGTAATCATCAAAGATCGCAAGATCCGATGACACTTTCCCCGCCCACCCAACCAACCAATTTTCATTTTTTGCAGCTGATGAGCAATTCAAATTTGATGTGCTCATTTTCTGATATTTCATGCATTTTCAACACCGACGGCGGCGCAATTGGCTCAAAGCCAACGACAATCAATGAGACTTTGATTATTTTTGATGAAAGTTTATCAACCGACACGATTCGTCATATTATGGGATTTCAGGTATTTTCGTTTCCTTTTTTTTTCAATTTCAAAAAATTTCGAATTTTTTGAATTTTTAGAAAATTTCAAAAAATTTGTTGAATTTCAGAAAATTTCAGATTTTTTTTGAATTTCTGAAAATTTCCGAATTTTTTTTCCCAATTTCCGAAAAATCGAGATTTTTTAGTTTCGGAAAGTTTCCGAAAATTCCAGATTTTTTTTTCCCAATTTCCGAAAATTTCAGAATTTTTTTTGAATTTCTGAAAATTTCAGAGTTTTTTTTTGCAGTTAACAAGCTGTTTATGTTTTCTATCATCAGCTTATGTTTTTGGTTTATCCTCATTTTGGATCGATATTCCTTTTCAATGTTTTTATTGGAATATTTCAATAATTATTTGCTTTCTCTCACAGGTAATCAATCAATCAATCAATCAATCAATAATTTTTCAAGATTTTTTATTCATATCTTCGCGGTATTCGCCTCATCGATTTATTTTCAATTGTACCATTAATTGTCCTTCTAATATGGATTTGTGTTATAATAATTATTAATGAGCTCATCAAAATTCGACGAATTCGACAATTCACACGGGAACAGCGAAGAACCAAATTTGATTTTGATACAAAACTTGGAATGAATTCGCCTTATTAACAAATTCAAATTTTCCAAAAAAAAAAAATCGATAAAATTTTTCTTTCCTTTTTTTTTTGCTTCTTTGGTTTTTCGAGCAACCGACAATTTACTGGTTTCTTTGTTTTTTTGATTTCAATTAATTTAAATGTCCTTGATTTGATTTTCTTATCATATCAATGGTTTTATCATCATTTTTTTTTTTTTATATTTTTTTTTTGATAAAAATCTCGTTGTCAAAAATTAATCAAGACAAAAAATGACAAAAATCGCTATAATTCAAGCCGGAACAATTCTGTTCAACAAACGGAAAACGCTCGAAAAGGTTGAAAAATTGATTGTTGAAGCTGCTGAAAATGAGGCGGAGCTTGTTTTATTTCCAGGTTTGTTTTTCCCACCCCTCCAATCCCCTTCTTTAGTTGGAAACCTTTCAGAAGCTTTTATTGGTGGCTACCCAAAATGGAATAATTTTGGAATAACGATGGGCACAAGAACATCAGAAGGAAGAGAAGAATTCAGAAAGTTTTTTTTGCTCCCCATTTTTTTCCCCATTTTCAGACGATTTTTTGTGCAACTTTCAGTTATTTCAACAATGCAATTGAGGAAAATGGAGACGAATCAAAATTCATCGAGGAATTGGCAAAAACAAATAAAATTTTGATTGTCATCGGCGTTGTTGAACGAGATGCTTCAACACTTTATTGTTCGGTGTTCTTTTATGGTCCGACTGGTTTTCTGGGAAAACATCGCAAGCTATTGCCGACCGCTTTAGAGCGATGCGTTTGGGGACAAGGCGATGGTTCGACAATGCCTGTTTGGATTTTCAGCTTTTTCTCTTTTTTATCCACATTTTTCCAGGTTTTTGAGACGAAAATTGGTAAAATCGGAGCTGCAATTTGCTGGGAAAATTATATGCCGTCATATCGGCTCACACTTTACAATAAAGGTTGGAACAATTTTCAAAAATTTAAGCAAGGGAAACCAAAAAAACGGGGGGTTTTAAAAAATTTATTCTGTAACCATGTTGCAACCACGCTCCACTGATAATTCGGCTATTTTTTAGTTTTTTTGTTTCCAAACTTTACTAAATCAAACGTTTTCCGACAGAAAACCATTTTAAAGGCAACGATATTTTTTTTGAGCGCGAAAAACAAAATATTTCGAATTCTATGGGTACTGTAGCTATGAAAATTCAGGAATTCAATTATATTTGGCTCCAACAGTTGATGATCGAGATGTTTGGTTATCAACAATGCGAACAATCGCATTAGAAGGAAGGTAATTGATCACTGATTTCCATGTTCTCCGGCGCGAAACAAGAAAAATGGGCGGAGACGTGTTTTGCAAACCCCGCACAACTTAAAATTTTTTAAAGCATTTTTTTTCTGCAAGCGAGAAATCGGATTTCAAAAAAAATCGATAGTTAACTGATCTTCATTTTTGGCAGATGCTTCGTCATTTCAGCGTGCCAATTTCTGAAAAGTTGCGATTATCCCGAAGGCCACAAAATTCGAAAAGATTACGGTGATAATACGGTAAATCGAAATTCAAACCATACAAAAACCTTCTTCCCCAAATAAAAATTGTTATCGATTTTCAGATTTTGATTCGTGGCGGATCGTGTGCTGTTGATCCATTGGGAACCGTTCTAGTTGAACCAGATTTTAGTCGGGAAACCATTCGGTACTTTTTTTCCTTTTTTTTTTCAAATCAATCAATAAAAAAAAAGTTTCTTTTTTAAAGTTATGTAAATATAAATATTGATGACATCAGTCTTGGAAAAATGGATCTTGATGTTGCTGGTCATTATAGTCGTCCAGATATTTTTCAATTAATTGTTAATGAAAAACCTCTGAATAATATTATTTTTAAATAAAAATTCAAAAATAAATTTTTCCCGCCTTTTTTTTTGTTCAAAATTGAGTTGAGAAAGAAAAACAAAAAAAGTGACCAATAAATTTACAAAGTGACTGAATAAAATCGAAAAACCCGAAGGGGCGGGGGCGGATGGCGGAAAAGAAGAAGAAGAAGTGGCCAAAAATGAAACACTTCGATGGCTGACTGCGGCGAAAGCTTATCTTTTCCGATGCTCATCCAATTCCCAAGAGCAAGTTGGATTCTGTCGAGAAAGGAAAAAATGTTTTGATGGCTGTGATGGTGTTGGTGGTGGGGGCGGAGGGATGCTTCTTCTTGTCTCTCTCATTTTCTCCGCCTTTTTTTCTCTTCGCCAAAACATTTATTTTTTCGCTTCTTTTTTTTTCTTGGAATTATTAGCAGAATATGAACATGTTCAAGATTTATTTTCTTTTTCAGCTTTTTCAGCGTTTTTTTAAGATTTCTTCGAGACAAAAAAACTGCCAAAAATGGATTCGGTTGTATCAATTTCAAAAAAAAACCGAAGTCAAACAAATATTCGACGACCAAATAGTGTTGACGCATCGAAAAAAAAACAACAAAAAACGCCCATTTTTCCCACGTTTTTTTTTTCAGAGAAAGTGTCTGGGGATTTGCGCTTCTTTCACTTTTGATCGTTTTCGAAGGTGGCTATGCAATCATTATGCGAGCCGGTGATGAGAGAAAATGGTCTCAGAAGATCCGATCCGATCCCATCGCATTCCACCCCGTTACGTTTCCTGAAGAATATTTTTTGCAGGTTTTGTACCAGTGTTCTTCTTTATATTGTTGCAACTGCGCCACCAATTTGGATACTTGAAACCAAAATATGCTTATGGCGATATAACATCGATGTGAATCCTCAACATGAACATTTAATTTGTAACCAAAAAAAAAAGAGGAAAAAATCAATAAAAATCTGCCCCTCTCCAACATTTTACAGTAACTGAATATGGTGAACTTCGTCTTCAATTGCTGGAA
The DNA here is from genome assembly GCA_963572285.1 of Caenorhabditis drosophilae. Taxonomy (NCBI): domain Eukaryota; kingdom Metazoa; phylum Nematoda; class Chromadorea; order Rhabditida; family Rhabditidae; genus Caenorhabditis; species Caenorhabditis drosophilae. The sequence goes on along the minus strand of OY751560.1, from coordinate 6,779,175 downwards.
CAATTATTACTGGTTAATTTAATTGTTGGCCGATGGTTATTACCAAAAGGAGACATTTCAAGAGAACAATTATCGCAAATTTTATTAGCTTTTTTGGTATTTCAAACAGAAAAAAATTAACACAGTTAACAGCTTTGTTACAGTACTTCCAATAACATTTTTTAGGATTTTTAGAATTTTAACATTTTAAACAAAAATAATCATTTTCAGGCAATTTCATCTGACATCGTCGAATTTTTCGATGTTTTTAAAGAAAGAGTTGTTTATTCAAACACCCGAGTTCAACGAATTGTTCTATTTGCTTGGACGGTAAGAATCTTATAAAAATCAACCAAACTACATACACATGGCGTGTTGTGACTCCGCTCTATTGACAAATTTTAATTTTTCAAGTTTAAAAAAAAAACAATTTTTTTGCCCAAAAATGTTGAAATAAAATAAAATCAATAATTGATCAATATTCAGTTGAGTTTATTTCAATTCCCATTTGTTTTGACAGTCAGCCGTGCAAGAAAAATGCGAGTTGCTATAACTGATGATTATGAGCAATTATTTGCAAGACAAAGGCCTCGAAGTTGCTTTAAAGCATTTTATGATGTCGATATTTGGGCAATTGTCTTAGCAAATGTTCTTCAAGATGTTCCATTTCTTTTGGTTTGTTTTTTTTTTGGCTTTCGATCAATTCAATCGATAAATCAATATTTAATCCGATTTTAGACTCGATTATATTTAATGACAGTTCATAATTTAGTCACTTATACAATGATTTTCTTCTTTTTCAAAAATATGCTCATCATTTTGCTTCAAACTTATCGGTTGCTCATCTGAAATATTTTCTAATTAAACAAAAATATTTTTAGATCAATAATTATAATAAATGATCGATACATTAATCCAAAGCCAGCTGATGTTGACATAATTGAGCATAACATGCATCTTTTTTCCAACAATGAAAATCGAAATTATTCACATTTGATAGCAGTAAAAAAGAAAAATAATTTGAATAACAAGGTGAATAAGAAAAATTGATGAGAAAAAAAAAACAAAACAAAGATTCAGAATAAAGAATCATCATCTCGATGTGAAACACCTAAAAAGCAAAGAAGAAGAAGCTCAGCAGCGCCTAAAAATGAACACAAAAGAAGAAGTTCAAGAAATCGGTCGGTATCGGAAGAAAGGGAACAATTATTTCCAAGACATGGAAGAAGAATTGATCGAATGGATACTTTAGAAGAAGGATAATTTCAAAGAAAAATTTACAAGATTGGAGATTTTACAGATTTTTTAATACAAATAAATTATTTATTTTTAAGTGGATAACTTGGCTTTTAAACTTTCTTCCATAAGTCGACATTTTTTGTATTCTTGACGAACTTTATTAACTTGAAGCAATAAAGAAACTCTAAAAATAAAAATTTCAGTTTAAAAAATCAATAATAATAATAATAAAACCTTAAAACATTTCTTTCTTTATAAGTTACGCTAAAACTCGATTCCAGACTTTTTTCAAGCATTTTTATTTGACTTTCTCGAACATTTATTGAATTTGTTAATTGATTTTCTAAATTTTTTGTGGAGATTAAGAATAAAATTATTTTGAATTTGAAAAAAAAAACAAACGCTCTTCTTCTAATTCGTTTACAAGTTTTCGCAGTTCAACTAATTGATTGTTCATGGATTGAAATGACTAGAAAAATCCAATTTTGAAAAGGAATCAAAAGATTTTTCGTTACCAAGTTGTCTAAGCATTCAATCAAGGATGCGAATTGATCAATAAATGTTTTTGGAGTCAGAAACTTTTCATTTTCTTTTAAGCAAAGCATTAATTCTTCGTGGGCTGCATCCAGTTTTTCATCAAAGTTTGAACATTTTTGAGAAAGTCTGAAATTAATTTGAAATTACAAAAGCTTTTTTCATTTTGTAAATTTACACTTCAATCCTTGACAATGTTTTTTTCAGTTCTTTTTCAAGATGTGCTTTTTCAGTTTTAAAAAAGTTTTTTTCTTCTTTCGACTTATTGATTAAAATAATTTCTTCTGAATTAAGTTACAAGATTAAATGGATAATTGGCGAAGCTTTTCGGAACCTTGACTTTTTTGATTTTTTGTTGAGTTTGACTCAGCTTCAGCAAGAGCTGTAAAAATTTTGCTTAAAAAAATAACAAAAAAATATTTTTTAAATTTACAAATATCTTTTAATTGTTTTTCAATGTGTTCATTGGCAGCAGCTTGAAACGATTTGAAAAAACCGGAAAAATCTGATTCAACAGTTGAAGTTGCCATGACTTTTTAGCTGTAAATAAATGTTTATTTTTCAAACCTACAATAAAAAATAAATAAAAAAACAATTTTTAAAACTTACTGTAACTTTTCCAATGTGTGCATATTTTCGTGAAAGTATCGCACTATTATTTTTTCAATTTCTTTTTTTTCAATTTTTTCCTGAAATTTATTGAAAAAAGCTTGTTTTGTATTAAACATATTTTTTGTGATGACGCGTAATTATATATTAATTTTAGTTTCACTATATATTTTTTATCGCGGCGTCAATTGCTAATAAACCCTTTTAAAGTTTTATTACAAACAGAAATTATTTCATATATACCAAATGAAAACAAAATAAAATTCCTATTTTCAACATGCTACAAGCGTTATATTAATTTTGTTTCAAGCATAAAAATAATTTTTAAAACCTTGAAATTTCCTCCAAACTTTCACGGCCTAACTTAAATGGCCTAAAAAACCAAAACTCGTAATTTTTTTCTACTTTTTTCAATTAGTTTATTTCTTTCTTTTCATAGTTTATCACATGTCACAAAGATTAATTAAACTTCCACACCGTTCCCTTTTACGACTAAATGGCCCAGATACAAATAGTTTCCTTCAAGGATTGATAACAAATAACATCAAGTATTCTATTTTTTTAATTTAACATTTTTTAAATGTTTTTTTATTTAGCAAATTAAATACGCAAAATGGATTAGCGGCATTTTTTTTAAATACCAAAGGAAGAATCATCGAAGACGTTTGTTTGTGGAGACGAGGAACTGATGATATATTTTTAGAATCAAATAAAGAAAATCAAAAGAATTTAATTAAAGAAATCACAAAATATCGACTTCGAAAAAAGGTTTAAAACAGCTTCATTTAAAAATTTGTTTTTAATTTCAGGTAGATTTTTTAGAATGTAATGATCAAGTTTCATTTTTAGAAGGAGCCAATGAAAATTCCGGTAAATTTGTTTTTAACCCAAAGTTTTTTTTAAAATTATAGTTTACAGAATATTCGGATCCCAGATGGCCAAGTTTTGGATCTCGCGTTTTTGGAGAATCCGAAAATGCAATTGAAAATGTGGAAGTTTATGAAAATTTACGAAGAAGAATTGGCATCGCAGAAGGGTCGAATGAAATAAACGATTTTCTCCCATTTCAAGTAAAAAATTGCATCATTAAACGATTATAAATTTATTTTAGGCAAATGGAGATTTATTAAATATGGTTTCATTAGATAAAGGATGCTATATTGGACAGGAATTAACAGCAAGAACTGCTCATACGGGTTTTTTTTTTAATTTTTTTTTAAACTAAAAACCTTTTTTCTATGTAGGTGTTATACGTCGTCGAATTCTTCCTTTTGAAGTTGACAGTTTTGTTGAATCTGGATCAGATATTGTTGATGAAAAAGGAAATAAAGTTGGAAAAGTCAGAAATAGCTGAAAACGTTTTTAATAGCTAAAAATTTATTTTTTCAGATAATATCAAGTGATAATTCACATGCTCTCGGTGTTCTTCAATTGTCATCGTTTAAAACGCCAAACTTGACATCAAATAAAATTGCGGTCAAACCGAACAAACCAGAATGGATGCCAGAAAAAATTTTATTTAATAATAAAACAAAAACAAGTCTGACAGACCCATAAGTTTTAGTTAAACTGTATTTCATTTTTTTTTTTTAGTTTTAAATAGAGAAATCAGAAATGCTCAAAAGTTAATTTTGTCTTTCTTTTATTGTCAATTAATTTGTTTCTAGTCAACTAGAATTTGTAATTAAGTGAATTTTTGTATAAATAGTTTTTTTACCCTTTTGTTTAACTTTATTATGGTTAAAAGTCTTTTAACATTTAAATTATCTAAAAATTTGGTCTTTATTATTTTTTACCCAATTTTAAAATTCAGAAAAATGTCGAAAAGTCAAATTAAACGAATAGCTCAACAAAAAGAGTTGGAACAACAAGAAGTTTGTCGTTGTCTTTTCAAAATAATCGAAACAATTTATTTTTAGGCTCAAAACGAAACGGAAGAATTTGAGCCAGTGAAAAGAAAAGGGCCAGCAAATCGATTTGCTTTTCTTGTTGGTAATTTTCTATTTTTCTTTGTTAATTTTCTGTAATTTCTAATAAAACTTAGAAGAAGACGACGAGGAAGAATCCAACATAAAAAGCGAAGAAGAAAATGATGAAGCGATTCCAAAAGCTGTAAAGGTTGAAAATATTTTCTAAAACAATTTGAAAATTTTTTATCATTTTCAGACAAATAAAAATAAAAATAAAAAAAATAAAAACAAGAAAAACAATAAAAAAAAAGAGAAAAAACAAGAAACTGAAAATGATTCAAATTTTGTTGAAGAAACAGAAGAAGAAATGTTAAATAGAATTGCCGAAGAGGTTTTTTGTTAAAATAAATTCAATAAGTTCGGAAAAATTTTCAGAACAAAAATTCATTGGAGTTTGAGTCATTAACATGTGCAACACCAGCAGTTGAAAGTTTGATGAAGGTTGGTGTTCTTTGCCTTGCTATAATGCTCAAAACCAACTTAATTTCATTTTCAGGTCGACACAAAATTGTTCGATCCATCTGTCGAATTAAAGAAAGTTCTTGGTAAAACCTTCAAAGTAATTTCAGATTTTTGAAAAAAAAGAAGGGAAACAAAAAATTGTTTATTTAAAGGAAAATGGTGGAAATATTTCAAATCAAACAAATCGGAATTCAAGATGGAAACCAATTGGAAGAATTGTTAAATCAAAAATGTCATGGCCACCAGTTAAAAGTATTGGATTAACAATGGTCCACGATAAAGATGAAAACGGCATTCGATGGTTCAAATTTGTTCACAATTCAAATTATGAAATGCTTGAAAGGCGAGATCAATCAAACATTAATTGACGTGTATAAATCTCAAAACTTTTAGAATGTATTGGCTTGCTGAGGATCAAATGAATATTGGTGGAGCACAAGAAATTTTAGAAACTTCTTGGTATCATTTAAATTCACTATTGATGGCATCAAATATGTATCAAATGCAAGAAGACGTAACACAATCTGGAGATACGATTGGTTATTTTGAAAAATAAATTTTCAAACAATTCATAAATTTTTAAGAAAGAGGAATATTTTATTGTGAGCAAATGTTTTCTTCACAATTTCAACCATTTTCATGGCAACATCGAATCGATTACTTGGAATATGAGAATCGAGCATTTTATTTGTTACTTCACAGGCATATGTTAAACGCTCTTCATAAAAGGTTTTTTTTGTTATTTTTTTTTAATTCAAATTTTATTTGTAGATGTTTTGAAACTTCTTTAAATGTAGCCAAATTTATTTTTAAATTGGATCCACAAAGTTTGTTTTTTTTTTTTTGTTTTTGCTTATTAAAAATAATTTTTGTGTTGTTTTAGAAGATCCGTTAGCGATTACAGTAATTATTGATTCATTAGCGATAAAAGCAAAAAAATACCAATGGATTTTGCAATTTTATGATTCTGCAGTGGTGAGAAAAAATGTGGAAAATGTTGGATTTTTAAATGTTGAATTTTATTAAGAAATGGAAGAATTTAATGTTATTACCAAATATGAGATATTCATGTGCATTGGCTCATTTTTTGTCAGCTGAAACTGATGAAGAAGTTGAAATTGCAAATAATGCTGTAAAATAGAAAATTTTTTTTAAATGTTCTTAATTTGAAGAAAGAAAAAATGGAATATTTTAGTTGGCGTCAGCAATTCGAGCTTTTCCGTCGGTAGTAACTGCATTGTTGGACGAATTGCAAATTCATCCAGATTCATTGGTAATGAATCATGAACATTTTTCAGCGTTCGCCGTAGACAAGTTAGAGTTCAAAGAGAAATTGATAAAAAAAAAGATCAAATTTCAGAGAACCAGAAGGATTAAAAATGTTAACAAAAATATATGCAAAACAAATGGCTGAAATTTGGAAAAAAGCTGAAAATTTATCTTGGCTAGAAACAGTGACAAGAAAAGTTGCTGAAGATAAATCAGATCAAACAGTCGAAGAAATGAAAAAATGGAAAGAAAGACGGCAAAAAGTTTTCGTTGGAACTTCTCCAAATATCCAACGATTATCAGCTTTATTAGGATTATCCGTTTCGAAATCATTAACCGATCCGATACCGCCAAAGAAGGGAAGAGCCAGGTGAATTTTAGAGAAGAAAAAAAGCCATGAATAATCTGAAAAGAAAAATGATCAGATATCGAAGAGAAGATCACGTTGAAAGAGCAGGACGTGACTCATTTTTATCAGGACTTTTACATTCCCTTCATCCAAATTTTAATGAGGTTAGTTGAATAATTTTTGAAATAAATCAGAAAAATTTTCATTTTTAAGCAAGATACTCTAAGAGAGTTCACTGAAAGAGTTAATAATTTGTTTCGAGATGAACTCGGTACACTTCAAAGGCATGTTCATGACTTTTTTTCCCAAAATTCTGATCAAAATGACGAAATACGACAAGAAAATGAGCAACTCGAAGGATCTCGACAAGATGAAGAAGGGCGACAAGAAGATCGGCAAGAAGATCCGTAAGAATACACCGCAACAACAGTAAATAAAGTTTAGAAAAAATGGGCTGAAAAGGGTTGTTTATTCATTTATGGGAACATTTTTCAACATATTTTATTAATTTTTAAATAAAAAAAAGGCACATTAAGATTTAAAGAAAAAACACACAAAAAAAGAAGAAGAAATGGAAACCCGTAAAAAGAAATCATTGAAACAACCTAAGTTTTTCTAGTTTTTTCCAAAAAGATAGGCAGATATTGATGGTTTAAGAATTTCGAAAATGATGACAAGAAAAATCACAGCAATGATGTACATTCCTACAGCCAACAGAAGTTCAGTCCTGAAAAATCAACAGCAAAAAGAAACCAATGTTTTCCGAGCGTTTTTTGAATTTACCTGGTAAGCGTGACGCCAGCCACTTCTTCTTTGAATTTAAAATCTGAGCAGTCACTTTCTGAACATTTTTTAAATATATTTTGAATTATTAAAATAAAAAATATTTTTTATTTTTTTTTAAATAATTTTTTTTGTAACATTCCCTTACGGATTAATGGTCCTAGAGTATTAGAATTGTTATAAATTGTTCGTGTTATTGATGAATGCATCATTTTTTTTAAAATTTGATGAAAAAAAATTTAAATTTTGAATCTCAAAAACATAAAAATAATTGAGAATTTCTTCTGCAAAAAAACATTAAAAAGGGTTTTTTTTTCAAAGAAGAAAAGGCAAGGCGGAGACTTCGGGATTTTATTAAAATTATTTTTATTAGGAAATAATTTAAAAAAAAAAAAAGAAATTCAACAGATTCTGACTAAAAGAATAAAAAAATATTTTTTAGGAAGGGAGAAGGGGGGGGGGGGTTCGGAATGGATTTCGAAAAAAAAAGGTAAGGAAGTCGATAATTAAAAAAGTTTTTGCTGCTGACAAAAAATAATAAAAAAGGTGGTCGATTTCTTTGAGAATAAAAAAATGGCTTTTTATCTTCTTCATTTTTTGTAGTTTTTTTTTCTTTTCGTGACGCAAACGGATAAAAACCGATGAGGATAATAAAAAGATTTTTTTTTCTTTCACTTTTTATTCCCTTAAGAAAATTTAAAAAAATGTTTTTTTTTTTTTGAAAAATCGATAGAACGGAAAAATGAGAAGAAGAAGAAATAAATAATTGAGCATCTTTAAAGCTTAAAAAATGAAAAATGAAAAAAAAAATAAAAAGAAAAGAAGAGATAATAATTGGATGTTGGTTTCCAAGCGCAACGCCTTTTTCTTTTCTTTTTTTTTTATTATTTCAAATGTTCATTTTAATCCTCTGCTATTTTTATTGATTTTTTAAAGAAAAATATTCAAAAAGAAATACAAATTTGTTAATTTTTAAATTAAAAAAAAATCGATGATGTTTTAAACAGAAAATTCTGAAGAAATTTTTCTAATTGAATATTTAATAAGGAAAAGAATGAATAAATCAAAAAAAACCTTTCTTTTCCTTCGAAAATTAAAACTTTAGGAAGGAAAAGCTTCAAAAAGTCTCTCTTTTACATGGCGCCAAATATCAGGCAAATGTCTCGACTAAATTTCGCCGAGGGGGGAAGAAGAGGTCGGCAAGAATCATGGGCGACGCTTCTTTTTTTTTTTTAACTTGAATTTTCAGACTTTCAAATTTTAGATTTTCGGCTGAGCAAGCGAGAGAATCCGATTATGACGAAATTATTTTTTCAGCTTTTCCTTATTTTTCAATCAATATTCTCTGCACTTTGAGAGATTATAGAAAATCCCTCGAAGAAATTCAAACGACGACTGAAATTGCGTTAGTTTCAGACAAATTTTTGTTTTTTTTTTTAATTCAATTTTGTCTGGAATTCATCAAGGAAAAATTTTTTTTTTTAATTTTTTTAGAAATTTTCTGCAACAAAACTTACGTTGAACAATGCGTCTTGAATTAAACATGGATTAGTTTTAATCTGAAATTCTTGCTTGTTTTTTTGTCTGAAAATATTCGAGGAAAAAAAAAGTAAAAAAATGATTGGATTTGGCAAGGAAATAACCAAATTTATCACACAATCAGAATTATTATTCAGGCAAATAAGTTTAATAAAGAGAGATAGAGAGAGAGAGGGAGAGAGAGAGAGAGAAAAAGAGAGAGAGAAAGAGAGAAGCAAAGAAGTACATTTTTAAATATTTTTTCCTTAAAAAATCAATCAATAAAAAGAAAATGTTTGAAAAGAAAAAAAAACTGTTGGCGAAAAATCCAAAAAGCCGTGGGGAAAGAAGATCGAAATGCAAACAGATAAAGGATCCACCCAAAAGCGAAATCTTCTTTTTTTTTTGTTAAATCGAGAGACGAAAAGGAAAAAAGAAAAAAAATGGGGATTTTTTTAAATTTAAAAATCAAATAAAAACTGTCAAAATTTGTTGTAATTTAATCCTTTGTGTTCAACAATTTTTTCTCGAAACAATTTATTGACTTTTCATCATTTATTTCGACATTTTCTTCTTTTCTTTTTAATCGAATAAATAAATAATTATAATTACATAGAAACGAAGGAAAAGCATCAAATTGGGGAAAGAATTCAAGAGCACAAAAATCGCCTCAATTTTTCCTAGTTATAACTTGGACTTTTATATTCCATTGTCAATGAAAGGAACATCAAAATAATGAAAAATGATCCGTAATATCTTATCTGCAAGGAAAAATCTTTTTCTTTTTGAAATAAACAAAAATGACGTGGGAGGGGGAGGGGGCGGGGACGAGGGGAGGGGAGTTAATTAAAAAAATAATAAAAAACAATTTTTTTTTAAATATGAAAATCATTTGACTAAGTGGTGTGTGACGGGGCTTCATCTCATCAGCTTTTATCAACATTATTTCCCTCCCCCCCCCCCCCCCTCCGTCCCTTAGCTCTCCCCACTTCCACCACCACGGCTTCCTCTTCTTCCATTTTAAAGCTTTTCGTGTGTGTGTGTGAATGATAAAATACGTTTTCACTCCTCTCATCATTCATTTAATATTCCACTGCGCGCCGGGCCCCACCCTTCTTCATTTCATTCCTCTTCTGTCTTCGCTTTTCAAAATCAACATGGATTCGGATGATGGCGAGACGCTGTCGGATTCGACAGCTTCAAATCAGCAGCGCCAACACAAAAAAACCAATTTAACAACGTTTGCACAGGAAATGAAGCAGCGACAATTTCGGATTATCGATCGGCAGGTAAAATTTGAGGACATCTCAACCCGAAATGTTTCCTTCTTCTTTTTTTTGGTTTGTTTTTCAGCCAAAAAAATCTTCCCACCCCCGTCCTCCCCTTTTTTCTTTTTAATTTGAAAAATAGAGGAAATTTTAATAATTTGATATTTGAAAAAAAAAAAGGCGAAGATAAATGTTAGTTAAAAATAGTGTTGTAACTAATGAGACGAAGAAAGAAGAAGAAAAAGGTAAAATAGATGAGTTGAAGGAAAAAATTCCGCCGCCGCCGTCTTCTTTTTTCTCTCTCTCTCTCTGTCTCTCTCTCTCTCTCTCATTCTCCGCTCCTTCTTCTTCTTCTTTTCAATAATTGAAATGCTTGGTGATGAGCACGAATTTATTCTGTCAACTGAAAATCCAATCAATAATACAACTCCAGCTTCACGCCAAATCCGCTTCACCGCTAAACATCATTGGAAACAATTGTCGCAGATCATCGATGGGGTGCGGTCGGTGGGGGGCGAATTCTTTTTTAGGCGGGGGCGGGGGGGGGGGGGGGGGGGGTTTGGTTTTTTGTCAAATCGTTTGTTGGATTTTTTGCTCATTTCGTGTTTCTCCAAATTTTCAGAAGACGAGTAAACCACAACAATTGGATGAAGCTGATTGGAAATCACCGCGAAGTGACGACAGTTTTGAAATGTAAGATCCAAGAAATCCAAAAAACATCTTACGTCTCGTCGTTGAATTTCGTCAACGATTCGAGCCCAAAAACCTTGATTCATTTCTTTTCAGCTGATTTTTCGAAATGAGAAACCAATCCAATTTTCAGAGGAATTCAATCGACGTCAACAAATTTGTCTCAAAAAATGGACAATGACGTCAACAAAAAATCAATATTTGATCGATCAAATGAGGTCGTCATTCAAATCGATGAAGTCGACGATGATCTTCCATCTAAAATCGATAACGATCGAAATGAAGACGACGAAGATGACGAAGTCGATCAAAATGGTTTGATGACGTCATCAATTGCCGGAGCATCGTTGACAGCAACTCGTTCAAGCAGCATCATCGAGGATGACGTCCGATCACAATTATCATTCATTATGAAGGAACGATTGCATTCCTTGGCAAAAGAAGTCCATCGTCGAACATCGGCAGTTCGCGATGATCTGATGCGCGAAACACCCGAAGACTCGGTGTCATTGGCGTCGAATCTTCAAAAACAAGGCGAGCATCGTCCAAGTCTCATGTCTCTGATTGGTTTACAGGTAGCTAGTTTTGAGGCGACAAAGAAGAAAACGCGCTCCAATGTACTTTTCAATGTTTAGAAAAGATCCGATTCGCCGACAGCTGAAGCGAAATATAAAACGATTTGTGGAATAAAAATCAAGGAAACATTTCATCCGTATGGTCGTTTATACATGACTTGGCTGTTTATTGTCACAATGTGCTTTTTGTACAACTCATTTTGTATTCCATTAAGAAGCAGTTATCCTTATCAGACCAATGATAATTGGATTTATTGGTTCATTGCTGATTATTCGTGTGACGTCATTTATCTTTTCGATATGATCGTCATTAAACCAAGATTGCGCTTCACTCGTGGCGGAATTCAAGTGGTAATCAACACAGATCGGCGAATGAACGTCTTGAAATGTTGAATTTTAGAAAAATGCCAAAGAAACTAAACGACACTACTTGATGACGAGAACTTTTAAACTTGATATTTTGAGTATTCTTCCCACCGATGTTTTCTATTTCTTTTTTGGAAAAATGCCATTGTGGAGAATTAATCGAGTTCTTAAAGTTGATTGCTTTCTTCCTTTCTCTTCCTTTCCCTTCCTTTCCCTTCCTTTCCCTTCCTTTCCCTTCCTTTCCCTTCCTTTCCCTTCCTTTCCCTTCCTTTCCCTTCCTTTCCCTTCCTTTCCCTTCCTTTCCCTTCCTTTCCCTTCCTTTCCCTTCCTTTCCCTTCCTTTCCCTTCCTTTCCCTTCCTTTCCCTTCCTTTCCCTTCCTTTCCCTTCCTTTCCCTTCCTTTCTCTTCCTTTCCCTTCCTTTCCCTTCCTTTCCCTTCCTTTCCCTTCCTTTCCCTTCCTTTCCCTTCCTTTCCCTTCCTTTCTCTTCCTTTCCCTTCCTTTCCCTTCCTTTCCCTTCCTTTCCCTTCCTTTCTCTTCCTTTCCCTTCCTTTCCCTTCCTTTCCCTTCCTTTCCCTTCCTTTCCCTTCCTTTCCCTTCCTTTCCCTTCCTTTCCCTTCCTTTCCCTTCCTTTCCCTTCCTTTCCCTTCCTTTCCCTTCCTTTCCCTTCCTTTCCCTTCCTTTCCCTTCCTTTCCCTTCCTTTCCCTTCCTTTCCCTTCCTTTCCCTTCCTTTCCCTTCCTTTCCCTTCCTTTCCCTTCCTTTCTCTTCCTTTCCCTTCCTTTCCCTTCCTTTCCCTTCCTTCAGGATTTTATTGATTTTTTCTTCCAGATTAATTCATGCTGGCTTCTTTTTGATATGTTGGATAACTCATTTTCAAATCCTTATGCGATTCGGTAATTTTCAGTTTATTTTTCATCAAGTAAAATGTGATAAGCGAAGTTTCCCGAAGCATTTTGTTTCGATGAGTTCCGACCCAATGAAATCTTGTCGTGGTGAGCTTCAACCGAAAAATCTGTTCGGGCATTTATCACCGCTCGGCACCCATTGAAACCTCGGTTTCGGTGAGCTCCAACACAAAGAGATCTTGTCGGGGTGAACTTCAACCGAAAAATCTGTTCGGGGGGGGGGGAAGGTTCGGGTTCAAAAAAAAAAAGCTGAGCTTTATCATATCGCATAATTAAACTTGATAATTTGATTTAAAGAATTGCTCGAACATTGTCTTATATGGTTTACATAATTCACTGTAACAGCTGCGTTTATTACAAATTATCAGCAATGCAAGCTTTTGGTCAAATCGCTTATCATGAAAATGGCAAATGGTATTTGAATAAATGGGTTTATAATAATCAAGGAAATGCTTATATTCGATGCTTTTATTTCACCGCTGCAGTTGCGACGTCGACCGGAAATAATCCAGCTCCAACAAATGTTATCGAGTTTGTTTTTTTCGAAACTTTCTCCAGCTGCCTCCTCTTCCTCCTTTTCTTTCCCAACACCTTAAACGTTTTTTTCCTCCTTCGAAAATCAGAGGAAGGGGAGCCCAAATATTTACAGTGCTGGTGGGCCTTCTCTTGAGAAGCTATTGTAGTTTGAGCTTCAGCTGTTTGCTCTTTTCTTGTTCAGCACTGAAATGTGCATTTGTGGTCCGATTGGGGTTGCGACTACGCACGAAGCCGAACGCTTGAATGATCTGGATCAACAAAGTTGCAAACGCGCTCCACTGAGAATTTTTTCGAGAATTCACGAAAAATCGACTTTTTCGAAAAAAAAATGCTTTTTTTTATTGCGATGGGACCCCACACGCACATTCGAGTTTACAAAGATTCTAAAAAAAATTCTCAGCGGAGCGCGTTTGCAACTCCGTCGATCCAAGGTACATACATACATGTGTGTATCTAAAGCATTTGATTTTTTGTAACCTCAATCGGACCACTGTTTGGCCTGGCTAAAGCCCGCTACCGTATATTTATATGAATATTTTAAAGGTACATTTATATGACTTGTTCATGGATGATGGGCGTTTTTGTGTTCGCCTTACTTCTTGGACAAATTCGCGACATTGTGTCGAACGCGAATCGAAATCGCGAAGAGTTTCAACGAAAAATGGACACGGCCTTAATGGAATGTCATCGATTGGGTTTGACCAAGGATTTGACCGATCGTGTTCGTGATTGGTTTATTTACACGTGGCAACAACAGAAAACGTTAGGTTCGGCCTCTATTTTTTGGGGTTTCGATCAATAAATCAATAATTGTGTTCAGACGAAAAAAAATTGATTGAAAAACTTCCATTAAAGCTTCAAACTGATCTTGCTTTGTCGGTTCACTACAACACTTTGAGCAAAGTTCAATTATTTCAGGTAAATAAACAAAAAAATTACTGAAAGCTTCAAAAAAATCTGAAAATTTCTGAAAAACTTGAAAAAATCTATTCCAGGATTGTGATCGGGCTCTTCTTCGCGATTTAGTTCTAAAATTAAGACCAGTCATTTTTCTTCCAGGCGACATGATTTGCAAAAAAGTATCCCGGGGCGGGCGGGGGGTTTTTTTCCAATGAAAAAATCATTGACGCCGCACAGGGAGATGTCGGAAAAGAAATGTACATTGTTAATCAAGGAGTTTTGCAAGTGGTCGGCGGTGAGCACAACGAGCAAGTGTTCGCCGAGCTGAATCAAGGAGCCGTGTTTGGCGAGATCAGTCTGTTGGCAATCGGCGGCAATAATCGACGGACCGCCTCGATTCGGGCCAAAGGCTACGCGACGTTGTTCGTGTTGGCCAAAGAGGATCTGAACGACGTCATCCGCTACTATCCGCAAGCTCAGGCGCTTTTGAAACGAAAAGCGGCACAAATGCTGAAGAATGACAAGAAAAGTGGCACCGAGAAGGAGAAGGAGAAGCAGCAACAGGAAATGGAGGATCGGTGCAAAATCAATCCGCTGGGAACGCCGAAAATGCTGAAAATTGTTGCCGATTTGTTACCGAAGAACAAGAAGACCACACAGGAACTGAAGTTGGCTATTCAGAACTCAGGTTTCCTTCCTTCGTCCCTCTTCTGATCCTTGAAGACACACGCCCATTTTGTTTTCAGAGACTCGGCGACCATCAATTTATTATCCGTGGAGCACGTTACACGTTGGCGATGAGGACGACGATGAAGAATTGATTGACGAGGATCTGAGCGATGCGTTTGATGAAATTGATGAGAATCAGTTTTTCGACTCGGAAAATGAGGAAAATCAACACGATTTCGATCCGTTAAATGATGTTGTGATTTTTGAAGAACATCAAGAAGAAGCCGATGATCAGAATAAATCGAGGAAGAAGCATGACGAATAATTGAAAAAATATTTTTTTTTAATAAAAATTAATTTTTAATTTAAAAAAAAACTGTAATTTTTTTCTTTGAAGGAGAAGCCCGGTCTTTCTTAGCCCTTTCTCGATCCCTCTCTCCTTCTCTTTCATCTGCTCTCTCTTTTTTTCTCTGCGTCCCTTTTTCTGTTTCTCTCTCTCTCTTTCCCAAAAATTACTGTCTCCTACACGTTGAGCTGGAATATGTTGCTTTCCACTTTTGACTCAAAAAGCAATTTTCGTGGAAAATGGAATATCAACACCAAACTACATACAGAAATCTTCTCGATCCGGTTTTTTGGACAAAAATCAATAAATATTAAAGTCTGAAATGACTCTGAAAACTGAAAGAGGAAAACTCCAGAACGAAAATTTAAATTTTTTATTGAAATTTTCAAACCTTAAAAGTTAAAAAAAAAAACGATCCGAAGACCACTGATTTTGCCGGTATTTTTTTTTGATATAAAAAGTGTTTTTTTTTTTTACTGGAATTTTTGAAGAAAAAGCCAAAAACCTATTTACAGTTGTAGCGTGCATTAGACCACATTGAGCCGAGCCGACGAAAAACCACCGCGTACCAAAAAAAAAAAAAAAAAAACAATTCTCAGCGGAGCGCATTTGCTATTTCGTCTATTCAAGTGTTTGGAACATTCGGCTTTTGTCTAGTCGCAACCCCAATCGGCCACTCTTTGGCCTGACTAATGCACGCTACCGTCCACACATAAAACCGAAAACGGGGAGAAAAATGGGGCAATAAGGGGGGAGGGGGTGAATTATGCGAATAAATGCGGGGCATAATAAGAAATGATTCCGGTGCACATAAAAAGAAAAAATGAAAAAGCCAAGAAACAAAATCGATCAACGACACGACTGGCGAACATCCAATCGGCTTGAAGAGTGTGCATTGCTTCCTTCAAAATAATCGAATCAATTCAGTCAGTTCTTTGTTTTCTGGTTCTCCAATCCCCCCCCCCCCCCCCCCCTCCTCCCCTCCTCCCCCAATAAAGTCCGATCCACTCACCTCTTTACGAACTCTGGCTGAAATTACACGTAACTCGTTTAGAATATGCTGAAAGTGTCGATCATCAGACGTCATTGATTTTTGTTGATTTTGTGTTTGACTCGTCGTTCCATTCGTCGCATTTCCGATCTTTCCATTTTCAATTGATCGCTGTAAAACCACCGAATTTCGTTCCGTTTTTTTCCGCCCCTCCTAAAAATTACTGTAATTTTTGTTGTTGTGTATTTATTGATCGACGAATCAATGAAATTCGAGCCATTCTGATGATTACAAATCGATGGCGCCCGAATCATCGTTGCTCTCTTCATCGGCGACGGTGTTGTTGATGATTTGTTCTGATTGGCGCCAATCGATAAATCCAAATGTATCGATTTGTCTTGAATCGATTTTCCGTTCGTTGTTGGACGCGACAAAACGTGTCGCTCAACTTCAATCAAATATTGTCGTTGCTTTCTGGAAATTAAGCGAAAAAAAAATAATTATTTTTTGAAGCTTTTCCTTCAAACTTTTTCGCTTCTGAAATATAATGGGAATTGTGAATCGATAATTCAAGAACATCAGGACGTTCCATTCCTAAAATTGATGGAAGCCAATTCAATAAAAGTTTTTTAAGCTGAAAATTAAATTTAAAAAAGCAACAAAAAACATTTTTTTTTTTTACAAATCGATTCATCGGCTTGTATTGTTCCGGTGATCTATGATGGAAGTTCAATGCGATTACTGTCGCAACAACTGACGCTCCGACTTGAAACATGATGCAGGAAAAATAAATTTCTGTAAAATTCCACTTTTTTTTGACAGGGGGGGGGGGGGGCTTCGATGCTGGTTACGAATTAATGGTAAAGCATCGCTGGTTTGTGGCATCGCTTCAGCGACCATTATCATGAAGACGCAAAGTGACATGAAAATTGTGACGCCAAGGTTCAGCTTTTCGCCGCAATCGGCCGGCAGTGTGAAGCTGAGCAGTGCCAAAGACGAAATCAGCATACACGGCAACAATAAATTGAAGCCATAATAAAGTGTTCGTCGACGTATCGACACTGTGAAGGTGACGTCATAGTACGGCTCCGGGCAGCATTCATAGAAAAATATTGATCGACGCGACGTCAAACCAAGCAGCTCCCATTCGCCATTCGGCTTGTAGGTGGCCGGCGAAATTGTGGTGTTAATCAGATCGGTGAAAAATCCCGAATAGGTCCACGAGCCGAACTTCATTGTGCAGTGCTGAGTGTCAAATGGGAAGTAGGCGATGTCAATGTCGCAGCTTGATCGGATGATGGCTGGTGGAATCCACGTCACGTTTCCGTTGCTGAAAATCCTTGAATTCTTGAACTTCTTTTTTCGCCTATTTTTTTTACTATAAAACCACAGCGTTGACAGGCCAGGTACTATCGAATTGTTGATCGACACTGTTGTAAAGTAGAACGTCAGGTTTCCAGATGTTTTCAATCGGTAATCGAACTTCACGAATATTTCCGTATTCAACTGGATTCCACGTTAAATAATGATCAACCCATGACATTCTTAGCCAAACATTTGAATGCATTATTTGATGCTTTTCATCCTTAAAAAAACAGAAAAATTGAAAAAAAAAAAGTGGGCGGGGCGGATACAATATCAAGAATTTGCTGATAATCCATTCCCAATAAAACTTGAACAGCTTCACTTTCATTTCGAACTGGACGAGCCAATTTATTGTAATTTTCAGCTAATTTGGTGTAAAGCTGTCGCTCATGATCACCTGTCCAAATGACTGCAACAAAATATTGATTTATTGACTTTTTTTTAGGGAAATTATTGATTTTTTTTTTGTTTTTTTTTTTGGCTACTCGACATTGATTTTTTACCTTTGATTGTTTCACATAATTGTCCAATGTTCAGAATATAGAAAAATGATAAAAATTCCCAATATTTTTGCATATAAATTCTTAATTTTTTTAAATAAAAAATTTAAAAAACAACAAAAATTGTTTGAATTTTACGATTTTCAAAGAGGCGCCACCCATATTTTATACTTTCAATGATGCCGCCACAAGAAAATGTTAAGCTTCTCCTTATTTCAAAGAGCAAAAGTTCAAAAGGAAACAATTTTTTTTTAAATATTTCCCGCCAAAAAAATTCAAAAAAAATTTTTCTTTGAATATTTCCCGCCAAAAAAATTCAAAAAAAAATGTATGAATAATCGAAAAAATGATGAGAAAAAGAAGACGACGAAAGGAACATCGTCTTGTCAGATCAAAAAAAAAAAAAAACCTTCGTCGACTTTTGTTCTCCTTCCCGTTGAAAAAGAAACAACAAAGACACAAATTTGACGAGGAGGAAAAGAGAAGAAGCTGAACAAAGAGTGGAAAAAGATGAAGCTGAAGGAAGATTATCTATTGATGATAATGTTTTCCCCAGAGTCGAATCGTTTGAATTTTGAAAGAAGAAAAAGAAAAATGAAAAATGAAAAAAAAAAAAACAAAAAATCTCGAACAAAATTGGGTTTTTGTCTTATTTTGATTGAATAAATCAACTGAAGCATTAACAGAGAGAAAGAGAGAGAGAGGGAGAGAGAAAGAGAAAGAGAGAGAACAACATCCTAAAAGTTGAAAAGACGAAGCTGAATATGAAGAAGCTCAAGCTCAAGCTGAGAACTATATTAAATGAGATGAAAAACGACGAAAATTCGTTATAAAATGAAGAAAAATGAGCTTGTGAACCTCCGGGACCTGATTAAAAATGTGCGAAATGAGCTGTATGACTTTTTTGTTTTCATCATCTTCTTCTTCTTCTTCTTCTTCTTCTTCTTCTTCTTCTTTGAATTTTTGTGGAGGCTGAGGAAGGAGAGGGAGCATGAGGAGAAGGGGGAAGTTGAGGTGAGGTCACCTTTCTAATTTTTTCCGCTTCTCCCTTCTTTTCTGTTGGTTTCTCATCTGAATTGTGAAGAAGACAAAGTAAGAGATGAAGCTTCAGAGCTTTTCCCTCCTTTTTTTTTCTTTTTTTTTCTTCTTCTTATTCTTCGGCTCCAACCTCCCCCCCCCCCCCCCTTTCACCTCCTTCAAATTTTTCCCGATACTTTTCATCTTTTTCTCGGAATTTCTGTTTTGTGGCGGCGCCAAACTTGAGAATTTAAAATTTGTGTGGGAGAGGAGAACCATCGTTGACCATCGAAATAATTCAACCCCCCCCCCCCCCTTCCCCATATTTTTCTTCTTCAAATTACGGAAAAAGCTGTGAAGAAAGAAAAAAAAATTTTTTTTTGTAGAATTTTATGGAGAAAAATGTGCAAAAACAAATGAAAAACGAATTCCTCCACCACTTTTTTAATTAAGAAAAGGCGTGACCGAAAACCGATTCGAAACACACCCAGAATAATTGTTACAGTAACCCTGAATAAAAAATTTGCAAAAATGAACCTTTAAAAACTGCAATCAGAAGAAGAAGAAATGAAATTGTTTCCGTTTTCATTTGATAAACATTTGAAGCCTGAAAAAAAGGAAAAAAATTTTTTTTTTCTATTAAAACCTCTGAAAATTTCGCATTTATTAATTATAAATGAAATATTTACCCAAATTTTAATTATAAATTTATATAAATATATATGAATATATAAAATATATAAATATCATATTTCAAATTTCCATTTTTTTTTTTTGAAATAAAAATGTTTAAATCTTACTGTAGTTTCAAAAAAAAAAAAAAAAAAAAAAAAAGATTTTTTTTAAAAAATATTAAATGGGTGGTAAAAAGAAATAAAAAAGAAACAGCAAATTCGAGAAGGAGGAGGAGCTGGAGGAGGACGAGAATCTTCGTGAAAAAATTGTATCAAAATTCTCGAGTTTCAATTTTCACACAGACATTTTTGTGTGGCCGGAAAAAAAACTTTTTTTCTTCGAAAAAAAAATCCAAAATCGTTTTTAAAGTTAAAATTGGTTTTTTTTTTTTTTAGAAAAGTGGGAAAACGAGGGGGAAAAACGAGGATCCATTACTTACTTATTTGTCTTAGATTTAGTTCCATTTTCTTTCTTTCTTTCTTTCTTTTTTCCACCACCACCACCACCACCACTACGAGGGCAAACGTGAATTCAATGGTCCCTAAGGGCACAAAAAAAACGATTTAGAGGGTGGAATTTTAAAGGAATATTACATATAAAAAGCAAAAAAATCCAACCCTCCCCATCTCTTTTTTCCCTCCATTTTGAAAGAGCAAAAAACAAAAAAAAAACAAAAAAAAATTAAAATACCGTAATCCAAAATTTTGTTGCAGTTTAACAAATAAAAATTGAAAAAAAACGAAGGAAAAAACATTGGAGCACAAATGTTTACTTAAAGAATTTCGAGGATGACGGATTTATTTCCTTTTCCGCATTTTTCTTATTTTTTTCTTGCCGGGCCACAAAAAAAAAATACAAATTTATGAACCTTTAAAATTTCGAAATAATTACTGTAGATTTTTCGTGAAAAATAAACAAATTGTAGGAAAAAAGTGGAAAGTGGAAAAATGTTTGGAAAAGGAGAGCAAAAAACAAAATGAAAAAAAGAGAAAAGCTAATGCGAAATTTATGAAGTCGAAATTTTCGCCGAAAATTATTATTTTTTCCCGATTTTTGCCGTTTTTTTCCGCAGGAGACCTCAATTTCAATTTTGATGACATTTTAAGAATTTTTTTTTTCGTAAAAAGATTTTTCATCAAATAATGAATGAGAAGTTTTAAATTTATTGGTTATTATTTACTGTATTAAAGGAGCACACAAGTAAAATATAATGGTTACTTACTGTATTAAAGGCACACACAAGTAAGTTATTGGTTTTCTACTGCATTAAAGGCGCACATACAAGTCTGAAGCTCAAAGCTTTTAGCCGAATCATAATTAAATTGCAAAACAATTCATCAAATTCAAACAATTTCGAAAAAATCAAAAATTTATTGAGGAAAAAATGGCGAAATCAAGTATCCGAATTACATGTCCAACCACGACAAAACTCAAAAAAACCATTGCTGCTCTTGAAAGTGTTCGTCGGATCTCTCATTACAATTCCTCTTGGCGTTCCGAATGGTGTTTGAACATTGTTTTGTTGATAGGGCGAATATGAATAATAATATTGACATCTTCCAAATAAAATTAAACAAGAAAAAATAAGAAGAAAAAACTGAATGAACAACATTTTTTTTTCTTTGATTCAATTAAAAATTCTTCCACACAAAAAAAAATAAAAACAATTCCCAAAACAAAAACTTATCAAATCTGGTTCTGGTTATTTATGTCAAATTTCATAAATTAACCGACTTTTTTATTTAATCTCCCAATGATTACTAGTTCATCATTCACTTAAAAGCAAACAAGGCAATAAATTAGAAATCCCCAAGCGATTTTTTGTAATCACATTTTTAAATTACATTTAAACCCGAAAAATATTAGAATTAAATTAATTTTAAAAAAAACACATTTAAAATTAATAATAAAAAACCCCTATTTCCCTTTTTTCTCTTCATTTATTTAATAATAAAATTAATTGTTGCACATTTGGAAGAGCCGCAACAGCTTTTGATTCTTCATCATAAACTTTTGTGGCAAATGAATTGACTCTGGTGAAAACGTCGATGATCCTTTTTCGAACCGGTGACAACAAAATTGTTTCAGTTTCATTCAATCCAATATATAATGAATACGCTTCGCGAATCTATAATTTCAGACTTTTTGTTTTTCATTTCCGCTTTTTTCTCTTTACTTCTCCAAATTTATTTCCAACATTTTTGTATGCTTCTGATGCCAATTCTTTCAACTCATTCGCTGCCAATTTCGGATAATTCTTCAATTCGAATCCTTCTTTCAACATTTCATCTTCGGCGAAATCAATCCATTCTGCTAAATTTTTTATCATCAATTGCGATGCTTCGTGCGCTAATCGAAACGATGCCGCTCGAAGCTTTTGATCCAAGATTCTTCTCGAGTCACCTTCCTGCTCACGAACCTCAATCGGGACCTAATAAATCAAAACGATTGTGTTTTTTCAACTTCCCAAAAAACTTCTTACTGTTGTTATCAATTCAAGAAGTGTATTATTTGTGCTCAATTCAAACCATTTTGAATTTGAGCCAAACAAAACATTGGAATATTTCGAAAAATCAATCGTATAATCTTTTGTTGACAATGAATCTGATCTTAACGCATTATGACGATATGGCGATGTCTGTTCACGAAGAATCAGCAAATGTTTAACAATAAACAAGTTTGCGTCTAATGTTTTACTCCAAGATCCTTTCATTTGTGGTGTATTTAGAATTGCATTTGATGCAACTTCCAATGAATCAATACAAGCTGATAACATATCTCTTGCTATTGAATGAAATACTCCTATCTAAAATCATTTACTTTTGTTCTTTTTTTCTTTCTTCATTTTTCTTTTTTACATTTAAGCATGGAAATATTTTTGATAAACACATGACTGTTCTTCGAACTGTTGGATACCATAAACAATGTTGATCAATTGCTGTTGCAACTTTGTCCGATTTGTTTCCTTTTTCTGATTCATTTTCATCTTTCAATTTTTCTTTTTGCTCATTTTCAATTTTTCTCATCATTTTCAACATTTGCGGATATGCAACATCCCCAGGAGCCGGTTTATAAGCTCCAATATCATTTTGTGAATACATTCCAGCTCTGAAACAGAAAAATGAGACTTTTAAAATAATCTTTACTCACCTATAAACAATTCTTTCCGCAATATCTCCAACTAATTCTTCCATTACTGAAACGAATCCAGCTCTTGGATTTAAGGTTGGTGTTGATGTATCAGCTAAATCATCTCCGAGGATTGTAGAAACCATTTGAAGGGAGCATCGATTTTCAATCATTTCAACTTTTATCATATTACATAATTCAGCTAACGTTTCAAGATGTGGATTATGAACAATTCGTGGTCGAAGAATATCATATAATAAACGGCACATTTGTTCAGTGAATGATTCGAATACATGAACTTGTAGTTGATTTTGATTCTCATTTTTAAAAACTGATGTTATCGTAGAAATCGGGCTTTAATATTCCATTTTCGATTGTATTGATGTTCTTTTTTCGTTACCTGATTCTTCCATCATTTTTATTTGCATTTTTTTCAATTCCAATATTTTTTGTTACAAAAAATTGCCGATACAAACGATATTCATCATCACATGTTCTTAGCATAAATGTGCATGCGTCTCTTGTTAAACGACATGTTGATTCAGCATGGCTTCTGAATAAAAAATTGATTTTAACCTTATTTTGTTTCTTTTTCTTTCAATTTACGTTGACAAATTGGTTAATGTCGCTTCTAAAATTGGTGCCAACAATAAATTTCTTTTTGTAAAATATGCATATTGGCATTCTGCCAACATTTCTTCAAACTCTGGCAAATTCCAAAATCTTTGCTCTACAACCTGGATTGCTCCTCTGAAAAATGTGGGAATTGTGCAACAATGAAAACTATAAGATTACTGTAGTTTCAGATAAACAACACACAATTCTCTATTATTTACGGACAATAATTTGACTTAAACACGTCAAGAATGATTAAATCAACTCAAATTTATCCGACTTTAAGCTTCAGCAACTTAAATAGTAACTGGGTCTGAGTTGGAAACGAACCAGTGACCTCGCATTTTCTATTTTCTCTTTTACCAACTGCGCCATTCTACTCACTTTACAGACGCTGCTTTAGAAGCAAATACCCCATAAAGCAATGAAAATGTATCTTCGTCAGCTCCGCTTCGACCAATTTTATCGTAATCAATCTAAAATTCAGTAAATTTTCAATATTAATTTTTTTAATTGCATTTCACTTGTAATTGAGCTTGTCTATCTTTTACATCATCAAAACATTTTTCCAGATCAGTTAAGACTCCAACTCGAACCCATGTCATTGCTCTAAAAAATCAAAAACTTCAAAATATTTTGAATAAAATTCAAACCTGCTTAAACATTGTTCAAACTTGGCAATATATGTTTCCGTTTCTTTATAGTCAGGATGTGAACGAAGAAATGAAAGGCATTCATCAATAGATGCAAGAATTGCAGCGAATGATTGTCCGGTGACCATCAATTTTGCAACTGACAGCTTCTGAACATTTGCTTCGTTTGATAATTGAAAAATTCAAAAAATCAAACAAACCTTCATAATGACATCTGCTTGTTTAAAATAATACAAATTTGTTTTTATAAGATGTGATCCTGTAGATAAGGCGGTTTGTTCAGAAAGTGCTCGATCACAAGCATCATGAAGAGAGGAAGTTCGAGATGAAACTGATTGATATGATTCTTGAAGTTGTTTCATTGTCTTCAAATTTTATTTAAAATTTTTTTTTTTTTTTGAATATAAATTTACATTTTTTGAAACTTCAATTTGTTCTTGTAGTTTTCTTAATTTTTGCATATTAATTCGAAATGCTGAAATCTAAAAAAAAAACTTTTTTTTATTTAAATTTCTAGATAATTATGATTAAAAAAATTTTACATCAGGAGGATAATTCAATTCAAATAACTCCTTTTCTCTTTTTTTAACTGATTCTAAAGTTTTCGATAATGTTTCAGCCATTATTGTGTCGTCAGTATCTTCTGTAAATTATTATTTTTTATTAAAAATAAATCAATAAAAACCTTCTGTTTCATTTATATCTTCTAATTGTGGTAGTCCCCAGCTTGCAACTTTTGAAGCTAGTAACTCAACTGTTTTTACATGATCGATTTCCATTCTGTTTTAAATTTTAAAATTAATTTAATTCTTTTAATAAGAATATAAATATTTTGACTGCTTGTAACAGTTGAAAACTTTAAAGAAAAAAAATTTTTTAAGCTTTTATACGATTAAATTTTTAACAAATAACAACTTAATAAAATGAAGGATTATTTAAAGTTAAAATTTAAAGTACTCGTGGAATGAGAACAGTTTAAGAAATGTAATCGATTAATCAATATATCGCAATTGATCACTTTTAATCTGAAATATACATTTTTTGAGACATTTTTTAATTAAAAATTTACTTTGTATCGCTCATCTTCAACACATAGAATTAAAGTTTGAGTGAAAGCTCGACTCCTGTCGCTATTTATATTTACAACTCCAGCAACTTTCAGAATCATTCCACCTTTAAGTTCGCCACTTAGTCCTGTAAAATATTCAAATACTGTTTGGGTTATAGATTTTGTAAGTAGAACCTTTTGGCAAATTCTGAGCATCAAGTGAAACAATTTCATGTCGTGTTGATGGGGATGAACTCAGAAACCTAAAAATAAATAACTTAATTAATACTATTTTGTTTAAAATTTTACTTTATAATGTTGTCTGCGCCTTCAATTGGGTTTCCGTTCCAAACAATATTTGATGTTATACTTGAAGCATACAAATGACCAACTTTTTCTCGTTTTCTGTCTAATATGTCATAATAAAGATTACAGAATTGTTGAGCTTCGGTACACAACTAAAAATAAAACCATTAAAACTAAAAATTGTTAAATAAACGTACTTCTTCATCTTCTTTGTTGAATTCTTCTGTTGTCAAAGTTGTCATATTTTTTTAAGATGATGACAATCAAAAATGAACCAAAATATTATTTTTCAATCTGAAATTCGAATTATTTCGTTATTTTATTAAATTTCGAACACTTTATTGCGCGTCAAGCTAGTTGCATTTTGTGCAATAGTACGTATTGCGAACAAGGCGTAGAAAATGACGACAAATTGTTACTTAAGCTAAATTGATTTTTATATGGTAGCAAATTGATATTTGCTCAGTTTTATTTTTAAATTTCAACTTCAAATGTTTATTTTCTTTAATTTTCACTTCTCTTAAAATTGGTTTTAATGCATAATTTTTAATTTTTTTCCCAAAGGATTACGGTATATTAAAGAACGGGTATTCTGGTTCTTTTAAAATCGCCAACAATCCTTTGGTTTTCCAGCTTTCAAAACGTTGTCAATCGGTTTATAAATTTTTAAAATTATTTTTTTTTTCAATAATTATTCCCATTCCCAGAAGTTTTAATTCCCATTGTATGAACATTTTAAGGAATTCATTCAATCTTCAATTCAATCAACCATCTCTGATTTTCAACCAAAAAAAAGAAAAGAACATAATTAATGCGATCTACCCGCGAAATTCAAAAAAAGGGAATTAACGACATTACGTTTTTTTGTTATACGCCAACCACCCATTTTGACCGGTCAATTTTGAATAGCAACTGGTCAAAATGTCATCTCATTTGTACATTTTATTTTAAAGAATTTTCGAATCAAACTTTTTATATTTTTCTTTTTTTTAATTAACAATATTTATCAGTAATTTCAACTAAAATATTTTTCAAACAAGCTGATAACAACCAAAGTTTTTTTTAAACAAAAAATCTCATTTTTCCAAGCTTCTTTCACACATTCGTATTTATGCGATTTTTTTTCTTTTATTTTTGAATTTTAAACCAAATATTAAAACAATAAAAAAAGTCAGCTCAACTTCATTTCTTTCCCTTTCTTTCTTCATTTTCAATGTGTGTTCAAATGTTGTCTAATTGTCTGCGTTTCGTTTCTCTTTTCGTTTTCTTCGGTTCGCCAATGATGTGTTCGATATTTTCTCTTTTCTGCGCACAGATGGACATGTTTTTATTATATTTAGAAACCCTTGCGAATTTCCTTCTCTCTTCATTTTTTCGCTTTTATTTTGTAGTTTTTTCAACAAGAAATCAGTCATTTTTAGGGGGAAAATGGTAATTAATGTTTTTATTTCGGCTGTCACCACCGACACATTAAGCCGAAAAGAAGCGGTTGCTTGGGTAAATGATACATTAAAGGTATTTTATTATTGATTTTTTAAAAGTTAAAACCATTACTTTTTATTATTAATCGTTTTAGAGTCATTTGACAAAGGTTGAAGAAATGTCAACTGGTGCTCCATATTGTCAGTTGACTCATTTTTTATTTCGCGATTCAATCAATTTACGAAAAGTTGAATTTTTACTTTCTCTTCTTTAAATAATTTCAAAAATTGTTGATGTTTTTCAAGGTAAAATTCAATCCGCGCAGTGAGCCGGATATTTTGTCAAACTGGAAATTGTTGACGACATCATGGAAAATCTTGGGTATCGACAAACCAGTTGATGTGGAAAAACTTAAAAGAGGAAAATTTCAGGATAATATGGAATTTTTGCAGTGGTTTTATAAGGTTTTGATTGTTATTTTTTTCTTCTTAAGAATTAAATTTTTTTTCAAGTTTTTTAATGCAAACCTCACTGAAAATATTGATGATTACGATGCTGTCGCCGCTCGAAATGGCGAAGATTTGCCGGCATTGAAAGGACCAGCTGGTTCAACAAGACCAGCACCATCTGCACTTCGAAGTGTGCCCGCTGTAAGAGCAGCCGTACGCCCTGCTGTTCCAGCAACAACAGCACCATTATCAGCAAGATCGGTGGCAGTATCAAATGATAAAACTGCGCCAAATGCTGAAATTTTAAAATTGACAAAAGGTAAATTGAGAGAGGGGGTTGAGTTTGGAAAAAAAATCGAATAAAAATTTTAGAAGTTGACGAACTTCGAAACAGTCTTATCGAGAAAGAAGAACAATGTAATGAATGGATTGAAGTTTAACATTGACACAATTTTTGTATATTTTTTTTAAACTTTAAATTCAGAATTCAAAACAAATGGAACAAGAAAGAGATCATTATTATGGTTTATTACGAAAATTTGAAACATTAATGACTGAAGTTGAAGAAACTGGATCACTAACCATTGAAATTAGTGCTTTAAAGAAAATTCTTTACGAAGTTTAACTTGGTCTTGTTAGAAATTTAAAAAAAAACAACTTTTCAGGGTGTTGAAGATGAACAAAATGGAGCAGAGGAAATTAATGGTGAAACAGATCAAACTGAGACATTTTAAATTAATTTTAATTGCATAATTAAATTAAATTTCTTCAAAATGTTGGATTTTTTCGGTTTTGATGAATTTTATACTGAAAAATCTTCTTTTTTTTAATTATACGCGAATTTCTTTCTTAAGTTTAACAAAAAAAAATATTTGGTTTAACTCGAAATGTTTGAAAAATTATTTTTGCAATCAATCTTTTCCATAATCTCGGCTCTTTTTTAGTGTTGTGCTTTTTTGCTTCGTCACTTTTCTTGTTTTATTTATTATTTTATAACGCACTTTCTTGTGCCATACACATGTCAAATATATTTTTTCTCGTTTTTTTTTAAATTTCTTGTGAAATACACGAAATTTGGTTTCTTTCTTTATTTGTTTTTTTTTGTTTTTAAATTTTATGAACTGATATTCGAGCAAAAATACATTGCGACTCGTGAAGAAAATAAAATGTAATTGACAAAGAAAAAAACAAGAAAATATTTGAAGGAAGAAAACACACGAGACAAATTAGGAGCTCGCGGTACAAGCCTATACCCGTCCCGCAGAACAAAAACAATGATACTCATAAATTATCTTCTAGTATTAAAAAGGGGATCGAGTTTTGGATAAAATCAATAAATTCAAAGAAAAGAAAAGAATAAATTAAGTATAAATACAAACGAAAAGGAACATTTTGATATTTTTCAATTTTGTATCCAAAAAACGGTTTGAAAAATCAGAAAGTGGGCCAAATTTTCTACATTTTAAGCTAAAACATAGTGTTAAGTGAAAACAAATCCATCGTATTTTTTAATCAGTTTTTTTAGCTTTACGGGCTTTTGGTGATCCAGCTGCTGGTGACTTCTTTTCAGCGTTGCGAATAATGTCACGTGGGATCCATTCGTAATCAACTTCATTTCCTGATGTTCCTTGTTCGACGTAATGTTTTTTTTGAAGTCCAGATTTACGGGACAACTGAAACTTGTTTTGGTTATTTTAAATTTAAATATTTCTAACTTTTGAGAGGAATTGATTGGCAATGTAAAGAGCTCCAATGCTGAGAGCAGCAAAGATTAAGAACAAAAATCCAGTTTCTCCGTTGAATCCTGAATCATCTTCAAGAATATTAACAGTTTGGTTGTAAACATTGTTGACGTAATATTTTCCTTCCTGAAATTTATCGATATAATTTAATAAACATTTTTTAATTGAGCTTACAGCATCTTCGTAGTGAATATTAACAACAAGCCCAAGAGCACGTCCAGCAAATGATTCATGCGCATAAAATCCATAATCAAGAGTGACTTCTTCTTTTGGTGCAACCCGACGGTTGTATTCTCCGCGAGTGAACTGAAAAATTAAAACTTGTTTCTAATTTTTAATTTATTTAATTTTACGTTTTGAAGGTAATAATTAAAGTCCATTGGATAACGGAATGATGTTTCAGAAAACTTGACAACAAAATCTTTTTCTCCCTTATTTTGGAATCCGATTAAGAATTTGACTGGCTTTCCTCCGTAAATTTCTAAAAAAAAAAATTAAATTTTTATGATGGCATTTATGGAAAATTTTACCGTTGACAACATTAGCATCTGAAGGTTGGGTGAAATGGAAAGCAACTTCAGCATCTGGTGATGGACCAACCAATGCATCATCCTCTTCATTTGTGGCTTGAGTTGGAGAATCGTCGGTAACTTCTCCGTCAACAACATCAGCAGCTATAAATATAAATTATAATTCAATTTTTTTAAATCAATTTTACCATAAACGGCGCATAATCCGAGACCAACAAGAAGAAGAACTGATGAGAGCTTCATTACTGTAATGATAAAATTTTATTATGAAGAATAGAAAAAAAACTGAGGAAAAGTAAATAAAATTTTAATTCACATCACTACTAATATAGGTAATGCAAAAAATGAAAGATATCACAAAGACAGGCAGACAGTTGCATCGCCGCGTTTTTCCGCATCAACTCAGTGCCGGTGGAGAATGTGAAGAATACTACCGTAACTCCACAGACTGCAAGTATAACACGCGTGGTGAGACCTCGCGTAAACTTAATTGTGTGCGCCTTATCTTAACATTTTTTATAGATAGGAATTTTTACATGTTTAATTTAAAAATGAATGAAACTTAAAAAATCAAATTTATTAGTTTGAATTAAACAAAAATTGTCTGTAATTTTCAACATTTTGATTTAAAATTTCCGATGTTTCATTTATGCGGGGATCTCGAAGTTTGCGATATGTGAGCAATCGTCTACTTGTTTTCCTAGTTAATGGCTGCTCACAATTAGAAATTATTGTCATTGCTGGGTGTTTTGGTAAACTTTTTTCCGAATAACTGAAATATGGTTTACCAGAATAAATTAGGAATGAGAAATTATCGATTTAACCTTTCGAGAATCACAGGAAACCAAAATGAGACGGTTCCGCCAATACAACATTTTTGTGCAGCTAAATTCAGAAGATCACAAAATGTGTTTCCTAATTTATATTCTTTTTTTTCAGGAAATCGTTGGCTGAAATTAATTATTAGTTTAATTTCAAAAACTTTTTTGGGCATTTTTACAATTCTTTAATTGTTTCATTGCTATTTTTCTCCTCATTTTTTTCTTTTTTTCCTAATTTTCTGGCTTTTTCTCGAACTCCATAAGGAGCTGAAAGTTTTGGATTAAAATCCGTTTTTTTTTAAATTTTCTTACGATCCGCCACAATATTATCAAAAAATATATTTTGACTCCAAATTTCATGTTTACTTGAATCGGCAATTATAATTGAAATAAGTTTGTCAAGAATTGAATACTGCTCGAAATTGGCTTCAATGCTCTCATTTTCATCTCTTTCAATGACTCCTTGCCGAGAGGATTTTCCTATAAAAAAACATCATTTTTGATTGATTTAATCGATTGAAAACCTTTTGCTCTTGCTGTTTGATAGTTGATTTCAGTACCAATTACAAATGCTCCAAACTCAGCTGCAGGTAACAATAATCCACCAGTACCAACAAACGGATCTAAGACGATATTATTACGAACTATTTGCGCAATGTTTGCCTGCATTTTTATTTAATTTTTGTTTGCTTTTAATTAAAAATTTTCTTACTTGAATGAAAGACAATTCGGGATCCATTGTGGTATTTCCAATGTAGCATCGATCTCGAAGATTAAATTTTGTTTTTAAATTTGATTGGCCTTCTCCAATCTGAATTTTTATTTATTTTTAATTATTTAAAATAAAAAGCACCAATTTTCCAAAAATAATATTTTTTGGTTCATCATCTGTCGGATTGTTATATTCTTCAACTAGAAAAAAGTTATTTTTAGGAAAATTTAAATCAACTTGTGCATTAGCAAAGTTTATATTTTCTAGGAAAATCTAAAAAAAAACTTTAATTAATTTTAATCATTTTAATATTTTTACCTTTATTTTTTCAATATTATCAAGTTTTTTTTTCCGTCCAACAGAAATGAACCTGAGCGCATAAGTTTGCTCAGCAGTGTCATAAATCTAGTTTATAAAAATATTCAAAATTAAATAAAATAAAAATTTACTTCAAGTTTTTCTTTTTTGTTTCTCAAGTTTTCATACAATAAGTTGTATGATGAAGCTTCACTGACAAACTCAAAAGCATATTTTATTAAAATTGCTCTGGACAAAATTTGTTCGACTTCCTTTATTGAGTTAAACTTACACTGAAACACGTGGCTCTGCAAAAAAAAAGAAATTCAAAAATTCAACAATCTTTTAGTGAAAATTACCGTTATATTTAAATTTTCCAAATTTACAGAAATCGAAAAAATTTCACAAATTGATTTAAATTCAGCTATTCGGAAGTCTAAGTGGGATTGAGAAAAAATAAAGACAACATCAACCATTTTAAATAGTTCTGAAGAAAAGAAAATTGTTTGAATTATAGAATTTCAAATTAATTAACCGCGAGGTAAAATTCAAAAAAAATATTTTTAACGAAATGGCCTAACTTTTAGCTTTTTTCAAATTGGGTTTTTAGGCCATTTTTATTTCTTATATTGAAAAATTAATTTTAACGGTTCAAAAAAAACATTTATTTTGTTTTTTTTTCAAGAAAAAAATTTAAAAATATGACTTTCAACTTCATTAAACGTGGCAAGACCAAGTGTTAGCATAATTTTAATGCCTTTAAATAGTTAATATAGGAATCAATACATGTTTTTATCTTTGTTCTCATTTTCAATTACTTCTAAAAAATTCTAAAATAAATAAAAAGAACCGCGTCTTTAATTTAAACTATCTCAGATTTCAAAATTCAATTAAAAAAATAAATATTTCATCCTCTTACCTTTTTATGTATTCATTCAAATGCTTCAAACTCATATTTAATGTCTAAAAAATTGATTAGTTCGTTATTCTAAAAAAATCAATAAAATAGAGCTCCAAAAATAGTTAACTGCATACTTCAAACATATTTCAATAAACTAAAACAGAACAAATAATAATTTGAAAAAACAATTCTTTTTATTATTTTGTTTGATTTTTTTTTTCAGAATATTAAATCATATTAAAAATACATTTTTTTTTTAGAAAATGAACTCAGATACAGTAGAAAGGCGATGTACGCTACCTTATTCTATTGAATATGTAATTACACAAAAATTACATTGTAAATATTGTAGACTTTTAATTACTCAGGTAACAAAAATTATATTGAAATTCTAAAGAAAACGGGGTGGAAAATTTCAGTCCAGCATTCGAATGTCAAAACGAGAGAGGAGCAAATTCCTGGATAGATACCAAGATAATTGGTTTCATTTTAACTGTTTTTGGACCCAAATAAAGCCAGGAAACGATAAAATTGATGAAAATTTAATTCGTGGAGTTGATTGGTTGAAATGGGAAGATCAAGAATTGTTGAGAAACAAAATTGAGGCTTTCAATAATCCACAAACGTTGACAAAACACGCTGAAGATTTTCAGCTTCATTTAAAAAATATTAAAATTGAACGATCAGCCAGTAATAGGTTTGAAAAGCTTTCAAAAAAGTTTCAAAAATTTTATCCTTTTTTTTCAGAGGAAAGTGCTCAATTTGCAAAACATTCTTTTCACTTGGCGAAATCAAACTAAACTATAAATCAAAATTCTCTCATTCTTCATGTATTTTCAAAAAATATTCTGTAATTATCGGAGCATTGGCGGAAATTATTGGATGGAAAGCAATCCCAATACCAGAACAAAATCAGATTGAAAAGGATTTTGTAGAATGTCAAAAAAAAGAGAATTCAGATTCATTAAACGATGATTCAGTTATTGTTATTGAGTTTGTAAAAACTTGATTTTTAATCAATATTTCATCAAATTTTTCAGAACTCCATCACCAACTTCTAACTCACCAAATACTAAAAATCTCAAACGAGTTTCCATAGAAATAGTTGAAACATTAGAAAGTGACGATAACGAAACAAAGAAGCGTCAAAAAATGTGTCCTGGTGATGAAGCAAAAGCAAGAAAATTAGAAAAGTTGAAAGTGATTAAAAATTATTTAAAAAACTTATTTTTCATTTATTTTTTTTTAGAAACAAGCTAATTTAATCTGGGAGCTACGGAATATTTTTAAAGAAATGACAAGCACAGAGCGAAAATATTTGCTAAAAACAAATGGATTAGAAGTTCCATCTGAAGAAGAAAATGTAGAGTTTTTTGTTCCGAATTTAAAAAAAAATAAAAATTCTCAATATTTTTTTGAAGATAATGGAAAAGCTTTGCGATACTGCACTATTTGGGGTCCCAGCTCCATGCCCGAAATGTTCAAACGGCTTCATTTTTTACACGTAAACTCGTTGAAAATTAAACGTTTTTTTTATTTTTTAAACATTTCAGAACGTCGTTCAAAACCTACATTTGTTCTGGATATGAAACAGAATATTCTAAATGCCTGTATGAAAGTAAAAATCCAATACGAACTCCTTTTCGTCTTGATTCAAAGATTGTGGAAAAATACAAAATTAACCTAGCTCCGTTTAATGTAAAATTTAAATAAAAAAAGTTTTTCAATATAAAAAATAATAATTTTCAGCAATTGGTTGATCGATTATATCCTGATGAAGACGACTCAACAATTTCGTATTTTTATTTTATTTAAAAATTTAATCGAATTCGAATTCAAAAGTTTTAGGCAAAGTGAATCGTCAACTTTCAAATATTTTGGAGAAAATCAATTAAATTCCAGTCAACCAATAATTGATGAAGCTTTTGTTGATGAGAATAGAAAAAATTTGAAATGTAAAAATCGGAAAATTAATTTAAAAAAAAATCAATAATTCAGCTTATGTTGAGCCAACAATTAAACGTCAAATCATTAAAAATGGAACAGTTGTTGATCCGGATTTTGACTTAGCTGAATATTGTCATGTACATAAAACAAGTGAAGGAGGTAGGAAAAATTGAGCAAATATTAAATAAATTCAGGGAGTTTTTTTGTTCTTTGAAGGTTTGTTTTCAACAGCATTGACGTTTATTGATGTTTCTTGCAACAAAAATTCATATTATAAAATTCAATTATTGCGACATGACAGTAAAACAGAGTAAATTTTCTGGAAAAATAATGAATTTAAATAAAAAGCTTAAAAATTCAGATTTTATTTGTTTTGCTCATGGGGAAGAACAGGCACCGCAGTTGGAGGTCATAAAACAGAAAATTTTTTTGATGAAGAAATTGCAATTGAAGAATTTGAAAAGTAATTTTGTTTTTTTCAATCAAAAATATTTAAAAATAAAATTTTAAAAAAGTTTAGAATTTTTCTTGAAAAAACCAACAATCCATGGAAATATCGAAAGTTTTTCAAGAAATTTCCAGGTTTTTATAATTATATTGAAACAGATTATTCAGAATTTGTAAGTTTTTGGCTTTTTAACAAAAAAAAATTTTGAATTTTATTTTTAAAGGCTCATTTTGAAGAAGAATTTAAACCAGGATCAAAAACAGTGTTGCCAAGAGAAGTAAAGGAAATTATAATGTCAATTTTTAATGTTGAAAATATGAAATTAGAAATGAAAAGTTTTGAATTGGATACGAACAAATTACCGCTTGGAAAATTATCAAAAAATCAAATAATGTCAGCATATTTAGTTCTGACCGATCTACAAGGTAATTTGTTCTCTGCTTCTAATTCGACATGTTTCTACTTTTTTTTTAGATGTTCTAATACAATTTCCAATTGATGAAGCCAAATTATTACATTTGACAAATAAATTTTACACAATTATTCCTCATAATTTTGGAATGAAAAAACCTGAAACAATTAAAAGTTTTAAACAAATCAAGGTGAATTTTTATAGATTTCATAGATTTGTCTTAAAAATCCTTGTTTTTTTTTGTAGGATGAAACAAAAAAGTTGGATATGATAATGGATATTCAACTGGCTTTTGATCAAGCCAATTCGAAAGCAGATAAATTAATGAAAATGTTTGATCCAGTTGATCTTCATTATGAACAGTTACATTGTGAAATGAAGCCATTAGATCGATCATCAGAAGAATTTAAATATATAACCGAATATATGAAAAATACTCAAGGATCAACACACGTAATGATCTACGATCTTCTTGATGTTCGTTTTTTTTCCAGGATTTCTTTATTTTAAATCAATGAAATTCAGATAATCAAACTCTCGAAAACAGGGGAAGATGATAAATTTTTAACAAATATTGGAAATCGACGTTTATTATGGCATGGATCGGGAAGAATGAATTATGCTGGAATTTTAGGAAAAGGGCTACGAATTGCACCACCAGAAGCTCCAGCGGTAAGAAGATGGTGAATTTTAACTAATTTGAAATTTAAAAAAATCAGAGTGGTTACATGTTTGGAAAAGGAGTTTATTTTGCGGATATGTTTACAAAAAGCTTTTTTTATTGTCGAGTAAGTTAGTTTTTTTTTTTTTTTTGGAATAATTTAAATTAATTTTAAGGCAACAAATGGACAAGAAGCATATATTTTATTATGTGAAGTTGCATTGGGAAAAATGAAGGAATTGTTTTCGGCATCAGCCGAATCATTACAAACTTTAAATAGGGAAGGTTTTAATTCAGTCAAAGGTGTTGGAATCGAATATCCGATACCAACACAAGATTTAGTTCTTCCTTGTGGTATGATCGTACCAAAAGGAAAAGTTATGAAATCATTAAATACAAAAAAGGTGCTGAATTATAATGAGTGAGTGATAAAAAAGGGGAAAAAAAAGAAGATTTTGAAAATATTTGCAGATATATTGTCTACGATACAAATCAGATCAAATTAAGATATTTGATTCGGGTTCGAGTTAAAGAAGCTTTACGTTTGAGTTGATTTTGATTGTCTGTTTTGTCCGTTTCACTTTTCAAATAGTCGCCCGCCCATTTTTGTTGTAGTTTTGTTAAATTTCCTTGTAAAATCTCAAGTTTTTGACACTTTTGTTTTCATTTTAGTTTTTGTATTTAAAAAAATAACGCCGAACACTATTTTATTCCCACATATCGATTTTTAACGACGGTTTTAGCTTTATGGTTTTAATTACAAATTTAATTATTATTATTATTGATTTTTTTTCTTTTTTTTTTCAAACAATTAATTTACATGAACCCGAAATTCAGATAAACAAAAAATAGAGAATTAAAATTGATTTGTTTTAATCTTTGGGATTGGCGGCCGAATGTTCACGAATTGATTGTTTCAATTCTGAACCTTCAAGAAGAAGTGAAATGACGACGTGATCATCCCGACGTTGAAATAGCATTTCACCGTCAAAATTGACCATTTTATGTTTTCTGGCACGTAAAAGTGTTCCGACAACCTGAACAACAGATTTGAAAAAGAAATTTGTTTTTTTTTTTTGTTCAAAACCTTGTCGGAAATGTTCACATAAATTCCAAACAATTTACCAAACGTAATTTGAATTGGCTCATTTTCATTGGCTCTTTTACCGTAATCCTCAATTATTTCACATAAAGTTAGCATTTCACGATGAACATGGGCAGCTACAAAAAAAAATTGAAAAAAAAATTGTTTTTTTTCAATGAAAAACCAGCTTTTTTTGCTCTTTGTTCTGTTAGGGTTCCAGGTTTTGGCCGACCGTATTCCGAACTTTGTTTATCGATTTTTTTCGGTGAAAAATCTTTGGAATAAACGTCATCTAAAAGAATTTCAGATAAAAATTGAGGCGCTGGAATTCACCTTTACTTTGAATCGCTTCATTTTGCTCCATTTCTTGAAATTTAAAGATTTTTTTTGCGATCGACGATTCTGGAAAAAATCAATAAAAAATCAGCAAAAAAAAAAAATTTTTTTCGAAAATAACAAATGTTATTGGGAAAATTTGAAATGAAGAAGAGGCGTCGTCAAAAAAAAATTTTTTTTTTTTGTAATGTTCTTCGCTTTTTTTCTTTCTCTTCTTTCTCTCATTAAATTTTAAAAGAAAAAGCTCGGAAATCTCGAAATTCAAAAAACTTTGAGCTTTATCAATTTCACTCGGCTTTCATGGAAAAATAAGAAAAACGCATTTTTTCTTTTTTCAAAAAAATAACCAAAATCTGCGCACAATTTTCAGCTTCTTCCAGACAAAAATTTTAGTTCTGAAATTAAAAAAAAAAGAAACCAACTTGAATTAATGAAAGAAATCGGCATTTTCAAATCAGAAAAATTTGTTTTCTTTTTTTTCCAGAAAATGTTCGTAATTCAAATACAAAATGGTTTTAAAGCAATTTTTGAGTGTCGATTTGTTTCGACTTTCCCCCCCCCCCCCCCCCCCCCTCACAAGTATGACCCCCACTTGAAGAATGAGGAGGGAACAGGGAGGAAGAAAGGTGGTGGTGGTGGATTTAATACAGCTCGTGGGCGTCATTGATCTTCTTCTTTTATTTATTTCTGCTGAGCTCTGATTCTTTTTGTTTCACCACAAAATGTTCCCTTTCCCTTTCTTCTCCTCTTTGTTTGCTTATTTTTTCTTCGCTGATTTTTTCATTTCAACAACTTTAACAGGACAAAAAAAACTGAAAAAAGAAGAAGAAAAAGCAGAAAATGTGCGGTGCGGGGCAAGAAAAAGACACAAAAAAAAGAAGCGAAATTAAATCAATCGATAATCGGTAGAATCATCGGAATTTCCGGCGTTTTGATTCGTGTCAACTCGGGAATCGGAAGTGTCAAAGCGTCGATTCGTGTCCATTGATGATCCCAAACGAATTCTCCAACATTTTTCTTGTTCATTTCAATGAAAATATTGATTGTTGACTCTTTGAATTCAATTTTTTTGAATTTTGGAGAAGCTGAAAATAAAAAAAAAAACTTTTTTCTCTTTTTTTTTAAATTAAAAATTACAGTTTTTTGATGATTTCTTTCTTTTATTGATTGATCTCAAATTCTGGAAACTTGATTTTTTTACCGTCGAAGTTTCTTCGTCATCGGTTTTTTGACATTCAATTTCATTTTTTTCCACATTTTTCATCTGAAATTCAAGATTTTATTGATTGATTTTCACCATATCACTTGAATCGGCCTGAAATTTATCGATTTTCTTAAAACTCAAATTCAAACCTTCACAAATTTTGTTTGTTTCTTTTCTTCTTGATTCTTCAATTTTTTCTCCAGAATTTTCTCAGCTTCTTCTTCGATTTTATTCTTTTGAAAACAGCATGATAATTGAGATTTTTCCGCAAATCTCGGCTTCTCAAATCGATCTGAAATTATTTAATTTTCAGATTTGTTTTCCTTTAAAATTCAATTCCAGGTTTACCACAAAAAATTGTTACCGTAATTGTCAGAATTTTCGGCTCAAAATTTTTAATTTTTTTTATAATTGCCATTTCTCACATTTTCCTTCTTTTTTTTTTGAACCTGAAAATTAAAAAAAAATTTACAGAAAAAAAACAAAAAAAAATTCTTAAACTAAATTTTGAGTTACAAATCAACAAATCTGAAGGAGTTCGACATTATTTGCGCAAATCGCAATTTTTTTTAAATCGAGAAAAAAAATGCCGCCGCCGCCTCTTTTTCGATCGAAAAAAGCTCGTTCAAGATTTCTAATTTGAACCAAATGTGATTTTTGCATCTGCTGAATATTACACCAAAAAAATAAAAATAAGAACAATACAAATTTATACGCTAATAATGGCAGAAAAAATAATGTTTCAAAAAAAAAAGAAAGAAGAAGTGAAAAAAAGTTGGTTTGAATGAGAAAAAAAGAAAATCAAATCAAATTAATTGGGATAAAAGGTGAGAAAAGATTGATTTTTTTAAACAAAAAAAACACAAAAAATGATTTAAAACTCATTAATTACAATTTTTGGAAACATTAAGGAAAAGGATTTAAAAAGGAAAAAAGCAAGTCATCTAACTAAAATTTTAAAAAGGAATAATTATTATTTTTCGACAAATTCTCCATTTTTTATGTCGTAAATTTTCTTATCAACTGTCAAATTTATTCCGCCGAACTTCCATAAATTATAAATCTGAAATTGAAGAAATAATTTCTCTGAAAATAAATCGAAATACTTTCCTGGTTTAATTGATCACGTTTTTCCATATTTTTGTTCGATTTTACTTTTGATTGATTAGCAAACAAAATCTGAAGGGGAAAAATCATCGTTTTTAGCTTTTTCTTTTTGGTTTTTACCGTTCTACAAATTGGACTGTTACAACTACACACAATATGATCAATATTATTTTCTTGAAGATATAAAAGTCTTCCATTTTCTTCTGTAAATATCTAAACATTCTAAATAATTTAAAATTGTTTTCAAACCATTCAAAATTGGATCTGTCAAGGATTCAAAAAATTTATCAAGTTCATCGTGAAAGCCAACAAAATAATCCAAGGTCAGCGCTTCATGAGCCTTAAAATTGAGAAAATGTTAAACTAAAATTGGTTTTTTGAACTTTAACCCTTAAAGCCTTTTTTGAATAAACAACAAGATCTGGTTCTGGTCGAATTGATTTAACTAATCTCACAGCACAATTTGGATCGCACTGAAATTGCTTATTAGAATTAATTTTTTTCAATTAATTTTCTATATTTACACTGTGTTTGATGAATTTTGAAAAATCATAATAAACTCTTCGATCTAAACATTTCCCTGTGTTTTCAATTGAAATGAATGATGTAAAAGCAATTAAATCTCCATCATTTAATAATGAATATTTTGCTTCTGATTTATCAACAATCTGAATGTTTTCTTTATTTTTTTTCGTTTAATTTTCAAAACTTACAACTCCTGTCATTTGAATAAGAGGAACATCTGGAGAAACGTTTTCTTCTCCATTTCTTAAAATCCATCCCATATGGTATGCTGATGAGTCTAACGCTAAATTCGTGTAAAATCTCGGATCATTTCTAAAATATTTTCAAATTATATTCAATATATAACTGAAATACTTGTAATTTGGAACTTGAGAACCCAAGGCGATGTGTGAATATCTGGGATTATTTAAATGCGTTTTTTTATCAATTTTTGTGAAAAAATTCTCGTCGACAAAAACTGGCGTCTTATCGAATCCTAACTTTGATGATTTTTGAACAATTACATGATTTTCAATTGATTCTTTTATACTGTAAATTGGTTCAAAAATAAGATTTGAATGTGGTGGTGGTGGTTGGGTTATAGCATCAAAATGTTTATATTCTGGCAAAATTATCTGGAAAAAAATAATAATTGAAGTATTGATTGAAAAAGTAATAAACATTAACAACAGGATAATCAGTTGTTGCACTTATTCGAAAACTTAATTCTTTCCAATACTGCTTCAAGTCTTTAGTAACTTCTTCCTCAGAACAACGAATAATTGATTTTAACATCCATTCACTCTTATATTTGAATACGCTCTAAATATTAAACTTAAATAATCTTAAATTTTAAAATTTTTTTTGATTTTATCAGTTTAAGATTTAAATTACAGAACAAAAACTAAAACAACCACAGAAACTTATTATACCGTAATAAACATTTTTTTCGCTCCGATCGAATCAGCTGACATGAAATGAAACATTCCTTGCGTAATAAAGTTGCTTCCAATGATTGTTAAAGGATTAACTTTATCTGAAATTAATTGTAAAACAATTTTTTTTTACTAAAAAGCTTTTTACTCAAAAATTCCACTTTATTTAAATTTGCCAAACTTGTTTTTAACTCGTCAAGTTCTTCCATATAATTTTCTCTGAGAGTTGCTTTTGAAAATTGTTGGAGAAGGTTAGGACAAAGTAAACGATTTTCCGACTTAATAAAAAAAATTTAATTAGAACAAAAATTTAAAAAATATACTGCGAGTGAGTTGTCCGAATGTGGATATTCTTTCCAAGAAATAGTATAATAAATTTGATTACCCTTTTGTCTCTGAACAATTTAGGTT
The DNA here is from genome assembly GCA_963572285.1 of Caenorhabditis drosophilae. Lineage (NCBI taxonomy): Eukaryota > Metazoa > Nematoda > Chromadorea > Rhabditida > Rhabditidae > Caenorhabditis > Caenorhabditis drosophilae. Next base: position 6,737,985 of record OY751560.1, on the reverse strand, counting down.
AAAATATATAATTTTTTCATTGAAAAATATATATTTAATTAGTGATGTTTTTAGAATTTTTTTTAAAATTTACCTGATCTAGAACTTCGGAAACTTCGTACAATTTGGTATCAACATCATTTCCATTTTTCTTTTTTTGGTTTGGCTTATTTTCTTTGGATTTTGAATTGCTAACGGCCTTACGTTTCATTCCAGGCATAAATATAAAACTTCAAAAAATGCTAAAACTTTACTTTAAAAAAAAACTTTAAAAATGTAGGAAAAAATTTTAATAAATTAAAAGATATTTCTAATTTACAATCACTGGGAACAACTTAAAGGCACATTGCCTAATAACAGCTAGCATGTCTCAATTAGACTGTGTAAATTACGGTGTTGTATATACGAAAGTATGGTATGACGGGGTTTTTTTTTGTTAATTTTAACTTCTACAAATCGATATTTATTTTTCATTCGTTGGATTTTCTTCCTTTTATTAAAAACTTCAAAACAACTGTTTTACAATTATGAACATTTTTTTTTACAATTCTCAAAAATTCTTTTTACAAACAATTATTTCTAAATCAAACATTTATGTGATGATTTTAATTTAAAGATACTTTTTTTTAACGTCCTTTTTGTTCAAATTTGATCATTAAGCTTTTGAAAACATCTACTGAATATTTGTTTTTGTTTTCCCGCCTATTTAATTACCTTTTGCATCACAAGTGTGTGCATTTTTGCGTCGCCGTGTAGAAAAAGTCAATAAACGCTGTTGGTTTATTTCGAAATTCGACATTCAATTATTCTTTTTTAAATTGTTTTGCATTTGTATTTCAAAACTTTTTTAATTATGTTTTGTTTTCATATTAATGTTTCCATAAAATTACAGAATAAAATCGAGCTTGTAATTAAATGTCATCAATTCATTATAAATTTCGATCAACTCTAGAATATAAAACTCTTCAATTCGATGGTCTCCATATTCGTGGAGAAGACCTAGTTCGAGAAATATGCACAAAAGAAAATATTCGAATTGAAATTTTCAATTTATTATTACAGGTATATTACTTAGTTATAAAATTTAAACACTTTTTATTCAGAATGCACACACAAAAAAAAATTATGCAGACGAAGAGTTGATTCCTAGAAATTCATCAATTATTGTTCAACGTGTTCCACGTAATGAAGCAGCAAAGGTTCAAAAAGTGCAGTAAGTATTTTATCCAGAATAAAACTATCTAAATGTAAATCATTAAGAAGTGGAGTAAACAGTGGAATGATAAATCAAAATGAATCTTCTACAGTTGGAAACGATTTGAATACACACATTTCCACGGTTTGTTAAAATCAAAATTGCCGTTTTTATTCTTACATTTCAGAGTGAATTTGAAAATATGGATGAATCAGAACGTCTTAGTCATGTTAGAGACGTTTCTACTCGAGCTTATGATCCATCCAAGTAATTATTAAAATTGTAATTTAGTTTAAAAAAAAATTTTTGTTTAAGTTTCCGCAAGAAAACCGGAGGAATAATGACTGGACCACCTCCACCTACCTACACATGTAATCGATGTTATAAACCAGGACATTGGTATAAAAACTGTCCAATGGTAAATTATTTTGTTTTGGATATTGATGAAAAACTTTTATTGACATTGTATGATTGTATCTGTAAAAATAGCTCATTAAGCAGAATAAAAAATCGATTTTCACAATTTAAAAGCTTTCTTCTTATTGAGCTATCTCATTTTTTTCTACTTCTTGGTCTTTCACCATTTTTTGTAAATAATCTTAATTTTAAATGTTCTCTAATCGATGTATTTGTCGATTTTCTAGAGATAAATTGGAAAATTAGAATATTTGTTTTATTTGCCAAAAAGGAATCAAAATAACACATCTTCTTTGTGTTTATTTGCCCCTTGTCTTTGTAAGCATTTAAGGTAAATTGTTGAAAACGAAGAGCAATACGATGAAAAATGCCCGGACCATTTAAATTGTGGAAAGTTCAAAAAAGGAGATAAAATGAACACTAATCGGAGAAAAGAAAAAATTAGGTAGCGTGATTTCAGTTAAATACAAAACGAACGACTGGAATACCGGCACAAGAGCTAATGGAAACAACATCTGACGACCCAGATGCAATGTTGCATCCAAGTGGAAAGTTTGTTATACCAATAATGCATTGGAAAGCAAAGCAAGAACAAGCAAGAAAAGTACAAATAAAGTTTAGAAGCTGAAGTACAAAAATAAATGTTCAGACTGAAGATGGATCAGCATCTCCAGCCCAGGATCGTAAAGTTCCAACAGAACTTCAATGTCCAATTTGTCATCATTTGATAAAAGTAAACAAGCAGAACAATTTGATAAATAATGCAATTATTTGTTTTTTTTTTCAGGAAGCCGTTGTAACAGCATGTTGCGGAAATTCCTATTGTGCTGATTGTATTGGACAAAAACTGTTTGAAACAGAATCAAAAAATTGCCCAAGTGTGGATTGTAATAACGATCAAGTATCAGTGGATTCTCTGATTCCAAACAAGCGATTACGAGAAGCAGCAGAAGCGTGGTTGACACAACGAGGCGGATCAACAGTGTCTGGTGGTGGAAGAAACACGCCAGGACAAGAAGTAGCGCAACCAATACAACAGGAGCAAATTCGAATTCGAATTGGACTACAACCTAAACCAGCACCAAGTATCGTAAATGTTTCGCCGGGTTCGGTCGCTGTAGAAAATGCAACGGCTGCCCCAGAAGTGACGACATCAGTAACATCAAATACAATTTTAACAACAACGACGACAACATCATCAATCTTGCCACATATTCAAACTACTCAACCAATTGCGGCAGCTCCACCATCAATTGCAATTCCATTGGTAAAATCAGTTTTCAAAAACTAAAACGATTTATTGGTTTTAGGATACGAGCCTTCCACCACCTTTGATTCGCCAAGCGGCACCAGCGCCAGTTGATGTACAATTATCTTCAATGCCAGGTGTTCCCGGTAAAAATATCCAAGTTTTTCGGGTTTTCTAAGATTTTATTTTTCTAGGGCTTAGTTTACCATATTCACAGCCACCACCAGGAATTCAAGGCTTAACATCGATGGGTGTTTTACCGCAGCAACAGTTGATGGCTGGATATATGTAAAACAAATTTTAAAAATATGAAAAAAAAAACTTATTTTTTTATTTTTAAGGCTTCATAATGGAATATATTCCACTACAGGAATCAGTAATCGTGGTCATGCTGGATATGGTGGAATGCCAACTTCAGCTCCAGATGATCTTGACATTTGGGATCAATTTTTAAGAAAAAAAGATCGAGACGCTCGAAGAGATCATCGCCGAGATGGAAAAGATAGTTATAAAGAAAGAGATCGAGAACGGGAACGAGAAAGAGAACGTGAACGTGAGAGAGAGAGAAAAAGAGAAAGAGAAAAACGATCACGAAGAAAACGGTAGATAGTTAATGGTTAAGTTTTTTATTTACCAAGTTTTTATTTTCAGAAGCTCATCTAGTTCGTCGTCAGCTTCATCAGATTCATCATCAGCTGATGATCGAAGAAGAAGAAAGTCTGATAAAGGAAGAAGCGCTACAAAAAGCAGTAGAAATGATAGACATCGCGATAGAAGAAGAGAAGAGAGGTCAAGAAGAACACGAGATTATGAACATGAATCAAAGAGCAGTAGAGCTAAAGAAACGAAACATCGAGAAAGTCGAAATGAGAAGGAAAAAGATGAAACAAGAAGGAAACGGGTGTCGGAAGAAAAGATAATACCGAAGAAAGAGGAATCGAGTAAAGGAAAAGTAAAAGAAGCTGATGATGAAGCTGAAATTGATGGAGCATTAGCTGAATATGAGCATATGAAAGAAATAACAACACGCGATGATGTAAAAGACTTTGAGAAAGAAGTGAAAGAGGAAAATATTGAAAATGGTAGTGAAGAACCAAATGAGGAAAGTGGAACAGAAGGAGGAGAAGAAGGAGAAACTACCCGAAGTGAAAAAGATGCGAGTGAAATCAAAGAAGAAGTAAAATTTATTAATTTTATTAGTATAAAAATATGGATTTCAGGGAGTTGATGCAGTGTTAACGACCGAAACAAGTGAAGCAGAAGTGGTTGAAGCGAAAGAAGAAACATCAGAGGTGATAAAAGAAAACATTGAAGAAGAAAGTGATATGACAGCAGACGAAAAAGATAATATTTTACAACCAAAGTAAGTAAAAAATAGAATTCAGAAGTTGAGAAAAAAATATGATTCTGATTTCTTTCAGAGAATCGCCGTCTTCCACCGCAAATACGGATGATGACGAAAATGAGGATGATGAAGAGGATGATAATGATGAGGATGAAAAAAAGAAAAAGAAAGATAAAAAACACAAAAAGCATAAAAAGAGCAAAAAACATAAAAAGTTTGAAATTAAATGTTTGAAAATTACAAGAAAAAATGTATTTTTAGGAGTAAGGAGGATGAAAATGATGAAGAAGGAGAGAAGAAAAAGAAAAGGAATAAGAAGCATAAAAAGGAAAAAAAATCAAAAAAAGAAAAGAAAGAAGTGGAACATTCGGACGAAAAAACGGTTTGAACTAATTTATTTGTTTCAAAATTTTATGAAAAATGTATTTTGTTTAGAAAAAAAAGAAGGAAAGAAAGAGATCACGAGATGAACACGAGGAATCAGATAGTGATGTAATTTTGAAAAATTTAGTTTTAACAATTCAAGATTAAATTTTTTTTTTAGAGTCCTCGTCGCAAAATAAAGCGCAATGAAGAAAAAAGCAGTGATACTAATAAACGAAAAGAAGATGATAAAAACAGAAAAGGAAAAGATGAAAAATTTTCTAGAAGAAGAAGTAAAGAAAAAGATGAAGAAAGAAAAAAAGACAAAAAAGATGTGGTTGGTTTAAAAGTTTGATAATGATGAATTTCAAAAAAACAATTTCAGAGTGAAAAAAAAGATAAAAACGATGATAAAGAAAAGGAAAAAGGAAAAGAAAGAGAAAATGAAAGAAAACCGATATCGTTTACAGTTTCCAAACCAGAATCATCGAAACTAAGATCTTCTAGCTCAATAAATGACAGAAAAGATGAGGTATATTAAAATCAATGAGTTTTAAGAAGAATTTCTAAATTTTTTTAGAAAAATGCAGAAAAATTAAAATTGGCTGATAAGCTGGAAAGAAGAAAAAAAGAAGAAACAGATGTTGAAAGTGGAGAAAAAAATTCAGAGAAAAAGGTTTGTTTTTTTTAAATTTTAAAAGCGAAACGCTTTGTTTCAGAAGGAAAATTCGACACGACGTGCATCACCATCACGAGAAACTGGAAATAAAATGAAAAATATGAAGATCACATTCCATCTTTAGATTTTTCTCTCCTTCTCGTAGGATTTTCCGAAATTTGTCTGATAATTTATTCCCTTCATTTTAATATCCCGCTCAATCATTATCCAAATAAAAAGAAATGGATGATTGATTATAACAATTGTTATTTTTAATCCGGTAATATGAAAAAACTCATAAAAACGTGTTCATTGATTATGTATTTTTTAAATTCATGACTAGTTTGTTTCCCTTTTTTTTCTGTTTGTATTTTAAAAGTCTACTGTGTTTGGTAGCTTGAAGTTGTTTTTTTTTCTCCGTTTTCTTTAAATTTTTTTCAATTGTTTAAATTGAACTTGTTGTATTTTTTTTGGCTAAAATAGAAAATGCAATAATTTTCAATGTTATTTTCTCTCTTTTTTTTTTAAATGATGGACGGAATAAAAATGAGCAGTTTATTTCAACGAAAAAGCATCGTTTTTCACGGTTTCTACACCAGAAGGGGTTACTTTTAATGATTTTCAGATAAAATTTGGTGAATTAAAAGGAAAAGCTTACAGCGTTCAATAAAAGTCAACTTTTTTTGGTAAAAAGTCTCCGGAATGGAGGTAAAATTCAACGAGGATGTCAATGGGTGCAAAGCGACAGTGAAAAAAGCGTCGGAAGGAAGTTTTGTAACAAAAGAAACGGTAGAAATTTAGGAAAAATAATTAAAAATTGAAAAAAGAAAAGCAACCAAAAATTGTTGAGGTTTTAATGGAATTCAAAAAAGAGGACGGAACAATTGGAAAAATTCGAACACCTATTGAAGGAGTTGTTAATTTTACAAAAAATGTGCAAAGGGGAACAGTTTTAAGCAAGGTGATTGAAAAAAATATTTTTTTTTTCAAATGAGGAAATTTTAATTAAAATATTTTTAAAAAAAAAGTATTTTTTCACGAATTTAATTAACTAAAACGATGGTTTTCCCAACATCGAAAAGAAAATTGTTTTCAAAGATTCATAAAGGTATTAATTTTGGGTTTGAAAATGTTTTGATTTATAGGGAATGGTGATTGCAAATGTAACTGAATGTAATCATGCGATCGTTATCAAAGATATGTGTGCAACATGTGGAAAAGATTTGAGAGAGTAAGAAAAATTGATAAATGATCAACAAATAAACATGATTATCGTTCTAGAAAAGGTGGAAGAGCTGGACAAAGAAAAGAACAAGCAACAGCAAATGTATCAATGATTCATCACGTTCCAGAATTGATTGTGTCTGATTCGGTAATTTATTGCATTTTTTTTTCTTTTTGATAAAAATCCAATTTATGAATTGTTACAGTTAGCCAAAGAGTTAGGATCAGCTGATAAAGGAAATTTAATTACAAATAGGAAATTGGTACTTCTTGTTGATTTAGATCAAACCATCATCCACACAAGTAATCAGCCGATCACTATAGATAAAGAAAAGGTTTTAATTTTAATTTTTTAATTTAAAAAAAAAAGAAAGAAAGAAATATTTTCTAGCATCCGGATGTGACGAAATATTCATTGTTAAATGGAGTTTATACAACAAAATTAAGACCATACACAATGGAATTTTTAAATAAAATGTCAAAAATGTATGAAATGCATATTGTAACATATGGTCAACGACAATACGCACATCGAATTGCACAAATTTTGGATCCTGATGAAAGATTATTTGGTCATCGAATATTATCAAGAGATGAATTATTTTCGGCTCAACATAAAACAATGAATCTAAATGCATTGTTTCCATGCGGTGATAATCTTGTTGTCATAATTGATGATCGAGCTGATGTTTGGATGTACTCGGAAGCGTTGATTCAATTGAAGCCGTATCGATTTTTCAAAGAAGTTGGCGACATAAATGCACCGAAAGATTCAAAAGAGCAAATTCCGCCGGTAATGATTGAAGATAGTGCGCAAGAAGATCGAGTTTTGGAAGAAATTGAGCGAGTCTTAACAAATATTCATGACAAATATTATGAAAAGCATGATTTGAAGCCAGCAGACGCACCATTAATTGACGTCAAGGTTGAATTTATTGATTTTGATTCGGAAAAGAAAGAAATTTTTAGGAAGTTATAAACGAGCAAAGAAGAAAAGTTCTTGATGGATGTGTTGTTGTATTATCAGGAGTTGTTCCATTGAATGAAAGAATTGAAAAAACGGATGTTTATCGATTATGTATTCAATTTGGAGCCAAGGTTTCCTTTTTTCCTTCCACCCCCAACCATTTTTGGTTAACAATTTATTAAATTTTTAGGTTGAAGCTCAAGTAACTGATAAAGTGACACATGTTGTAGCGGTTCGATGGGGAACATCGTATGATTCTTTCTCTTCTTTTATCCCAATAATTCAGAAGCATCAATTCTTTTTTCAGAAAAGTGCATCAAGCATTAAAAATGGGAAAACATGTGGTTACTGTCAAATGGGTTTATGCGTGTGTTGAGAAATGGATGAAAGCGGATGAGAAACTATACGAATTGACGAAAGAATCAACACCGCCAGCTGGAAAACCGCTTGGAAGCAAATTGGTTAACGATTTGGCAAATTTGAGCACAATTGGAAAAAGTGCATTGGCGGATATGAATAATGAAGTAGATGAAGCATTATCAGATGATGATGACGATGGCGATGACGATGACGACGATGATGATGACGATGATGATGACGATGATGAGGATGATAAAGTTCAAAGTTTTGATCAAGAAGGGGATGAGGATAAAAATGATATTCTTGATAAAAATGAGGAAGCAAATATTGAAAAAAATGGGGAGAATGGTAAAAGTGAAGAAATTAAAAACGAAGAGGAATTGAAAAAAAAGAAGGAAAGAAATGAAAGAAAGAAAAATGATGTTGAAAAATCGAGAAAAAGGAAACATGCTCCAGAAGAGGAATATGAAACTGTAAGTCATTCAGCTTTTCTCTTTCCTTTGTAAAAAAAAATGAATAAAATCAGGATTCCAACAAAGAAGATGATAACGATGATGTGCCTTTAATGTCTTATAAAAAATTATTATCAAAATCGCGGAAAGAAGGAAGAATGGTATCAGCCGGGGATGATGAAGATGCTGTTTATGATGTTGACGATGAGGTATCATTTTTTGGTGTAAATCACAGTTAATTTTAAGACACATTTTTTTCAGAAGGGTCATTCCGCAACAAATCAGGAAGATAATGATGAAGAAGATGAAATAGAAATTGAAGGAGAAGATGACGATGATGGCGATGATGGAAATGATGATGCAGCTGATAATTATGATGACGATGATGACGATGAAGATTTTGATGATATGGCAGCAATGATAGAAAGACAAGTCAGTGGAGAGGATTAGAAGAGAAGAAAAAGGAAGGGAAATTTTATAAACAAAGTAATTGATTTATTTTATTTTCATTGTCGTATATAAAAGAGAATTGAGGAGGTGTTCTTTTTCTACTTTTTTTTTGTTAAATCGGGTTTCAATTATTTATTAATGATACTCAACATTTAATCATTTACATATTCAATGTAGAATTTCAGATTCTCGCATTTTTGTTGTTTTTTTCGTTTGATTTTTTCTTTTGATAACGAATTTGTTCCATGACTGTTTAATCGAAAATTATCTTTTATTTATTTCAATGAATGCCCTTTTTCTTCTTCTTCTTCATTTTATCTCTTAAAATCATAGATTTTTGTTTGTTTTTGCACGTGAGCCAAATATTTTCACCTCAATAATTACATTTAAATTGCGGGCACGTTGAAATTTATTCTCTTTTTATATTTTTCTTTATTGAAATTATGTTTTAATTGTTGAAACAATTGAAAAAAGAAGAAATTTCAAAAAAAAAAAATCATTTTTTTGATTTATTTATTGATTAGTTATGACGTCATTCGATCCATCGGTTTGTTATATTTTTGATTTGTTTGTTGAATCAATGTGTAAACGTTTATTTATTGATTCCTAAAGTCACAAATTGTTCATTGTTTGCATCTCAGAAAAAAAAGAAAGAAAAAAACGCGTTTCATTAGAGCGAACTTTGTGTCCAAAAAAAATGCGTCAAACAATGCATCGATTTTTGTTCTGAATTTTTGTTTTTTTTTTTGGATAAGAAATAGAATTTTTTCAGTTTGAAGCTTATCTTAAAAAAAGAATGGATTTCAATCGAGATCAAGGAAATGAAACGATCACACAAATTCAGTTGAATATTCAGCATTTGAATCAACAAGGTAATTTCAAGTTGTTTTTTATTCGAAAAAAAATCAATAAAAAATGCTTTTTCAGTTCAACAATTGGATTCGTTTATTTCTCGACTATCTGACAGCACAGATGAAGGAGAAAAACAAAGAAATCTTTTCAATGAGGTTTTAATTGCTTTTTAAGACAAAAAATTGGCGTTTTTTTTGTTTCAGAAAGCTCAAAAAATTCAAGAATTATCGAAAGAAACGAATAGTTTGATGAAAAGCTTAGTGGAAATGAGCAATTCAAACGTAAAAATTTTGAAAAAATGAAAGAAAAAAAGTTTGGATTTTCTAGCGATCACTTCGTGTTCATCGTGAGCGACTCCAAAACGAATTTATTGGAGTGTTGAATCGCCTTCAAGCGGCTCAACGAAAAGCAGCACAAACTGAAAAAGCTGGAATGAGACAAGCAAAAGAAGCAGCTGAAATGGATGCGGAAGCGTCGAAGGCAGCTGAGCAAGATTTCTATTCGAATGAACAACAACATCAGCAATCAGTACACGAACAAAATCAACAAATTATTAATTTACAAGAAATTAAAGAAAGACAACAGGTTTCAGAGTTGTTTCAGAAAAAATCAATAATTGATTGTTTCAGAATCTTCAACAATTAGAAAAAGATATTGGTGATGTAAATGTGGTAATTAATAATAATAAAGCTTAAATATTCTTTAAAAAAAAATAATATTTTAAGATATTTGCGGAATTAGCAAAAATGGTGCATGAACAAGGTGATATGGTGGATTCAATCGAAGCCAACGTTGAACATGCTCAAATTTATGTTGAACAGGTTTGTCACATTTTCATTTTGGTTTTGTTCTTCAAAAAAAAATGTCTGTGTTAAGGGATCACAAAATGTTCAACAAGCTGTTTATTATAATCAGAAAGCTCGTCAGAAAAAATTGTTGCTCATTGGCTTCTTCGTAATTCTGATTCTCATTTTATTATTGACAATTTATCTTGCTCGATAATTTGATTTTTGTTTTGTTTTGTTTGGTTTTTTTGCCGATTTTTTCATCATGAAATTTCTCACTTTTTTTTATTGTTTTAACCAAATTCTTAATTCGTGGTTTTTCTTGTTTCTTTTTCAAATCTTTCAATTTTTTTCATTTAAAAGCATTGTGATGTTTGTAAAAATCGTCGAATTCTTACTATGAGCTTTTCCCCTTGTTTATCTCCCCCTTCTCCGTCTCCTCTCTGAATTAATTTGTTCACTGGTAGAAATCTCTTTTTAGTGATTTTTTTTCTTTTTTGGAATTTGTTGTTCAAAATTCAAAATTCAAAAAAAAAATGTTGATGATCATAATGATCATGAGACTTGGTTAAAATATGATTAAATTGATTTTCCACGTGCTAAAAATCACCAATGAAACAGTAAAATTAATATTAATACAGTAATAAAATTATGCAAATCGGATTAGAATGATTTTTGACGATGATTTTGATGAAAACGTCGAAACCATCCATTTCTCATAAAAATGGACGGACACTTTTTCGATTTTCTTCTTGTTGTCATCATTTTAGCATTTTTATCGATTTTAACTGCGATTTTATTGATTTTGGTTCGTTTTGAAAACATTTTTGGCTCCGCAAATTTCTCTCATCGCGGTTTGTTTTTTTTTCTGCAATCTCGCTCCAGCGCACAACTGCCAAGTTTGTTGCGTGGCGGCTGCAAAACTTTGATTTCGAATCAAGAAATTGCATATCATCGTTTCACTGCGTATCCACAACGCTGCTTTAGGAGCTGCTACGCAGCGAAAAAGCAATGTGGTCAAAAACACACCGCGACTTGTCTGAAATTCTGAAAAAGAAAAAATTTGGCGCGAAGAAAGCGATTTATGAAATTTTCCAGTATTCGGACGCGGTTCGAAAACGTTTGCATCGCTATTTCGGCTGCTCAAAACTGTTAAAATCCAACGAGTCGACGAATGTCGAAGCCGGAATTCGACGAAAACGAACCACAATTCGAATCGCGAATTCATCACCGAATCAAATCGGACCGATCTCGCCAACCAGAAGGTGACGACCCCGTCGACAGAATCAAAGAATCCCCCGACCGAATTTGCAGAGTTGCGTCAAGTCCAAACGCTGAAAATCAGCCGAAATTCGCATTCATTTATCCGAAAACGTTGAGCTATCAAGTAAATCAATCAATAATTGAATCAGCGAAACAAAAAAAATCAATAAATTCAAGATCAGCTCGAAGTGTCAAATTGATCATCCATCAAGTTCAACGAAAAGCTCATATCTTCCAAATAGTGTTGGTCAATTAAATCAAAGAAGAAATTCAAATTAATTTTTATTTAATTTTTTTTATATTTTTTAATTTTTTGAAAAAAACGGGTTCAAGTCGTCATCCTCCCCCCTCCCCTCTCCCTCCCCCGCCTTTTTATCATTGTTGTTTTTGTTTATTTGTTAATATGAAACGAGAAAGAATAAATCAATAATTAGAAGCTGAGCTTCTTCCACGATACGATTGATCATCAACATCATCATCCGGCAGCTCATCCTCACCAATTTCTTCATAATCTTTCTCTAACGCCGCCATATCTTCGCGTGCTTCTGAGAATTCTCCTTCTTCCATTCCTTCACCGACATACCAATGAACAAACGCTCGTTTCGAGTACATCAAATCGAATTTGTGATCTAATCGAGCCCAGGCTTCAGCGATTGCGGTTGTGTTGCTGGAAGGAAGCTCGTCGATTTTCAGTGTGCTGATCGATGATACCTTATCATACAGACGCTTCTCGTTTGTTTTCCTAAATCTCCACCTGGTACAACAGTTGGCGGCTGATAATTGATGCCAACTTTAAAACCCGTCGGACACCTTAAAATTTGGACTTTTTTTTGCGCGGGAAAATCATCGACCGGGGATAAACCATTCAACAAATTGAACCGTTCGTTTTGTCTTCACTGACGCGATTGCTGAGTTGATGTCTTTTGGCACAACGTCGCCGCGATACAAAAGGCAAACGGCCATGTATTTGCCGCGTCTCGGATCGCACTTCACCATTTGATAGCCGGGCTCAAAACACGCGTGGGTGATGTCAGCTATTGTGTTTTGTTCGTGCGACGCTCTTTCAGCTGATACCAATGGAGCGTAGGTGACCAATGGGAAGTGAATTCGGGGGTACGGAACCTTCAATTTTATTATTTTGACACCAAATTCCAACAATGCAAGTCTTTTAGGCCACAAATTGAGCTTTTCTATGTCATTTTTTGCCCAGAGGTCAGCCTTGGGTCTGATTTGTTAAAACCTGACATTTTTTCACTGTCTCGGGGCTACATCGGCGCCAAATTTCATAAAAAGTTCAATCTGTGACCTAAAACAAGTTTTAAAAAAACTGTGCGGGTGTTTTGCTAAAATTTGTGCGTTGATTTTGCAAACTTTTTTCAAAATTTTAATTAAAATCAATTTTTCTCCGACCGCCCATCTTCAGGCCGCTTTTGAAAATTTGTGGATTCGATTTTAATGCGAAAATCGAAAAAATTACCAAATTTGTCTGAAATTCGGTCAAATCAACATTGAGGGCTCCTTCAAATCGAAGTGAAGCTGTAATTGATGAAATAATTTGAGCAATCAATCGATTAAGGTTTGTGTACGTCGGTCTGAAATTTTTTTTTCAGCTTTTTCAATTTTCATTCAACATTTCCACTAAAAAATGCAAGAAAAAAAAGCATTTCGCTGCGTATCCCGTTAAATGAGTAACAAATGGATTTATTGTTTCATTCATTAAATACTCAAAGCAGATTTTCAATAGAGAATGTTTTCAACATTATGAAAAATCGTTTTCCCCTTATTTTCGCAAAATTTCGCTGCTTTATCCATAGAGCACGCTTTCAACACGATGCGTCTTTGATTTTTTAAAAATAAAAAAGGGTGAAATCGAACCTTGCCAAATCTAAATTTCTTCGACAAATATCATAAATCGCCTCATTGTCAACCATAAAAGTACAATCCGAGTGTTCAAGTGTTGTGTGGGTCATTAGAATTGAATTATACGGTTCGACCATTGACGTTGACACTTGTGGAGCCGGATAAATTGCGAATTCCAGTTTCGGCTTTTTTCCATACTCGGTTGATAATCTTTCCATTAGCAGTGACAAGAAACCGGATCCGGTTCCACCGCCGAACGAATGAAAAATGACGAAGCCTTGTAATCCGTTACAGTTTTCAGCTAAACGCTTGATTCGATCCATCACAACCTCAAATATTGATTGATTTCTTTTCATCAAAAAATCATTTTTTTACGTCGATCATTTCTCTTCCGATTGTGTATCTTCCGCGCGCATAACAATTCGCCGCGTCTTCTTTACCGGAAAGAAGTTGTTCCGGATGAAAGAGACTACGGTATGTTCCAGTTCGAACTTCGTCTGAAAATCCGTTTCAGCAAAAAAGAAGTGCAAATTTTGTGTTTTTGATCGTCTCGCCTCTCCCCAGGAAGAAATTCTCAGACTTTTACTATTTCTCGCGCTCCGCGCTAACTTGGATTTTGCTGAGTAGCAGCCCCCTAAAGCGATGTTGTGGATACGCAGTTTGAAAATAGTTTGGGAATTCTTAATTTCGCCTAAAACTTTTGGAATCAAATTCTACCATCAACCGAAAAAGTTGTGCGCTGGAGCGAGAAAACACACAGTGACAGCTAAAAAATAACAAATTCAAAACTACTTTCTTCGCGCCAAACATTTGTCAGCCGTAGTTCAACATTGCTACGCGTTTACAGTTGCAACAACGAACAAATTTTGTTTCACAATTTCACAAAAACTGTTTTTCTGGGTGGGAACTTTCAATAGAGCGCGTTTGCAACACGGCAAGACACTTGGTTTTGTTGTTTTTTTTTGTACCGACAACAGTTGGTTCGAGGTCAATGAAAAGACAACGAGGCACATATTTTCCGCCAGCCGTTTCAGCAAAAAATGTATTGATTGTTTCAGTTTCTTCGTCGTAAGCGTCATCTTCGATGTGATAACCATCTGAAATTCATGGAAAATCAATAAAAAATCTGAAAAAACTACAATAAGTGTGCAGTAGAGCGAGTTTTCAACACTTTTGCAATAATTCGAAATTATTATTTGTTCATACCTGGCTGAATTCCGTGCTCAAGACAAAACAGCTCCCAGCAGGCATTTCCAATTTGTACTCCAGCTTGTCCGACATGAATCGATATCACTTCGCGCTTAAATCACGATTCGAAATTTATCGATTTTTCATCAACAAAACCTACGCTTCCTCGATACTGCGGCATAATTGAGGTTGAAGTCGACTGAAAAGTGTACAAATTCGAATGAGAAATGAATTTTCTTTCAACCGAGCCCGTCTTTCTTCTTCTTCTTTTTAGTTGTCTTTCATCAAATTGAAACCTTGGTGACCAAATTTGTCTGTCCCAAGCTTCTTCCTCCCCGTTTTTCTTTGAAATATTAATGGATTTGTACTATTTGGGGGTAACTATGGAAATCTGAATTGTCATCCTCAATTCGATGGCCACTAAACTGCTTCGTTTTACAAAAATTTCGATTTCGTTTGAAGGCAAAAAGTTATTTTTATAAATTATGTGAAAAGTTGAGATCAAGAACAAAAAAAAATCAATAATTATTGAAATATACATTATCATTATTATAATACAATCAATTATGGATGCAACGGTTTCTGATCCGGAAGATCCGGAAACATTGAGCTATCCGGAAAATGTGCTTTTATTAATTTATATGCTGTTTCATTTAATTTATATCTAAAAATTAAATTAAAATTATTATTTTTTGATTTTTTGATTTACCCCGCTTTATAATAAACAGTTTCTGCTGCATTGAAAGAATAACAATTCTGAAACATTCTCATGACATCCGCAATGAATAAATGTTGCTGAAAATAATCCATTCAGAGTTTTTTTTTCTTTTCTTTTTTTTTTCTTTCAATTCTTACATGACAATAATATTTTTTCTTTAATCGTTCTCCCATCGTTTTCAAATCAATCGGATGTTCGATATAATCATAATATTCCGGCACTTCATTCGGATTCACCGGAATCAAGAATGGCCATGACGATTTGTCATCTTTCAGCTTTTTAATGATCAAATTGATTTTGTATTCCAATTCATCATCAACTTCGTCTGGTTCATATTCATATTTTCTTCTCGCTTTCAATTTTTCAAGTCCCGGAATATTTTTCGGCAATAATGGTGCTCCATCTGAAACATTTTCAATGCTTTTTCCCGCCATTTTTCTCAAATTCAATTTCTCTTTTGAAAAATAAAAATTTACACTGTCGAAATGAGTGCTCTAATCCTCCATATTTTTTCCCATAATTTTGAATATCCGTATTACAATATGCTAAATGAAGATCTCGAATATTTTTCGAATATGATGCAAATTTTGTATAGCTAATTCTGAAAATTTAAGAGCTTATTCCATTTTTTTAAAAATATGATTATTCTTACTGTGGATGTAATTGACAACCCATCAATGTTGCTCCTTCATATTCTTTTATATAACCCTGATATTGTGATTTCGAGATTTCAAGTTTGCTTGAAAATCCCTGTTTTCTAAAGAAAAATGTCTTTAATTTTTGTTATTTCCTTATTCAAATTTGAATTTACGTAAAATATCCAATCGCATACTCATCGGCAAATGTTAATAAATGCATTATTTTATTTTTTATTTGAAAATCTTTGCAATGATTCATCAAATGAGTGCCATAACCTTTCACCTGAAATTATCAAATCATTTCTACCGACGACAAACATGGAAAACCCTTCAACCTGCTCATTTGCTGTAATTGCACAAAACACAATTTCAACAAATCCTCTTGCTGGAAATGGTCGAAAACAGATTCCACCAATCACGCCTCTTTCTAAAATCAAAGAAAAAGAAACAATTTAAATTCATTCAATTTGTTACCTTTTCTTATGATCACCATATTTTGATGACGATCATCAAAAACCAGCCGAGTTATGTATTCTTTTGGCATTTTTGGTAATTGTATACTAAAAAGTGTTTGTAGTTGAACAAGATGCGCTAATTTTTCTCGACTTTGAAATGGATCCAAATTATTTCCAATCACTTTAAATCTGAAAATTAACAGAAGTTAGGATTTTTTGTAAAATTATTTTCAAAAAACAAAAAATTCTACTCAATTAAACCATCATTTTCTTCTTGAATTGCTGTTAATCCACGACTAGCGTCTAAATTAATCGGATCATTGTCAATTTTACTATGATTATGGATCATTTCGCGTTTTTCTTGAATTTCCATGTTAACTAATTTCACAATTGCTCTCATTTGATTCAATTCCAAATCATTTTCATTCGACTCTTTTTTTCTCTTTTTCGTTGTGTCGATTTCTTTTAATTCGACACTTTCCGATGAGGTTTCACCGGACGAATCATCCGAAAATTCATCAATTCCTTCTTGAATTCCTCGCTTTTCATATCTTAATTTCAATTGAATTTTAATTTTTTTATATTTTCCCTTCATTACTTGACAATTATATTATAATCAATATTATTTGAATCTCGTTTAAACCGATTTCCATTATTATTTCCATTTGATTCAGCCATATTTTCAGTATCCAAAAGAAATGCTCGCAATTCTTTGGCAAAATCGAGCAATGCTGAATAATTCTGAAATTTCAATTATCAATTAAAAGTTTGATTTTGCTTTTTTAAACTTCTTCAAATTTCTTCAAACTCATTGTAACTGGTTTATATTTATTTTGTTCTAATAAATTTATAAAAATATTCAGAAATAAAAGAGTTATTTTTTCTCCAAAAATTTCCACAGTCTGAAAAGAAAAACCATAATTCTTTATTTTTTTGCAATACAAAACCTGATATTGTTTCAAAGAATGAAATTTTGTTGGCATGTTTACATAAAATTCAAGTCTTGAATGTAAAAGACGAAATTTTCCAGGTTCAACGTGTTCAATAGCTGAAAATGTCATCAAATAATTCGATTAAAATTGAAGAATTCAACTCACGATTATTACAGAATTGTTCATATGATGGAAGATTCCAAAAATTCATTTCAGATAAAAAATAATTGATTGTTGTTAATAATTGTTGTTTCTCACTGAAAATCGATTTTAAAACAAATTTGAATAATCAAAATTGTTTACCTGCAATTTTCTGGACATTTGAATGCAACAAATTTTTTCACTATATTCACAGCCGTTAACGAATCCGGCTCGAATAATGGTTTTCCAAATGACGGAACTTCTGTTGGTGTCAGTGTTCTCAAGGATTTTAACAAAAGTTGCATTGTTACGTACAAAACTTGAAGTGACTCATCATCCGGCGAAATTTCAGACAATTGATTACAAATTTCTCGAATATCCTCAATTTTACGATTAAAACTCATTATTTCTTCATCCGACAATTTTTGAATTTTTGTTGAATGTGAAGCTTCAAATATTTTTGTTTGTTACATTAAATTTAACCAAAAATTAATAAAAGAAAAAATACTTAATGAATGACCACAACTTCGACATTCGATATTATCATTATCAATAATTGCAGCTAAATCCCGTTCCAATGGTGAATAATTATCTTTATCAGAAGATATCAAAGTTTTTGAGTCCTGAAAATTATTCAAATTTTATCATTTTTTAAATTAAAATTGATTTTAAACTTTTGTTTTTGAGAAAATCGGTCGATATCCAGTGCATTGACATGTTCCAGCGCTACAAGGTGAAAAATATGTTAATCTTTTTCGTTTTTCATCAATTATTTCTTTTGCTTTCATCTTAAAATTTTGATTTTTTTGAAAAAAAAAAAGAAGTGAAAAAAAAAAAATTTAGCGTTGGGTGTGTTTTCTGTCTCTTCTTGTTATGTGCTCTCTCTTTTGCAGTGACCACCGTGCTTTTTATCCCTCGTTTCTCTTGTTTTTTAATGCTTTCTCACAATATTTTACGTAATTGCTGTACTTCTTACTACAGTAAGATTACACGAAAATTTTGGGAAAAAATCATGAGGTTTAATTAATTTATTTTTTTCAAAATTTCCTTAAATTCAATTCAATTTTAAATTTTGAAATTTCAGCTTTAAAAAGCTTGTTTAAAGCTAAAATAATATCATTTTTCTATGACCACCCACTTTTTTCAGCAATCCCAAGCTTTTGACCGTCAACCGTCGGACGGTCAAAAGCAAACCCAGGCTGGAGGTCGAAGAGGATGTGGAGTTGTATCAAGCTCCAGAAGACCACGGAAAAGGGTCGAGTGGAATGGTTCGTAATTTTAATTTTTAAATTTCAATTTAAAAAAAAATCGATATTTTTCCAGAGTTCAATGAAAAAAGTATGTTTTAGTCATTTGACGACATACTTTTTTCCAAGAATTCAGGCGTTTGACCGTCAACCATCGGACGGTGAATCGCCTACGCTCAGAATGGAGCAAACCCATTTTGCTCAGGTGGACGAGCGTATTCCACTCGTAAGTTTTTCAAAAAAAAACAAAAAAAAAACAAAAAACGACAAATTTAAAACATTTTCAGGACCCTGGGTTTGATGCAACTCGCATCAACTTCGGCGGGCGGCGAGTGCAACGGAAGGAAAGAATTTTGGAGGGTGTGCATTGCGAGCAGCGTCGGCGTCTTCTCTTAGACGCCGGCGTTGATCGTCTCGAATGGGTGTGTTTTTTGCCTTTTTTTTAAATTTTAAATAATAAAATTTTTTTTTCCAGGACGACATTCGCAATGTCCACCACTTCCGTAAAACGAAGGGGTGCACTTGCCGCCCGGCTTGCAAATCCGGGTCGTATCACTGCATGGAGGGAGGAGTGCCTTGTGTTAGTTCATTTTCTGTTTTTACCGCTGCAGGGTGTCAAAGCGTCTTCGAAATTTTTCGAGCATTCCGATTCGATATTTATTTTAAAATTTCAAAAGCCCTAGAGCCAAAAATTAATTAAAAGAATAAAAATGTACAGCACCGGACAAATTTTAAAAAATCTTCAATTTAATAAAAACTCAAACTTTTTATGGCTTATTTGACACCCGGCAACATATTTTTTGGTGTTATTTTATATTTAACAGTGGAAAAAGCTGAGATTTTAAATGTCTGTTCGTTCAAAAAAAAAAAAAATCAGATACAGCGATTGAAAATTGCCGAAATCGTGTTTCTCATATTTTTTTTATTTTTTTATTGTTTTTTTGTCTTTTAAAGAATCTTTACTGCAAGTGCACCCCCTCACAATGCGGGCACGACTACGAGGATTTGCAATCCCTCCAGGAAGAGGCAAGAAGGATAACGGCGGACCGGTTGGATGAAATGACAGGTTGTTCACCAGGAGAAGAAAGAAAAAGAAGGAAGCGGTGGGTTGCTGCCAATTCTGATCAGCAATCCCCGTTGAAAACGGGAAGATTTGAGATCGAGGAAGAAGTGGAAGAAGGAAAAAGAAAGAGGAAAAACAACGATGAGGGTGAACAACCTGCCCCAAGGAGGAAGAGGAAGAGCGAGTGGCGCCAATTTTTAAAAAATTGGACGATGACCACAAGCGCTGCATTGCTAAAATGCTGGAAGGACACTGTGGCTTAGACCACCTGGAAGCGCTCCGCCTCTGGTCAAGGGCAAAACCAGCCTTGGCCAGGGGACTCAACGGAGTTGCGATGAACGAGAAGCAGCTCGTTTAAAATGGCGGAATATGCGGAAATAAACGAAATGTTGAGTGACGAATAGAAACTGCACTGGATGTTGACAGCAATGGACACGCCGGCACTGAAATCACTAAGGGCTATTTTGATGAATTTCTTATAGAATTTCGAGAAGATCCACGGAAGAAAACCCAAATTAATGGATGCTGCAGACGAATGGGGCTATTGAAATGATATAATGTTGACTCTGTCCCTTATGACCGCCCCTTCCACAGCCCCTATATAAATGACACATCTCCCCCTTTTTATCACTTCTGATTTGGTTGCTCTTATTGTTTATTTCGCTGTTAATAAACTAGTTATTTGTTGTGCATTAAAGCACATAACTATTGCCCTGACTTAAGTCACGTAACCCAGAACATTCTCCCCCACTCAACACTATATGTATAAGTGAATCATAGTTTTAATGAGTTAGGTCCCGCCACTGGCAGTTCACTTAAATTGTATACACTCTCTCTCTCTCTCTCTCTCTCTCTGGAATAAATATTGTTTATTTTATTATTGAAACGCCGTGCTCAACCACAACAAAGACACGGGGCCAAAAAAAAAACAAATCGTATGTTTCAATTGTGGCAAGACAGGGCAAAAAGTTGCAGAGTGCCGCTGTTGCTGAATGAAGAGCATTGGGAAAATGAAGATTAGAACTCAACGATAGAGAAGTCAGATGCGCAAACGGTTCAAAAATAAGCGTATTGGGTCGGCTACTGGTCCAATTTGAACTCAAAGGAACTAAAGGAACGCCATGGGACGGCGCTACTAGGACTGTCGTGGTTGAAGAAGTCAGAAAAAATGCTGCACCTGATAGAAGAGATGGTGGCAGTGAATAAGGTGTCAGCAACGGGTGAAGATTTGAAAAAGGAAGTAATGGTGAAGTTCCCGGAAGTGTTCCAGAAAGGATTGGGACGATGTGTAATGGAGAAGGTCATCACTTCGAGTGGTGGAAGGATCAAAGCCAGTTTTCAAAAAAGCAAGACCCGTGCCATATCATGCGAAAAAGGAAGTGGACAAATAGATTGATCGACTGCTGGAGGTTGGCGTCTTGGAAAAAACGTCGCACAGTGATTGGGCAGCACCGATTGTGGTAGTGAAGAAAACAAATGGCAAGCTGCGGGTATGTGCGGATTTCAAATCAGGTTTGAATCAAGCGTTAAAAGACAAAGTTCATTCACTACCAACCATGGAGGACATTTTCGCAAATGTCAGACGCGTATTTACAAATGGAGTTGGATGAAGAAACAAGAGATTTAGTTTGTATAAACACCCACAGAGGACTGTTTCGTTACCGTCGCATGCTGTTTGGGGGTGAAGACGGCCCCAATGTTGTTCCAACGTTGTATGGACAAGATGATCGCTGGTCTGAAAGGAGTCATTGCATACCTCGATGACATCGTAGTCGTAGGAAAAACAGAAGAAGAGCATAGAAAAACGTTGATGAAAGTCTTCAAAAGGTTGAAAGAATACGGATTTCGTGTGGGGATAGAGAAGTGTTCGTTTGGAAAGCTGGAGATCAAATTTTTGAGTTTCATCGTGAATGCTCGGGGAAGGAGACCCGACCCAAAGAAGACGGAAGCGATAAGAAACATGAATGAACCGGAAAATCCAAGACAGTGGCACAGTTTCCTTAGTATGGTTCCGTTCTACAGCCGCTTCATTGAGAATCTTTCGGAGTTACGAGCACCATTGCGTGCACTGCTAAGAAAAG
This sequence comes from Caenorhabditis drosophilae, assembly GCA_963572285.1. Classification (NCBI taxonomy): domain Eukaryota; kingdom Metazoa; phylum Nematoda; class Chromadorea; order Rhabditida; family Rhabditidae; genus Caenorhabditis; species Caenorhabditis drosophilae. The sequence continues at coordinate 6,716,103 of OY751560.1, read as the reverse complement.
AAACCGAATAGGCTTGGACAAAAAAGGAATGAACCGCATTCGATAAAATAAAGGAAATTTTGAAGTCAGACTTAAACTTGATGCATTACGACCCCACATTGGAAATTATCGTGGCAGCCGACGCCAGTGCCTACGGATTAGGAGCGGTGTTGACACAAAAAATGCCAAAATACCGGTGGCGCACATAGCAAGAACGTTGTCAGCTACCGAGAAAAGATTCTCCCCAAATTGAGAAAGAAGGTTTTTGCAGTCCAAACATTTCATAAATACATCTATGAAAGGAAGTTCCTTGTAAGAACTGACCACCGCCTACTGCTAGGAATTTTCGGACCAAACAAGAATTTACCAATACATTCTCAAAACAGAATAGTTCGATGGGCAACAGTACTGGGTGGATACAATTTCAAGCTTGAGCACACATCCACGGAGAAATTCGGACAAGCCGACGCATTATCACGGATGACACAATTTTTTAAAAATTTTACATTTTGTAGGGTTTTTTTTTTGAAAATTCCAAAAAAAAAATTAGAAAAACCGTCAACTTTTTTTTCAATCAATAAATCAATAAAAATTTATTTTTCAACAAATTTACCAGTATATTTACATAAAAAAATTTGAAAAACTAAAAAAATTTAAAAAAAAGCCCAAAAAAAGAAAAAATTTATTTTTTAAACCGAAATTAAATGACAAAGATTACAAGTTTTCGAGCAATCTCGAGTCATCGTTGAAATTGATGTTCTGCAAGAAAAAACCAATTTTTTTTGTGCTTTTTCAACTTTTTTTTTCTCACTGGCAAATATTCGGTGAAGCTGCCACCCAAAATGAGCAGCCTGGCAGTTTGTCGATGCAAAGCTGTTGACGAACTCGATTCAGTTCGGTCTCCTTCGCTGAAACACGTATCGATTTATTGATTGATTTTTTGAATTTAATTCCAGATCGGCTTTTTTTTCCACATAAAATCTACTAAAAACAAAAAAAAAAACGTCCAAAGCTTTTCTATTAGAAGGACAAGCTCGATTAATTCTTTTTTTTTTCCCAACTCTTTTTCAAATAAAATCTCATTAGATATGAAGCGAGATACCGCGCTCCAGCACACACATGTAACTCCGGTGAGTAGCAACCCCTGAAGCGTTGCGATACGCAGTTTGCTCAAAAGTTTGAACTTCAGACAAAAGAAAGCATTTTGCTGTTGTGTGCGCTGGAGCGCGATTACTTCACAGACCAGACAAAAAAAAAGTTGAGAACGAAGTTTGTTTGTTTCTTGAAAAATTGTTAAAAAAGCTCTAAATCTAAAATGATTTATTAGAAATTCAGTGAGCGGACAAACACAAAAACCAACTGGTTTTCCAGTTTGTCGGCTTATAAGTCTAGAAGTGCGCCATCGAAGTTTGTTGCGAGAAATTCCTTTAACTAATTCTTTTTTTTTTTCCAATTTATTTCTTCACACAAAATTTTCAGCGTTTTTTTTTCTCTCTTTTTTTTTTTTTAAGTCACCAACTTTTCGCTGCTTTCCATTGATTCGCCACTTCATCAAGGACGACAGTGACGCCTGCCCATGTTTCTTTTGCTGTTGGGATCAGTTGATTTTTGTCGAGCACAAATCCATTCCATTCTGAACGGCAACAAAAAATCAATCAATCGATTTTATTGATTTTTTTCAGGTTCAAAGGAAGAAAATAAACCTATGATACCTTCATATCCTGGACGTAACTCGATTGTGTACGAATATTTGATTTTCAATGTCTCCTTGGCCCAATCAGTTGATCCACCAGAAAACGCGTCTGAAATTCAGCTTTTCGAAATCAGGTCGGGGAAGCTTCTGCCTTTTACAAATAATTTCCGGTCCGGTTCCGTGCCGATATTTTGTGCCGTACATTTTGCCGAGTTCTTGAACAGCTTTGGCGGCAACTCTTCGCTGCAAGAAAAAAACATTTTTTTTAAATTAAAAAATTAATAATTTTTGTTGAAAAAAAATGGGGAAAAACTGTATCGTCAATGTCTGGAGCATAAGTGAACTTGCGATGAGAATAGGAATAAATCCATAGTTGAGAATAGGAATGAAGGGTTATATAAGCTTCAAGGCGTCCCTTCAATGATGTCAAAAATTGAGAATAAGCTCTGCAAAGAAAAAACAAAAATCCAGAAAAAGCCTAAAAAATGCTCCGAACCTTGTTTCGGGCTCGCTGAAAGCTGATGTTCCATGAAAAATTTCCGAGCATGGATATTTCGACGATCCGATTTCTGAACTTTTTTTTGTCTTTCTCTCGCTGCTTTTTTTTCCATGTTCAAACCTGCAAATCTGAAACCGAAGTTTCTGTTCAGATCGACACCTCGACAACACGAATTTCGACTTCCGTCAAATGCGCATTGACGTTCGGATCTGGACTTTCTCCACATTCGTGCCTGACAAAACAAAAATCAATAAAATCGATAAATTTATTTCGATTCGTACTCGTGGATTTGTTGTGTCAGTTCTTGTGTATTCATAACCATCAGGATTGAGCACTGGAATAATGTAAATGACGAGATTATTCAGATAATTCTGAATTTGTGGATTCGATTCTCGATTGTTCACCATCTGAAATCATTTCAAAATTCAGCTGTTTTCAAAGCCCAAACCAAAAAGTCACCAAATTGATAAAATATGAGGCCGTGTGAATTGCGGCCCATTCTCTTGCATGAATTCCGGCGTCAATTACAACAATTTTCTTGTCCGGCGTATCTTTTCCAAATTTCAGACCTAAAATGTTGCGTCCTTCGTTGGTTTTTCCAATGTTAATCAGCTGCGTGTTTGGCGTGTTTTCAGCAATTCTTTCCATCCATGTTGATAACACCGAATATGAATAATATTCGCCCATTCTGAATGAAATTATCAATTAATCGATAAATCAATCAATAAATCAATCAATCGATAATTTGAAAAATCAATCGATAAATCGATAATTCGAAAAACCAATCAATCAATCGATAAATCAATCAATAAATCAATCAATCGATAAATTGAAAAATCAATAAATCGATAAATCAACAAACAAAAACCGTAATCTGGAATGAAAACCGGCGTCGTCATTTAATCGTCGCAAAAATAATTGACTGTCGGATTTGTGTGTGACAAGCGACGATTCCTTCTCAATGAGAAGTCTGGAAAAAATTCGAATCCATTCCGTCTTTTCACTCGCCGCTTCTTTTTCTTCTCCGGAAAAAAAAGCAGAAAAATCTCCACCCCGCCCCTTTACTTTTTCAAATCCTCAATGGCAATTTGATAAGTGAATTGATTTTTGTCCAAAAAATGCTGAAATTCGCCCGTATATTTCGGCGACACCATTATATCGACGGTTCCGTTCAAAACGCTGGGAGCGTGCCAAAAATCAGCTCTCTGTGTAGAAAAAAAAAACTTTTCTCAAAGAAAAAAAAAAGAAGATAAAATTCAAACTTCAGTGTCCGCATTTTCGAAAATTCGAATCATTTGTAAAAGTTGCTGATTTGTTGTTGGCAAAATACGAAAAACTTTGAATTTTCTTGAAAAAAAAAATTTTTTTTTTTAAATTCCCCCCCCCCCCCCCCATCAATTTTGTTACCCTTCATTTTCTAAATTTTTATTGATTGATTGAGAATTACCGAATACAATATTTGAACTGAATATTATGGCGAATAAAACCCGTAAAATCATCTGCAAAATTTTAAAAATATTTCAGCCAAAAAAACAAAACAAAAAATTTCTTAAACAAAAGTGATTTTTGGTAATGAAAAGTCACTTAATCAAAAAAAAAGAAAAGAAAAAAGATCACGAAAAAATTTCAATGTCAACCTGTTTCGACAAAAAAAAACAAAACAGCTATGAGGAAGTTTTTTTCACAAAGCAAAGGTTGGACAAAAAAAAGGAAAAAAAAATTGTTTTCATCATAAAATTGATTTTTAAAACTCCTGAATTTCATTAAGACAAACAACTTAACTGATTAAAGGAGCATACCGTAGTACACCCCCGAAAACTGTTCTTTTGTTTGGTAAAAATTGAGTCTTGAAGAAGTTTCGCAATTTCATTTTTAAAAATTAAATTAGTTAAAGGAACATACCGTAGTACAAATATATTTTCAAAAACTAAATTTTTGAGTGTTAAAATTCATTAAAAAATGAATTAATTAATTAAAGGGACATACCGTATCACACATAAAAAAAAATAAGTTTTTTTCATAAAAACTGAGTTTTTAAATTTCTCAAAAATGAAATTATTGATTGAATAAATAATGATTTTTAAAGAAAATTGAAGTTCCATAATTGAATTGAAGGAATTCAATTAAAAATCGAAAAATGTTGAAAAACCTGTTAAAGCTAGAAAATGAAGACAAATCGACAAAGTTGTGTTTCACCTTGAAATTATCTTCAACCAAAAAAAAAAAAAGAAAAGAAAAGAAAAGAAAAAACGTTTAACAACAATCTGTTGACGGTTTTAACAAAAAAAAAACAAAAAAAACAAAAAAAAATTCAAAATTTCAAAAAATTATGGCGGGACAAGACAAGTTTTCAAATATTTGAAAACGGAAAAAAAAACAAAGGTAAAAGATTATTTAAAAATAATCAAATTAATCTTATTATTATTATTATTATTATTAATAATAATAACAATAAACTTTATTATTATTATAATTATTTTATTGTTTTCTTTTCCCTTTCCCTTTCCCTTTCCAACCAGTTTTTTGAAGAACAGGGAATAATGAACAACTTTTTTTTCTTTTCTCTGTTCCATTTCCTCTTATAAAGTCTTAAAATCTCTATTAAATTGTAATTTCAAAATAAAAGACGATGCGGGGGAGGGGGGGGGGGGAGAGATTCAAGTTACAGTGAGACGATTGTCAGATCAGAATTTGTGTATGACCTTCTTCATTTAAACTAAAACATGAAAGGAGGAGGAGGAGGTAAACGGGGGGGGGGGGGGAGTGCGGGGGAGGGGGAAAGGGGTTTAATAAAAAAAAAAGATTTTTGTAATTATTATTACAACATTCTCAATGATAATGAAAGTTGTCGGGTCGGGTCGATGAGGAAACTTTTCCAGATTTGACAAAAAGAAGGAAAAGTTTGTGTCCAAAGTTTGGCGAATTCAAGATTTTATCAAAAATTTCAGACATTTTCTTATCAATCGATTTTTTCACCCGGTTCAAACTCGAAAATTCACATTTTTTTTCCATTTCGATTTCGATCTGAAATTCGATCTGAAATTATCAAAAATTTCAGATTTTTTCTTATCAATCGATTTTTGCACTCGGTTCAAAAACTCGAAAATTGTTGTGCGCCAAAATGATGCTCGCCTCGATTTTTTTGGCTTCTAATCACTTCTTTTTTTTGGCTTCTCTGTGCTTTCATATTTTATTTGCATTTTGTGGCCACATTTTTATCACCAACAAAAAACGTTTCGCTGACGACACAACAATTATTTTATCGATTAACACCCCGAAATTGATCGGATGGGTCAACGAAATTCGATTTCAATCAATAATAAATCGCCAAAAGTTGACAGAGACAAGCATCGACCGGCCGTCTTTTCCGATGATTGCGACGAGGCGATTTTTCAAAAAAATTTCGGTTTGATCATCCTTCGCCCTTCTTCTTCTTCTTCTTCTTTTTTTTTGGCTCTGAAAATTTCCAGTTTAGGCGAAACGTTTTTTCGTCCAAAAATGCCAAACATCGAAGCGATTCCGAACGTGCCGAATCGTGTCCAAATTGAGAAACGTCAAAGTCCGCCGAAGAATTTGTCGTTTTCAAACTTCGCGCCTGTTCCACCGCCCCGACGAAATGTTGAGACGCGTCCGATTGTTCCGTCACACTCGTCGTCCAACCATTTGCTCAGTGTTTCGCCGCATCGGCAAAATTCGAACGTTTCGACGAAAAGTCTTCCACCGAATCACATGTGTGAAAGTTGGTGACGTCAAAAAATCAGGCCAAACCCCGCCCAAAAAAAAAAAGAAAGAAGAATTGAGCTTCGATATTTTTCAGGGCATCCATTATTGATTGCTCAACATCGATTTTTAGCAAAAGCTGAAAATGAAATCAGCTTAGAAGAAGGTGATCAAATCTATCTGTTGGATACATCTCACGGGTTTCGCGCATTTCTTCTCAAAAATTTCAACGTTTCTGTTTCAGCGACTGGTGGTACGTCGAGACGAAATCCAATCAGAAGGGATTCATTCCGAAATCTCATGTGAAACGGGTCGAAGTTCACGAGAAATGGTTCGTTGGCAACATTTCAAGAATCGAGGCCGAACGTCGAATTATGCAACCGAATCTGCCGATCGGAACTTTTTTGATACGTGAAAATTCGGCCAAAAATACGCTGGTTTTGACAGTCCGGAAAACAGGTCAGCTTTTGCCATCCGCCGCCCCGTTTTTTGGCTGATAATTTATTGATTTCTTCCCCCCCCCCCCCCCCCCCCCCGCCACTCATCACATCTTTCAGCTGATTCATTCATCAGCTACGAAGTTCGTCGAGGCCGAAACGACAACGGATTTTATATGTCCGATTCGGAGTCGAATGTTCTCATCACTTTCTCATCACTTCCAGCGCTCGTTGATTATTTCAGCCGTTGGTTTCTATCAACGTTCCGGTTGAATCGAAAGAACATCAAAACTTTAGGAGAAATCAAAAACGACGAGGTTCACATTTGTACGCGACTCACTCGACCGGCGCCGCCGTTTCATTCGTCTCAAAACTATGTTTTCATGAAGAAATGGCAAATCGATCGAAACTCGATCAAAATTCAAGAGTTGATCGGTCAAGGACAATTCGGCAAAGTTTGTCTGAAAATCGTGGCTGAAAATCGCCTCTCTTTTCAGGTTTACAAAGGATCTTTCCAAGACGTTCCAGTTGCTGTCAAAACAATGAACGAATTCATGGATAAGGACGATTGCCAATTATTTCTTGAGTTTATTGATTTTTTATTGATTTTTTTATCGATTTTCTTTTTCTTTCCACACACAGAGAAGCCAATTTGTTAACCAAACTGGATCATCAACATTTGATTCGTTTATTGGCGGTTTGCACCAAAGAAGTTTTTCTTTTGTCCAATGATTCTGGAAGAGAAGATCGAATTTCAGAAGCCATATTACATCATAACCGAGTTTATGGCCAACAAATCGTTGCTAAACTTTCTGAAACTCGGCCTTGATCAGAATAAATTGACAACCGAATCCGCAATGAACATCGCCGCTCAGGCAAGTCTCCTTTTCATTTGATTCGGCTCGTATCGATTCGTTCGTTGACAGGTCGCGTCGGGAATGTCGTATTTGTCGGCGAACAAGGTGATTCATCGCGATTTGGCGGCCCGCAACGTTCTTGTTGGCGACATTTCGCCGAATCATATTCCGATCGTCAAAGTTGCCGACTTCGGTTTGGCGCGACAATTGAAGTATGGGAATGAGGAGTACGATATGCAACGAGACACTCAAATGCCGATTCGATGGTTGGCTCCTGAAGGATTTTTGACAAAAACTTTCAAGTTTTTCACTTTTTTCTTCTCTTTTTTTTTAAGACTTTTCTGGAATTTTCAGCACAAAAACTGACGTTTGGGCTTATGGAATTCTTTTATGGGAGATTGGAACACTAGGAGAAACTCCATATTCTCGTCAGTTCCCCTTCTTCTTCTTCTTCTTCTTCTTCTTCCCTTTTAAATTCAAGTTTAGAATGGTCAAATCAATATGCAATCGAGCAAGTCTGTTCTGGATACAAATTACCAAAACCTGAAACTGTTCCAGATTTTGTTTATAACGATGTAAAATTTTTCTTTTTTCAATCTGATGATTTGTTCCTTAAAATTATTCAACATCTTTTTCAGGCTTTTCTTCCTTGTATCGATATGAATCCATTAAAGCGTCCAAATTTCGAGCAATTATTCAAATATTTTGATGATGACATTCGTATATCAAAAGTCAAAAGATCTCGTATTTCTTCTTATCTTCATGTTTAATTGTTTTCTTTTCACTAAATATTGACAAGAAACTTTATTATTTTATAACTTTGTTAAAACAACCAGAAATTATCCTGTATAATCACCATGATCAAATAAAATTTGATCGTAAGCTTCTGCTTTCACTTTATTCCCACCAAAGAATCGACCATCTAATGCTGCTTTCGCTTTGTCCACTTGTGTTGGATCTGCATATTTTACAAATATTTTTACATGTCCTGCATTTGCAAAGTTTGCAATGACGACATCAGCGACAACTCCATATTTTGAGCATTCTTCTTTTATTTCCTCTTCCAAAAATTCGTCAATGTCTTCTGGTTTTACCATATTTCTCAACACGATTACACACGAACGATTTGTTCTCATCAATTTTGTCATCAATAAATGTCTGGCGTCGTTTCCGCGAATTTCAAGACCTTCTTGTGATGCTAATGAAGCATCTTCACTATTCATCACTTCATTTTTTAACGCATCTGACATTTCACCTGCTTTTGCTGCTGCCGCTAGAGCTTGCGCTGAATTGAGCTGAAATTTTAAAATTTTTTTTGTTTAAATCGATAAATTGATTACTTTTGGTTGTATTTTTTTTCCTTCCTTCATTCTTCTTGGCTTTCTGTATTTGTTATCTTTTTCTCCTGTTGCTTCACCCTTAGAAAATAATTTGTTCGTTTTTTAAATAAAAATAAAAAGTTTTAAACTTCTTGTTTCTTTTTATTCATCAACATTAATGCTCCTCCACCATCAATTAAAGCTAACGCCATACTTTGAACATTATCTCCACCTCTTCCAGGTCCCATAATGGCTAACATTTTATCTTTAAAATATTCCTTTTTAAAGAAATTAAATTCAAAAATTAAATAAAACCTCCTGATGTTTGTTCTTCGCTGCTTGGATCTTTCCATGAAAGATGATCATCTAAAGCTCCAAATGTTGTAGGATCATGCAATCTTTCATTTTGTACTGCTTTTTGTTTTCCTAGAACTTGTGCCATCTGAAATTAATTTTTAGCATTTAAGACTCAGATTATTTTGCCAACTTTTTCTTGGAAAGTCATTTTTGCTAATTGCTCTCTTTTTAATTTTTTTCTCTGCGAAGTTGACAATTTGACTCTTCCAGTTTTGTCATTTCCCATTTGTTGATTTATTTCATCTTCTCCTTCTGCTCCTCCTCCTTCTTCGTCTTCTTCTTCTTCGTCACTATCATCTGAATTAGAATTCAATGAAAAACTTCAAATATTTTCAAAATTTTTTACCTCGCTCATTGTTTTCTTCAATTTTACTAACTTTCGAAACGGCAAATGATGGTTTTGGTACGACAATACTTGGTGGTGCTACTAATACAGGTGGTGCCATTAATCCAGGTGGAGCAACAAGTCCCGGAGCCGAACTTAATACTGGAACTGCTAATCCTGGTAATGAAATATTTTCAGCCATTGGTTTTTGTTCTTCTGGTTCGTCAATATCCATATCTGTTGGCTCAGACTTAATTTCAGTTTTTACCATATAATTAAGTTGTGTTGGCGGCGGTGGTGGTGTTGCTGATTTTATTCCAGCCTCTGATGTCATTGAAACCTGAAAATACATTTTGTTTTCCTTTTTCAAAAAATTCAATATTTAAATTACGATTGGTTTTTCATCAACTGGTTCATTTTTTGGCGTCGTTAAAACACATTTTGAATCAATATCGGTTGGAAGTGACGATGATGGTGTTGCAGGTGATTTAGGTCTCGGCGCAGGACTTGATCCTCTTGACCCATCGGATCTCTGAAAAATTAATGCCAATTTTAAATTTGAGAAAAAATTAAAAATAGTATCAAATTCGTTGTCAAATTTTTGACACATGATAGAATCAAAATGTGCCTTTAAAAAGTCGACTTTTATTTGAATTCAAAATTATCTGAAAATTACCTATCATGTGTAATAGAAAAATTGACAAAGAATTTGAAAATATTTATTACCGCCAAGATATAACTAAATAACAATCAATTTTACATTCACATTCGTTATTTCTTTTTGTGTTAATAATGACATTTGATAAAAATGATAAAAAGAGATCAAAAATTTGCATTTTCATTGTGAAAATTTTTCAAAATTTCGGTGACGGTGATCCATATGCAAATGTACCTACCGGTGATGCGCCGGCTACTGCTTCTTGTGCCATTACTTTCGCTGTTATTGCTGCACACGCAACTGAAACACTGGCAGGAATAGCGTTGGCTGATGGTGGTTGAAGGTATGATAATGCATCTGGTGGTGTCACACATTTTCCAACCTAAATAAATCAAATAAAAATTTGTTTATTCGAAAAACAAATTAGACAAACCCTTAAGAATTGACCTCCAAGATCAAACATATTCATTCCAGCGATCGCTTCATTTTGAGAATTTAAATTGTTGAATTCGATATATCCAAAACCACTGAAACAAACATTTTTTAAATTAAAAAATTTAAGATTGCAAACGATACCGGTGACCTCTTCCGTTTAAATTTCTAGCTAATTGACATTTTATAACTTCTCCGAACGCTTCGAAAACACTTTTCAAATCGGTTTCTGACAAATCTGGATGAACAGATGCCACATAAACTCTAAAATACTTTCTAGCATCTTTTTGAACCATATCAATAATTGGCTGAGCTTGGGGCATATTAGTTGGTAATCGCATTTCTTGAAACATCTGAAACTTCTTTAAAAATCAGACAGTCTTATGATACAAATTAATTAAATTTCGTACCATTGAATTAACTTTTAAATTTCTCCCACCAAGCATTTGTCCATTCATCGATTCTTGTGCTAAAAGAGCGGCTTCTGGTATTTCATATTCAACAAACGCAAACATTTTGTGATGCTGTAAAACATGATTCGTTTTGAATTTAAAAAAAAAGCTTTACCCCAGTTGTAGGATCCCAACTCATATTAATTGATTTAATTGGACCAAACGGTTCAAACGCTTTCTTTAACATGTCTTCGCGAATTTCAAATGATATAGATCCAACATAAATTCTAGACATTATTGAAAGAGCTTGAGCATACATTTGTTGTTTTTGTTGCTGTAAGAAATTAAATTTTTTAAAATTTAAAAATTGTAAATAAGTTACGTTTTCTTGTTGCTGTCTTTGTTGTTGTAGCAAAATTTGTTTAATAGAAATATCCATGGCATACTTCTTTGCCATATACAAATCATCCTTTCGTTTAGAACTCAGCTTTGATAATCCTAAACCAATTTTTTGTGCATCTTTTTGAGCTCCTGGCCCAACAAATACCTGAATTAAAAAATGTTTTTATTTATTTTCAAACTTTAAAACCTCTCCATGTTGCTGTAAAACTGGCATCGGTACTGCAACATCGGCTGTAATTGCTGGACGCCCATTATTCAGATCTTGGGTTGTTTCTACATTTCCATTTCCATTTTCCCCCATTTCTAGGAAGTAAGAGAACTTTAAAAAATATTTAATATTGAATTAAAATTAAAATTTTGAAAATAACACGATAATACTGACAAGAAAACAAAGCGACGCTCCCGTTCAATGACAAGTTTAAGTTTTTGTTTTAAACTTTTTATAAGAGATTTATTTAGTAATTTGAAGAAAAATGTATTTCGCAATTTTAATTATTTAAAAATAATTTTAAAACAAGTCAAAATCAAACAATTAATTATATGATTAAGTGAAAATCGACACTTTCGAAAATAATAAAACAACTTTACTGACACTAAAAGCACAGCATTACACGCAACTTTGCACATTAAAAAAAAACCGTACCTTCTTTTCTAGAATTTTATTTATTATTATTATTGTTATTATTATTTTTTTTTTCAATTAAAATAAATACAATTCCAGGATTTTTTTTTGTAAAACATAAAAAATTATAATATAATAATGGAAGATAGTTCAAAAAATTCAAATCAACTACCGTAATTTGAATATTTAATTTGAAAAATTAATTTAATTTTTTTAGGAGTTATGAATTAGTAGTTCCTCCAAAGAAAAAGAAAAAAAATGCAAAACGAGCTTATTTCATGCTTTTTATAAACGAAAAAGGCAAGAATTTGTAAGAGTTTTTAAATTTAAATTAAATTTTTAAATAAATATTCTAAGATTTTTTCAAAAATATGGAATTCCATTAAATATTAAAAATCAGGAGCATATGTCGATGGTAAGCGAATTTTGGATGGTAAGTGAATATAAACATATCGAACATTTTTTATTGAAATTTTGAAAAATATTCAGGAACTTTCCGATGAAGAAAGACAAGTTTATAAAGAACGAAACAAAATTCTATCAAAACCAACATTCCAGGTAATTATTTCTTCCTTCATTATTCAAATTATTTTCTAACAAATTTTAGAACAACTATTATTCTCAAAATAAATCAAATTCACAAAATCAATATACATCAACGTCAAATGGTCCAAATTTAGAAAGAATTGAACAATTTCGAAGAGCAAATACAACTTCATCATCAAATTTAGTAAATTTATTGATTTTTATTTATAATAAAAATATTTTTCAGCCAATTTTGCATGAAAATATATTAAAAAGAAGAAAACTTGATAGAAATCATTTAAAAAATGTTTTTTCTTTCCGATCACTTGGTAATTTTTTTTTAAATAAAAAACGTTTTTTTTTCTTATAGGAAACCCGTATAATTTTCTACTTAATAATTCCACTTTTATACAGTTAATATCTATTTTTCCTATCGTTTTTGCTTATAAAAAACGATTTCATAAAATTGCAACGTATCCAGCTGAAATCTCAATTACACGTTTTAACGTTAGAAATGGTTTTTTTTTGTTCTTTTAGAACAATTTTCAAATCTTACTATAATCAAATTTTCAGGAATTTTAAGCCAAAAAACAATTTTTGTACAATTCGATAAAAATTCATTTTACGGAATCAATGCAAAGAAAGATGATGAAAATGAACAAATCAATGCCAGAAAATATTTGAGTAATCGATTTAAAAGTTCAATTATTAAATTTCATTACTTTTTCTTCAGCAACATGTCTTGGAATTCATTTCGATGGTCCAGCAGAAGGTCTGACACCTGAAGAAGCGCATAATTGGGTGATGTCAAATTTAAATTCAAATGATTTTCTTCTTTGTGATTTTAATCAATACACATGGGTGGTTTGTTTCAATTTTCAATTTTTTTTTTTAACAAAAAAAAAATGAAATTAAAGACTCGTGGCTTAGAAACCCTCGCAATGATTGCTGGAAAAGAAGCTCAACGAGAATTCAAGAATAAAATTGAGAATCATATAATGACAATTCAAGATTTTGCACAAGTTACTCTGGAACAAATGCCATTAGATTCACCAAACATTTTGAATCATTTAAATTCGAATCAAATTGAACAGAAATTCAACGTTGGTTTTGAAATTAAAAATTCGATTTTTTAAAAATTTTTGTTTTGTTATTTTCAAGAATAATCGATTACAAGTTTGCCACAGCCAACAAATCAAATGCGAATTTCATCGAAATTGGTCAATTAACCGGGGATCCCCAGTTTATCAATGTTGCAATATGCATAATTTAAGATTAATGCAAGTTTAAATTAGAAAAAAAAATGAATTTCAAAATGTTTTCAGCCACATTCTCTTCCAATTATATTATGATTATTACGTTCAAGACTTTCGACGTGTTTTTTCACCAACAATTCATTTTCTTTGTGTTGAACAATCAGTCGCATTGGCAGAATTGTGAGAGAATCAAAGAATTTAAAAAAAAATAGAAATTTTTTAGGCCAGCAGCTTTCAAAATAAAATTATCCTCAGCTCTTTCAAGTTTTCAATTAAAAAAAGAAAATAATAAAGGTAATTAATCATAAAAATTTCAAATAAAAAAAAAGAAAAACATTGAAAACTTTTCAGAATCAAATTTTTCCAATAGTTCCGAATCAGAAAAAGACGATGAAGGCATTGAGCATCAAGAAATTTCATTTTTGAGCAACTCAATTCACGAAAATTCAATTTTTTCAATGCGAAACTACGAAGAGAATGAATTGGATCAAAGACAGCAAGCAGAAGAACAACTTCAACCAGTTTTGCCAAATCTTCCCGAGACCAGTGCTCAAAGTGAGATCAGACAAGAAGCGGCTGAAAATGACGAGGAAATTGAAATTGGAATGGGCGTGGGATTTGCACTATATCGTCAAAATATGCAAGAAAAAGCAAATGAAAATAGGTATCAAAAACACATTTTTAAGCTTTTTCTTCTTTAAATTTTCCATTTTCCAGATTTTTATACAGCCCAAAACCAAATAGAAAAGTGCTAAAAGTTGCCAAAGTTTTATCACAAACTGAAACGAATCGGATTTATTTTTCAATCGATAATTAATTTTAGTCCTGTCACATTTTCAAGCCGAAATAAAATTTTATCTTGGATGCATAATTCCACGTCCACCATCAACTCGAAGTAATTCGCCAGTGGTGAATGAGCTTCTCTCACTCGCCAAAAATAGGATCGCCTCGGCCACTTCGTCGACAGTTCCAGCTCGGCCAAGAGCGTGAGTGGTTTTCGATTTTTCTAGAAATTCGGCATACGTTGCTTCATCTTGTCCGGATGCTCGATGAATATTCGTCACAATTACACCAGGGCTGAAAATTAATTCAAATTTGTTTCAATTTCTCCGTTTTTTTTCTTTTACCAAACTGCGTTGACTCTTACACCATTCGGTGCCATTTCAAGTGCCAAACATTTTGTAAATTGATCAACAGCCGATTTTGACATACAGTAATACGTCACTCCGGGAAACTAAATCAGAAATTAATTTCAAAATTCAAGAAAATTGAATTATTTTACCGGGCATGGTCCTGCAATGCTGCTTACATTAACCACCGTTCCTTTGGTTTGAATGATATGTGGAAGAGCATTTCGGGTTAAACGAATTAAGCTTCGCACATTTACATTCATTATTTCATCATAAACCTCAATTCCGGATTCTAAAATTGGTCCAGATCGTAAAATTCCAGCTGAATTAATCTGAAAATACGATTATTCATTTGTTATCAATTAATTCCAAATTTACCAATGTGTCAACTTGTCCAAATTTCGCCAATGTTGCGTCAACAATCGTTTTCGCTGCTTCATCTGATGTCAACTCAACAGCGGTAATCAATAAATCGTTTGAATCGAGTTTTCCTTCTGAAACACAAATTGCAGCCACTTCTTTCAAATTTTCCGAATTTCTTCCAGTTAATGATAATTGATATTTTTCTTTGGCGAATCGAATTGCAACTTCTTTTCCAATTCCAGAACTTGCTCCGGTAATGATTGCAACTGGCATTTTCTTTTTTTTCTTCTAAAATTTCAAATTATCGCAGAGCACAAAAAACAACAACAAAAATCAGATATTCAAATAGAATTTTAAATTCAAAAATACAAACAAAAAATAATTTTTTTTTCTAAAATTAAAGTTTTATTTTCCAAAAAAAAAAAAATCGATCGATTTTTCGAATTTTCATTGATTTATCTTGGATGCATAATTCCACGTCCACCATCAACTCGAAGTAATTCGCCAGTGGTGAACGAACTTCTTTCTGATGCTAAAAATAAAATCGCTTCCGCTACTTCGTCAGCATTTCCTGGTCTTCCCAGCGCATGTGTCGTTTTCGATTTTTCTAAAAACGCGGCATACGTTGCTTCATCTTGTCCGGCTGATCGATGAAGATTGGTTACTGTAACTCCTGGGCTAGAAATTGTTTATTTTTTTATTTGATTTCAAGAAAAAAACAATTTAAAAATGAGTTTTTACCAAACTGCGTTGACTCTTACACCATTTGGTGCCATTTCAAGTGCCAAACATTTTGTAAATTGATCAACAGCCGATTTTGACATACAGTAATACGTCACTCCGGGAAACTAAATCAGAAATTAATTTCAAAATTCAAGAAAATTGAATAATTTTACCGGACATGGCCCATTAATGCTGCTTACATTAACCACTGTTCCCTTGGTTTGAATGATATGTGGAAGAGCATTTCGGGTTAAACGAATTAAGCTGAACTTCATTTTTCTTCAAAATAAAAAATCAATAAAAAAAACCTGCGAACATTCAAATTCATCAATTCATCATAAACCTCAATTCCGGATTCTAAAACTGGTCCGGCTCGAAGAATTCCAGCGGAATTAATCTCGAATTTTTTCCAGTTTTTTTTTTTTTTCAATTTTTCAACATTTTCAAATTTACCAATGTGTCAATTTGTCCAAATTTCGCCAGTGTTGCATCAACAATGATCTTCGGTGCTTCATCTGATGTCAATTCAATTGGTGTTACGACGACGTCATTCTGTCCGATTGTTCCTTGATTCACACATTCTGTTGCCAGCTCAGTTAGAGCTTTCAGATTTCTTCCAGTCAATGACAATTTATACTTGTTTTTAGCGAATAAAAGAGCCGCTGCTCGTCCGATTCCCGAACTTGCTCCTAGAGGAAAACAATTGTCTTTTTCAAGCTTCTCCCTTTTCTATCTAGGTTTTCCCTTCAGCCCTTTTTTTACCTGTAACAATTGCGACAGGCATTTTTTCTTCTCACAATGGTTTTGTTGCCTGAAAAATGTCTTTTTCATTGAAACTTGCAGAAAAAAGGAAGAAAAACGAACAAAAGAAACCAAAAAAGAAAGAAAGAAAGAAAACAACAAAAATCGGTCATTTTCCCAATTTAAAAATGCAAAACCAAGGCCGTTTTTAGATAAGAAAATGATGACTTTTTCGGCTGACAACATCAATTTATGAACTTATTGATCTTGAAAAAAATAAAACTTTTGTCATCTGATTTCCAGACAAAAAATTTAATAACTTTAATTCTATTTTTCTTTCTTTTAATTTTACAAATCAATTTAAAAAAAAAAACAACAAAAAGTGGGCGGAGAAAAATGAATTCTTCTTTTTTTTTTTTTTTTGGTCTTTTCGTTAACATTTTTTCCTTCCATTTTCAAATAAATAAATGAACCATTCACGTCTGATTTTTCTAACATTTTTTGCTGTTTCAGTATACGGTAACATTACAGTAATCGAATTTTCAAATTCTTTTTTTCTTTTTCTTTTTAGGTGGATGCCCCAATCCTTCTTCACTTTATCTTCCAGGAAAGGTGAATTGTCCATCATGCGATTTTTATCCAGCTTCTCAAGCTTTAAAAAAATCAAAGGAATCGGTAAAATTTATTCATAAAATTTAAAATTCCCCGTTTTTTTTTAAAATTAAAAATTACAGTACTCAATCAATTGTCCTTCTGATTTCGAATTGTGGTTTTATAACGAAAATGAAAAAGAATTTGTTGCTCCAATTAGTGTAATTGGTGTAGGTTTTTTTTGTCTTTAATTTTCAGCTTTTAAGGAAAGAAAAACTCGAAAAATTTTCAGAATAAAGCAAACTTAAATTGCGTTGGCGCCAAGTGGAAGCTCACCATTCCAGGCAAATCTCAATTTATTTCAGCTTTTGCTTGCGCTTCATCATAAAAATAAGAAAAAAACCATGGATAAAAGTATTTTTTTTTTGAGAAAACATTTTTAGATTGAAAATTTCAATAAACGTTTACATTTATTCACAACAAAAAAAAAACGACGAACAATTTGATAATAAAAATCACAACCAATAAATAATTGAAGAAGAATCTCATTTTTTCTTTTAAGTAAAATAATTATTGAAATTACAGGCAATAAAACAACCTAAAAACTAAACCGTAATAAGCTCAAATATAATTTAAAATATGAAATACATTTTATGCAAAAATTTTTTTCGATTTTCGACTAGAATTTTAACAAAAAAATTATGAAAGAAAAAGCTCGAAAATAACTAGAAAAAAACTGAAAGAAAAAGCTCGAAATAAACTTGTTTTTTTTAAAATTATTTTTGTTTTTTATCATCGTTGATTCCTTCTTTTGATAAAGATGAAATGATTGGAACATCAATTTTTATCGATTTTTCATTTGAGAATTTTTTGTTCTTTTTCGACGAATCCAGTTTTTCCAAACCTCGACTCTAAAAAAAGTTTTTTCATTAATAAATAAATTTTTAAAGAAAAACAAACTTTTTTAAATTTGGAAATTGTTTTTCGATTATCGATTAATTGCAAATTTGCAATAACTGCCGTTGCTAAAGTCGCATCTAAAGGATCAAGAACAGCTCTTTGAATCACTTTTGGAATTGTGCTTCGATGATCAAAAATCTAAAAATTATTTTTTAAATTTAAAAAAATATTTGTCTGATTTAAACCTGAAGCTTCTTCAAAATATCATCAACAACTGGTGGCGTCCATTTAATCCGATCAATAAATCGAACTTTTGGCTCGACATACCATTCTTTACATGTGAATGTTCTTGGATCTTTCGGATCCTGAACCGATTCTTTACTCGACGACGTTACTAATGGCGACGATCCCGACGATGATGCTGCTGTCACATTTGACGCTTCCTAATTAAAAAAAATAATGCTTTTTTTTCCAGAAAGTCGTTAAATTTTCCACCAACTTTCAAATAACTTTTCAATAATTCGGGTAAGAACGACACTTGTGCATTAAAGTCGGTTTCGATTGCAACTTCGCTGAAGAAATCACAAACAAATGTTGTGATCACATCCATTGGCAATTTAAACGCCGATTCATATTTATCACCATCATCGAGACCATTCAGTTGTTCAGACGTCATCACTGCTTTTAATGATGGAAACTGGAACAATTCCAATACGCTGTGACTACTTTTTGGAATTGGATCAGCCTAAAATTTTGATTGAAAATTGATTTCTTTTTTTTCCATTTCGAAAAATCACTTTTTCCTTGTTTTCCGATGATCGAAATCTTGAAAATGACGTTACTGAGTGTAATGAAGATTTTCTGGTGAAAAAAATTAATAAAAATCATTTTTTGTTTCTCATTTTTATTTCTCACTTTGGCGTCACTGATATCGGCGATGACCCAATTTCATCTTTTTTCAATTTCTTCTGCTCGTCATGATGTAATCCTAACGTTTTCATGGCGTCGCCAATGAAAAAGTCAAGAATGTCATCGGTTTTTTGCAAGTGTCGCGATCCGTTGAATCTCGTTTGAACACGACACACATTTGCCAGATTCTCAATTTTCTTCTCGATTTTACCACCCAATTGAAGACTGAACGTTTGTTTCAGCATTATTCCTTTAAACAAAAATCAAAATTAAAGAAGGCAGACAAAAACAAATTTGTTTGGCTGAAAAAATCAGGCAAACACACAAATCTACCAATTTTTTGTTTGGTTGTATGATCGAGAAAATCCATTTTAGCTTCTGGGCTGAAAACAATGCAAGCATCTCTCAAATGGAACACTGCCCATGTATCCGAATTCATGTCTCCTTTCGTTAGCACTAATGATATTCCGCCAGCGTTCAGCTCAATGTTTCCGCCAACCTTTGCTCCATCCTTTTCCATTAGTGGCATTAATTGACCATTCATTTGCATTTCTGACACGTAATCCAGCACTTTTTCCCAAAAATGTGTCGTTGGCTTTCGCGTTTCGTTCAATTCATCGGCAACAATTTTTTGTTGAAACGTTTGCGGATTGCTGAAATTGCCGAGCAAAATTCTTGAATTCTTCAGCTGCTCATCGAAGAATGAAATTAATCTGGAAACAATTGCTGAAACATCTTCAACTGTTGATTTGGTTATGATCATTTGTAAATCATTCCATGACGCGTCAATATTTATTCCGAGTGATGATAAACAAATCTTCAAATTTATTCTGTTTTCGTTTTAATTCTCAACATTTTTTTTTAATTCTACCTGCTCTCCTTCTTTCATTCCATTATAAAAATCAACAATTTTGAACGATGGCGCAGTCCATTTTGCAATTATAACTCGTCGACTCATCCATTCAATATTTGCTGTCATCCATTCCAATTTCAATTTTGCTTTATTGATTGGTGGTTTTTTATTGTCATCAGATAACGAATGAGCTCCAGATATTCTCAGCTTATTCAATTTGATATTTCCACTTATTGCTCCTTCTCGAGCACATAATTCGCTTGATCCTAATACAAATGTCATTGTTACATCTCGTTCCATTAACGAATTCAGCTAAAAATTAATATTTTTATTATTTTCTTTTCAAATAAATTTTAATTCAACACCTTTGCATCACCCCACAGTAATCCTTTTGATGCATTCCATGTCGTTTTTCCCATTGTGTTTGACATAAATGCTGTCACTTCAAATTCATTCCATTGAACTGCTGCCAACACCTATTAAAACTCCCATTTATTATTTTTTTCTTTTTTCCCACTCAATCTCAATCAAAAATTCTTTACCATTGCTGTCCATGGTTTATGCTGAATATTACTTGAGGCAGTGCTCACCACACTTATTGCTGGCTCCAATATTCTGAAACAAGTTTTTCGTTTGTGTCGCCTTTTTTTTCTTCTTTTTTTTTTGAAAACTTTTTATCTTGTGGCATTCCACTTCTTGTTGTTCCAGTCACATCACTTGCATCATCCTTTGGTCGTGGTGCAGCCTGATCTCCGAAGAATACTCGTCTAGAATATTTGAAACAATTTAAATATTTTTTTCTTTTCAATGAAAACAAAAACGAACCTTGCAATTGCTGCTCGATACCATGGTTTTGGGAATTGAATCAACTCTCCAAGTCGACGGAAATTATATTCAAATGATGCTTTTCCAATTTGTGACGTAAAAACAAACTGAAAAAAAACACCTTTTTTTTCAAATCAGTTTGGCAAAATAAAATCTGATGATTGAATCCTACTCGAACACGATTATCTGGTTCTGTTGATGAGTTTTTGTTTCGGCTTATCACAAATGACAACAAATCCAATGATAATTGAAGAGCTCGCGATGAATCAAGTTCCTGAAAGCTCACAAATACACACATACTTCTTTATAAATTTGTTTCTCTTTTTTTCCCTTCTTTGGCCACTCTCACCGGTTCTAATGGATTGAAAATTTTGAGCATAAACCCTTTGAATTGTCCCGAAATGTACATTCCGCCAACATAATTATCAACCGTGTTTTTTGATCGTTTTGTTGTCAATTCAAGTGTTAAACGAGGTAAAGTGAGAAGACAATCAGCTTGTGCCTGATTTCGACTTGGCTGCAAAAAATTTGAAAAACTAAAAAAAAACAACAACAGAAAAAGAACCATTTGTTTTCCATCAAATCGAATTGTTGAACTTTGAACATCCAAATACAAGACAAAATCAATCGGTAAAACTGTTGTATCCATTGCGACAATATTATGAACATCCGTATTTCCTGGAAAAAAAAAACAGAACAAACTATTTCATTTCTTCGTCTTTCTCACCATCATTTTTTTGTTCAACAGTTGAGATATCTTGCGATGCTCCCAAATTCTGCGATCGAAACACCGATGATGGTGGCAGTGGCTCTAATACTTGTTCCAAATATGTTGCCAAGTGTGGTGTTACAACGGTTTCAGTTGGCATTGATGCCAATCCAATGAACATATAAAAACAACCCCGTTTCGAGTTGTTCAGCTTCTTCTTTTTCGCCATTCTTCCCAATTCATCAGCGCCAAATCTTGATTTTGAGTGCAGTTCACGATTCAATTTTTCCGCTTCTTTCGCCATTCCACTTGGTATTTTTTCCACTTTTTCAATGTGTTTCACAAATTTATCTGTTTCTGATTCGGCTGGATCTGATACATGATATGCTTTTATCTCAACACTTGGTATACTGAATGATGTTGTCGTTAGTGTTGGTGGTTCAAACATTGCTTTCATTTCACGAGATCCTTGATGTAATCGTTTCAATGTTTCACCAATTTGCCCATCTGAATATTTTTTCACTTTTTCAACATTTTCTCTGAAATTATCGCTGATCTTACTAATTTGTTGTACAGTCGACTCTTTTTTCGCCGTTCTTAATGTGCATGTTCCCGATGTTATATTTACCTTTAAAAAAATGTTGTTTTTTTCTCTTTAACTTCTAATTTCCGCTTTACCTTCACATCCAAATTAAAGTTGACCGTTTCTGGTTGTGATGATGACGCATTCGAATTTGCGCTGCCACTTGTGCTCGTCTTTACTCCTTCCGGATCAGCTCCTGAATTGTTTCGATTCGCTGAATTTTCAGCTTTTCGTATGTCCTGTGACATTACACTCGATGGTCTTGATGATGTTTTTTTACTATTTGATGTATGAGTCAAAGGTCGGAATTTTTCAACCATATTTCTGGAATTTGAGATTTCGTAATAAAAAAAAAACAAGAAAAAATAATTCTTCAAACCTTCGGAATGCTTTAAAACGTATCAATTCATACTGACGTAATTTGTGCTTTTCCGCTTCCAATTTTTTTGTTGAAACTCCTCGTGAGGCCAATTCAAAAACTGCTCTTGAATGTTCATGCATCTGAAATAAAAAAAAAATCAAATCAAATAAATTTCATATTTGAATTACTTTATTTTCCACCCATGGCACTTTTTCTTCAGCTTTTAGTTTTTTTAACTCTTCAGCTCCGTCAACTTTCTCTTCATCTGAATCCAATCCTTTTTGATCTTCATAAAATGACATATCATCTTCTTCATCTTTTCCAATCATTGAGCACGTGTTCACCAACAATTTCGCCAATTTTCCGATTCGTTGATCTAAATCAATTTCGACACCTTGCATTTCGGCCGAAACGCTCAATATCCATTTTGCTGATCCGCCGTGTGAAGCCGTCGCTTTCGAGCACAATTGATATGTTCCTTCGGGGAAAAAGAAGCAATTTGATTGAACACTGTGCGCCGCATCAAGAAAACTCTGCGTTAATGCCTGCTCATCGAAATCATCAATAAACGATAATTTGAAACCATTGAATGACGCTTTGCACGTCAATTCCATTTTAACAAGAACTGAGATTTCGGTTTTTTGCAATGATAAAACTAGAGCCGGCATTCCTTCAGTCACGTCATGACTGTATAATGGCATACACATATACATTCCATTATTGATTGCCAATGATAAATTCATATCAGCATCCTTAAAAATCAAAAAATTCACACTTTTTTTTTTTTGCTTGCAAAACCTCTGCTATTTGCGTCGGTGAAAACATTCCCGTATTTTCCTGACTCGATTGTTTTGCCGTTTTCTCTTTTTGTTGAACAACCTGGAAAAAATCATTTGTTTTTTTTTATTAGAGAAAGCTCAATTATTTCACCTTTTCTTTTTCATTTCTCCAATAATCGTACGTATTTTTATAATTCAACCATAATAAAACAGCTTTATCAATTGCAGCAGCTTTGACTAATAATATTGGTCGATTTAGTGAAATATAATATGAATAAGCACTGCTGAACATATTTCTTTCCTTATTTTCAACTCGTACTTGTGTCATAAATGTTGCATATTCTTGTAATTCCGCATTTACTTCATCATAATTTGCAAGTTTTACCAATTGGCCAAGTTTCGCATTGAAATGTATCACCGCACTTCCATAAATTCGCTCTTTCGATCCTTCTTCTTGCACAACCCACTTATTCGTCAGCTCTCCTTCCAAACTATCAATTGTCAATCGAACCGCCGTTTGTGTTGGCGTCGCTGCTGTCAATTGAAGCCATGGCGTTGTTGTTGTATCAAATTTTGATGAAATGATTGATCCTCGCGATGTTGTTGCTATCGGATCCTTTGTTATTACCTTGATTGCAAATAATAACGGTGGCTTTTTCACCGGCTCCCCATATTTTGTTGGCGTCGTTGAATGTAGCAATGGCAATGATAATTTCAAATTATTTGTTGTTGAGTTATCAAATTGTTTTTGTGTGCTCATTTGAGTTTTTTGAGAATTTGTTGTTGATGATGTTTGAGATGATGAACGAATTCTAGAAAAAATTAATAATTTAATCAATAAATCAATAAAAATGTTACCTATTGATTAATAATGATAATTCAGTTCTAAATGAATGTTCGGCAAACATTAATTGATTCAACAATTCTGTTGTGAACATATGATTCACACTTCCCAATAATACTGTCATTTGTAAACTTCCACCTTCTCGATAAACCAACTTTTTTTCAGTGCTCGGCTTGTGCTGCTCAGTTTCCTGCTCGACCGAATAATGCCCCGTGCATTTAATTGATGGTAATAAAAGTCGAAATGTTTCCGTTTTTCCGCCTTGTCCAGTGACACAAAACTCGAAAAAGTGCTCATCAATTGTGATTGTCCATTTCGCTTTATCTCCTGTTATTCCATTACTTGATGCTTTCGAAATTCGATATTTTGCATGAAGACTTGGCAATAATTGAATATTCATTTCAACACTTGACATCTTCAATTTTTCAAAAAATTAATTCGTAAAAATGATTTGAACTTACCTCTAGAAGAAAATTAATGGCAACCACTGGATGCTTTTTGGCAACTCGTGAGCTTTCAAACATTTCTCTTGAATTTGTTACAACCGACGTCGATACGGTTGACATTGTCGCATTTGACACATCAAACATTTGTTGTGGTGGTGATTTCGACGATTTCGCTGACGTTGCTTCAGCTGGTTTTTGGCACTTTTTATTCTGTGAATTTTGATTATTATGCTCTTCAATCAGCAATGTTGATTGACTATTGACTGGCGTTGATGCCGGTTGAGCAGCAAGTCGATTGAATTGTTGCTCCAACTCTTTTCCGTGCCTCATCACAACATCATGAAGTGAATGTGCTGCCATTGGCATGTTGCCTTCTAGTGCTCCCAACTTTAGTGTCGCCCATTTTCCAAGCACTGACTTTGCTGATGTAATCGTTTTATTGATTTTTGGATTGCTTGACGTTGCCCCTTGTAATTTCGTATGAAAATTCAAGCTGCTTGCGTTTAATGAGCATCTCAAAATATCCGATTTTTTATTGTTCTGATCAGATTCCGACAATGTCAATGTCATTTTTGTTAACGATATTGAAATATCATCAATTTTGTTATTGATCGAAATTGTTGCTTTTCTTGTCAATGCCGCTGGCTTTCTTTCGTCTGTTGTTGTCACAGTCACATTTTGATGTCCATGAACGATTCCAGTTTGAATTGGATTTTTTGAGTGTTGCATATCAAGCTTCAATATCATTGCTGATACATAAAGATCATTCAGAACTGATTCTAATACAACTGACGACACAATTATATTTCCATTTATATATAATTTAATTGCATCCTTTAGATTTTCTTTAAAAACCTTCATTCGTTGCATATGCTTCTCAAAATCTCTTGTCATATCTAATACTTTCTCATCCCATTCAGCTGTTTGATGATATTGGCCATTTGTTGACCATCTTCGCGTTTCTCTGTATGGCGTCGATTCATTTGATGACTTCATATTGATTTCATGTTTCGTTTCAGCTGCTGCTTGGAGTATCAGCGATAATTCTTTTCCCAATGATACTGTTGCCATTCCAATCAAAAATCGGATTCCCTCTACTGTGCAATTGTAGCTGATTGTCCATTGTCCAGATATTGGAATTCGCTTCTTCTCGTCTCTTTCCAATTCCCAAATCATTCCTCCACTTATCACCGCATTCCTTATTTGCATCACTTTTTGTTGTGATGGTGTTATATATTTTCTTTGTTGATCTGTTGAATTTTTAACACTTTTGGCCATCATTTTCACATCAACTTCTCTTAAAAGAATCGAATAATCAATATGGAAATGATCATAGTCAACATCATCCAAACTTGACCATTGTAAACGAGCCCAACGATAAATTGAATAATAAAATGCTTTTTGTTGAATATCCATTGGATTGATGTATTCTTTTTTTGGCGTCTCAATTTCATTATTTGATTCTCCTTCTTTTATATTCAATCCAGCTGTTTTTCTTCTTCTTGATGCTGATTCTCTTTGTGCATTTCTCATCCATGTGTATAAATCAACATTTTCATTTTTTCTTTTTTCTTCTTCTTCATCTTCTTCATCACTCAATTCACTATAAACGTCGTCCTCGTCATTATCATTATCTTTATCATCCTCATTATCAATATTTGAATTATTTTTCAATGAATCAGCTTTTAATTCTTGCATTTCAATATCTCCAAGTGTAACTTTCAATGGAATCATTATATCCGCTTCATCATCTTTTTCATTTCCACTTTTTAATCGTAATTTTCTTAATAATGGTGTCGGTGACATTCTTCCTAGTTTCGATGCTTTCATTCCTTCTTTTTTTGTTTTTTGATTTTCCACTTTTTCCATGACGATTCGCGTTTCTTTCAGCACCGTTTTCTTTTTGTTTTGTCGCTTACTCATTTTTGTTAATTTTGCCATCATTGCTGCCTCATCTGGTCGCGTTACTTTGAATTGATCCGCAATTTCATATGAAACTAATTTCAATTCTTTTCCAACATCCGATTGCCAATGACTTAACAATGCCATTAATGCTGTTTTTCTTGTTGTTTCATTTTCAAATTCTGGCCGAGTTTCCAGCCTTCGTGACACTGCTGCATTCGAATTGTTCGCATATGCAAACCATCTGAATAGGGTTTGAAGTAGGATGCATGATGAACAAGATTGTTGATGTGCTCCTAACACTTTTGTGCATGTCATTCGATTTTTTCCAACTCGAACCGTCTGAAATTAATTGGGTTTTTAGACGTTTTTTTTTAATAAATTTCCCTCCGTCAACAAACCACTTTCTCATCTGTACAATCCAAGGCTAATTTTAGCACTTTTGCCATTGCAACACTTCGCCAACATTGAACTTGCCGATTAAATTTTTCAAAAACACCAATAAAACTTTCTAATACATTGAGCCACGAAACCATTACCGGTGCCAATGCTTCATAAATTGGAAACTCATCTCCTGCTGTTAATTCTTGTGGTCTCGCCATTACAACTGATGTTGTTATTGATCCAACAACTGCCTTTAAATTTCCAATTTTAATTCTATTTTTTTTAATTTTATTTTTGTCCCAACTTTTAAATAATGTTCGTATGCCATTTTCTTCTTTTTTCCATTTGTTGTTGTTGTTAACGTTGCCGTCACATTTTCAGTTGTTCCTGGTGTTGGCGTTTTTCCAACTGGCGATTGAAGTGGTGTTTGATTTGTGTTGGCTTTTTTCGGACTTCTCACAGTAATCAAATTCCTTTCCAACACAACCGACATATCTGAATAATTGAAATCCAGCATGACACGTGGCTCATACATTATCAATCGTTTTGATACTGAGCACTGTTCCCAATTATTTTGTGTTGAAATCGTTCCGCTTCCTCCAAAATCCGGAGCTTCTTTCAAAGTCAGCTGGAAAAAAATAGAACAAAAAAATCTTGCTTATTTTCTCCTTTTTTTCAAGACAAAATGTACCTGTAATAATTGAGCTGTAATTGCTCCACAATCTAATTGATAAATTGATGTTGGTGAAAATGATGAGAAACCAGGAGACACATCCTCATTTGTCGTTATCTCACTTTTACTTAACAATTTTGATTGTATCGAAGCTCTGAAATTATTTTCTTATTTTTTTTTAAATTTTCAAAATAAAAAAAATCAACCTATCGATTAATACCAATGCCATATTTGCTGTTAAACTTTCATTTGATGTCATTTTTATCACATTTTTCTTCAAACCACATTGAAATAATCCAACATGAACTGCTGGTAAATCAAGAGTTATTTCTAACTCAGGTGGAACTTGATCTACAACTCATTTTCATTAAATAATTAAATTATTCGAAAAGTAACAAAAAAAATGCCCCCAATTTTTACCTTCATCAAATAATGTTTCAGTTAGTGGTTGACGATGTCGTCGTAGAGCACATTCTCTATAGCACATATGAACAACAAGGCATGGATTGATTGCAAAAATCGAATGATTAATCGATGATAGAATTCTTTCAAATCCTTCTAATCCAATTGGCGATAAAAATATATCTAATGACGTTGCGACTACTCCACTTATTGCAAACCTTTTTGATTTTGTTTGAGTATTTTGTAGACCCTAAAAATCGTTCTCGATTTTTTTTGAATTGAAAAAAAAATGATTTTTACCGCTGCATCTTGTTCGACTAAATCTTTTTCTTTTCTCGCATCAATAACAGAAAAAAGATTCGCATTTTTTTTGTTTTTTGTTATCAATCGAAGTTTGTTCACTCCACTTCGAGAAACATCCTAAAACAAATATTTTTGCTTCATCTCGTCTTTTATTTTCTATTTTGTTTTGCTGAAAATTGAATAACGAACACTAATAAAAACTGTCGCTGGATGCTTCTGACACCATCGTCCAATTGTTCCAGGTTCTCCAAAGTTTGGAGCTTCGACACATTCTGGCATTTCTACCCTAATTATATTCATGAAATCCGAATATGTTGTCATTAATTCATTATTTTGCAATATTCTTCGACCCGTCTGAATTTGATTTTTTTCATTTTTGATTTCTTTTTTTTAAGCATTTCACAATACATTTTGTGTTGATTTTGCCGAATGAAAAGATTCCGTATCTGCCGATGATTTTCGTTGTTTTATTTTTGACAGATTTTTATTTACAGATTTCGTTTGATAGAACATGTGCTGCTCATTGGTCAACATGCTTCAAATTTTAGCTCAAAATTTCAGAAAATTCTTATCAATTTTTACCTTCTTTTTCTATTCAGAACACTTTGAATAACAGCCGGTTGTTTATCTGGATTTTTTTCGATTCCAGGCACGAAAAACTTTCGTTTTTTTGCAGTTTCCATGAATGCTGTTCCACTGAAAATCAATTTATTTAATAATCATTTTGCAAAAATTGTTTCCCCTTACAATTCATCATTATTTCCAAAAAATGCCGTATTTCCAAAACAAGCGCATCCCCATACAGAATGTTGAACCCAAAGGAAATGTAATCTTTTCGTTTCTTCATCGTGATATTTTACAAAATCCAAACGTTCTTTTTCCATTTTTATTGGCTCTGAATTGGGAAGCTGAAAACCCCAATTAAAAATTGATGCATTTTTTTCAGAAAAAGAAAAAATTATTTCTACTTCAAGATCCAACGAAACGCCTTCAATTGCAATTGATGATCCTTCAATCCAGATATTTTCTTGTTTTTCTCCAACTTTTACAGCTTAAAATTTGACGTTTTTTTTTTCATTTTTCAACTGGGAAAAAAAAAGAAAAAAAAAATTACCTTGACAAATACTAGTTTTTGGAATTCGAATACAAACATGTTCGGTGAATCTTCCTTCATGAACATTACAAACTGTTACTCGAACTGGATCAACACAAACCTTTAAATTTGAAAAAAAAAACAACTTTCAACCATTTTAATCGAAGAAAATAAATTTAAAAAAATACATTTATAATTGTTTTCTCTTCTACAAACGCCAAATTAATTGAATCAATTGCAATTCGAATTTGTCGATATTTTAATCTTCAAAAAAATTTCAAAAATTTGTTTTTTTTTATTGAATATTTTTTTGGTTTCTTACGCGTCTTCTGGATAACACGTGGATTTTTCAATTTTTTTCTTTTTCCCCGCTATTGAGCATGCTTTTGTTAATTGACCATGATGACAAAATTGCATTCGTTCAGGAACTATCGCTTGATCATCAGGTGAAATAATAAAAATCAATAATGATTCAATTATTTGATGGAGCATTAATGACTGAAATTTGTTGAATTTTATTCAAAACTATTTTTTTTGTTTCAAATTCTTACATGTGCAGCAATGTCGAGTGTTCCACTTATGTCACCAACAAGAATTTCCATAATCCAAGCATATTCTAACAGTCCCATATCCCATGCAACATCTTTTGATGAATACATTGCATGACCTCGAAATTGTAGTCCAGATAATGTAATACAACCGGCTGTTGAGCCAGAAGCCGCTTTATCAAAATATGCACACGCCGGGCTTGTTCCGACCTTTAAATGTTTTTTAAATAACAACTTCATTAACAATAAAAACCATACTTGAATCAATGATTGATTTTTAGTTTTTTTCACTTCGACCACAACTTCTTCAACAAAAATTATTGGACACTTTTCTGCTTCTGAATTTTTGGCATTTTTTTTTAAATTTCATTTATTATGTGCTCAATTTACCTTCTCCTGGCTCCATGGCTGGTGAATAAACCAACATTTCAGCTCTGACGTTACAAACTTTCACTACAACATCAACATTTATTGGCCGATATAATTCAGCGTCAGCATTTTTCGGAACTTGATCAAATGCTGATCGTATTTTTGTCACAGCTTCACTATTTTTCGGATCAATAATTTTTTCAATCGATGTCATCTGAAAATGTTGTTAATTATGATATTTTCGCGATTGGAAGGAAAATCGATGAAACCTACCGAATCATACCATCCAAAATAATTATTTTTTAATTCAAGAACAATTTTAATTAATAAACCAGTGAACTTGACTTCACTTCCTTCAATTAAAATATCAACTAGCAAATAATCAGGATCAAGCTGAAAAATTGGTTTCAACGAAATGATTTTGCAAAAAATTAATAATAATTAAAAAAAAAATTTACATTCCATGGATGTGACGCTTTTTCTGGTAAATATTCTAATAAAACTGCAAATGGAATATCTGATGGAATATTATTTCGTACAACGTATGGACAATATTCATGTTCAAATTTCATTTCAATCAGCTCTGTTCGCCACATTTCAAACCACGTTTTCTACAAATTTCTTTTTTCAATTTGAACATTAAAATCAAGAGAAAACAAAACATTTTCTTTCGAATGTGTTCCATGCGGTGAAACATTTGCAATTGGATTACATCTTGCCATTCGATTTAATGCAGCTCGGATTGGTTCTGTTGCAGAATCTGGTGGATATTTTGTTCTCAGCGCCACATTCTTTTCGCCTTTTAATGAATATTTCATTCGTTGAGTTTGCGGCAAAAAATCAATAAATGGAAGTTCGCATTCTAAAGAATTTCAACCAATTTTTTTAATTTAAAAATACTTTTTTAATATACCTAAGCTCAATTTTTCTCCAACTATTGCTACTTCAACATTTTCTGCATTTTTATCTGCTGGATCAATCCAATTGCATTCATTTAATAGCATTATTACCTAAAATAATTGTTTTTAAATCTCAAAAAACAAAGTTGTTCTGTTCTTGAAAACCTCAAAACTATCCACAACTTTTAATTTATTAAACACTCGAAATGGGATGAATTGTGTAATATCTGGCGGCGCTTCACCAATCCAATCATTCACTAGATCCGTCATTAATCTTTTATGATCCCATACAAACCATGCTGTTGCTTTTTTAAACACATATTCGAGTTTCCAAGTTTGTTCACCATTCCATGTCTAAATATTCAAAACTAAATAAATTCTATTAATTGAGATATTCTTCTAACCAAAGGATAGAAAAAGCTTCCACCAACTGAAAACTCAGTGCATTCGATAAATTTCGTTAATAACAGAGATGTTGTCGCTTCAAAATTAACGAAATTTGAACTGAGATTCCAATAAAACCCTTTTTCGGTTGTTATCCAAAGAATCGACATCTTTAAAAATTAATAATTTTGTTTGAAAAAAAAGAAACGAAAACAATACATTCATTCGACTATTTGCTCCACAACGTGTTCGAATACTTTCTAATTGTCCACCTCTCATAAACCAAATATCCATACATGTTTCTTTTGTTAACACAATATTTACCTGAATTTATACATTTTTTTTTAATTTTAATCAAATTTTAAAAATATTTTTTACATCATGTTTAATATGAATCCTTTTTTGACCTCTTTTTGGCATTATTGTAATTGGTGCGTTCTAAAAAAAAATTTAATTATTTTTCTTTTAATAAATTATTTTAAAATACTTGATAATCTGGTGGATAAAAAAATGAATAAATTAATAATCTTTGTTGCTCTGCCCATGGCCCATAGGATATAACAGTATTATCTCCTAATTTCCATTCTGATGACCAAACTGGAACTTTTTCCGTTATTGATTGCGGTTCATCGTCTGTCACATATCCCAATAAATCTTGTTTATATGAAAAGCTTAAAGATGCTGTTTGCATAATGGCGAATCCGTCATTTCCAGCTGTTCTTGGTGGTTCTTTATCTTTATCCGTGAATTTATAATCTTCGTTTTTGATTAATGAAACGTTAACATTTTCAGTTTCTCCTTCAAATGTCAGTAAAGCTCGATCATTTTCAGAAACTCCCACACTTGTTTTACCTTTAAAAAAATGAATTTTTTCTTTTTTATTTTAATACAAATTTTTACTTGTTAAATTTTCAAAACGGGTCCAAAGCGCATGAGGTAGAAATTTATTCCCAACAAGAATACATCCGGATGAAACTTCAATCACAACCACTCCAAGCAAATTCCAGATATTTTCCCAAACCGATGATGGAGGAGAACTGAAACAATTTTATTCAAAAAATTGTTTGCTTTTTTATAAAAACGTACGAGTCTGGTGGTTTATTGTTTCGTTTTTGTTCTCCCATATGATTGTTGTCAAAGAACCAGTCGAATCGGCGAATTCTCGCAATTTCAGAATATTTTCCAAGATTGTTGTAAACATTTACATGAAGCCCATTTAAGACTAGATTTACCCGAGATGCACGTTTTCTGCAAAAAAAAAAAAGATTTATTTCTTTATTTATAAAATATAAATTGAATCAAACTTGGATAAATTTAAACGTCGATTTTCTACAGATTTCCAATATCTAATTAATAAATATCCATCATTTATTTTAACTGTCATGTCACCATTATCATAAATTACCTAAACATTTCTTTGTTTCAAATTTTAAGAGTAAATTTGTTTTTCTTTTTTTTTACATTTCTGAACATAATTTTTCCAGCATGCAGTCCTGTGATCGAAATACTTCCAATTCGAAAATGAATTCCATTTTTTGAAAGTCGAAGATATCTGTCCAAAAAATCGGTTTCATATCAAGTTTCAGATGAGCACCTACTTGTCTAGGACGAACGTGAAGAAAATAGCACTGATTCGAGAAAAATAAAAAACCACAAAAGTTCCCCAAAAAAGGAATGAAGCTATCGCTGAAACAATTAGCCAGAAGGAAACCTGTAAAATTTGAAAAGTAATTAAGTTTAACAAAATTTGTTATTAATTTTTACCTCACTGGGGTCATAAGTTTCCTTTGCAATAGAAATTTCAACTTTTGTCATATTTGTATGAAATTTTTTTCGATTAAACCCGTATATTAGATAAGAAACATTGACTGCAAAAAACTAAACTTGTTTTAAATTTAAAAAAAAAAGGACATTTTAAGAAAAAAATTTAAAAAAAAATTATAACCTAAAAAGTACGTTTACCGATTTATTTCTTGTCAGTTTTGTTTGAAAAAATTTTAAAACTTTTATAAACAACTGCCAAAACTTTATCTAACAATAACGGAAAAAAAATTATTTGCAGGAAAAAAATAATAAAGTGCGCTCTATTGAAGTTTCTTTTGTTTTCGCGTAATTTCAAAACATAATTTTTTTATTTATTTATTCAACGTGTTTTTGTTTTTCGAGTTCATCATGATAAAAAAAAATTCAAAGTTGAATTAAAATTTTATTATTGAAATATAATTCTCATCTTCATTGGATTTTAATAATAGAACACTGATGAAGCAATTTCTTTTCATTTTTCTTCTAGCTTTAATTATAATTCCAGCAAAGATGGGTCTGAATTTATTTATTTTTTAAATTAAATTAGAAACCAATTATTTTAGAAGTTCAACAAGGAAATATTTCGATGGTGGCTGCTGCTGGAAAACGAGCCTCGTATGTCAAAATTTTGATTTAAAAATGAAAAAACCAATCATTCTTTCCAAGACTCAGCTGAAATTAAGAAATTGTGCGCCTTTAAGAGTTTTATTCGTTTTAACGAATATTTTGAGTTCCTCGTTTTTTTAAGCAGACTTTGTTTATTTTACTGCAAAAGAATTTTTTTTTTTTTTAAATTTAAATTTAAAGAATCGTTGTAACTGGAGGAGTTTTCAATGCTTCTCTTGCTTTCATCAATCTCATTCTCGCTTTAATTAATTTCTATAGAATTCATGGAAGTGTAGGGAAATTAGATTTTTATCGAAAAATCTTTACGTTTTATTTTTCTAGTACAGCACAGTAGTTCAACAACTCGTTCTGAAAATAAAGCGATCAATAATTGAAGTTCAAAGTCGAGATATGCATCCACGATTGAAAAGTTTTTATTAGATTTGCACTTTAAATTTTAAAATTAGTCAACACTTTTTTTGTTTCCAGTGGGATTAATGCAAAATATGAAAATTTCAAAACCATTCCCAGATTTGATGATTTTATTCAAAGAACTCGGACAATTCGATAATGTAAATGATCTACTACCTGGTCAGAAAGAATTACGCCTTGCCACTGCTGAATTGAAACGGGTGCCTAAAGAAAAAATACCGGAAAACATTACATTTTTATTTTAAATATTTAAGGGTGGCGGTAATACAGTTAAGGAAGTTGATGGTGGCAGTTCAATGAAAAGCCTAGCGAATTCTAATATGCCAGCAGCTCCAGCGTCAACTGCGCCTGGACAAGATTCGCCAGCACAAGCTGCTGCTAATAAAGGACCAGCAGAATATATGAACGTTTGACGAGTTTTATTAAAAATAAACAATTTTTATTTATTTTTTTCTATTAAAATTCAATAAATTGGTCCATTTATAACGTCACCATTCCATTGAATATCGTGTACATTTTCTTGTGGCCTCAAAGTTGACGATCCTAAAATCTTATAAAAACATTAAAAAATAAATTTAAAAAATCGAACCATTCGTTTTCGGCGAATTTGTTGAACTTTTTAAATTGAAATTTGAATTCAATTTTGCTTGATTTTCGAACAAATTATGCCACGTTGTTGTTATCCAATCACCGGCTTTCCATTGAGATTCTACAAATATTTTTAGTTAAATATTTCGGGAGCTTCTTTTTTTGAAACAAAACCATTATTATTATTGATAAAAGATTGATTAAACGTTTCGGTTGTTGAAGTTAAATTAATTGTTGGGTTGCTTGAAGTAATTGAATGGTATGGGCCTCCAATAATTGAAGGTGGCTTTGATGAACTCATAGTTACTGATGTCAAGTTTTCGATTCGATTCGATGTGGTGATCTGAGATTTGTTGTTAATTTCGGATGAAGACGTCATCACGGCAACAGTTTCAGTAGTTGCAGTCATTTCATTTAGATTTCCAGAAGCTTCAGATGGTATTGTAGATCCAAAGGATATTGATTGACTGACGTTGTTTGATCCAGATGACGTCACAACGTCAACCCCACTTCCTTCAATCGTTGAAATCGATTCACTGATTGACGTGGTATTTGTCGTCGCTTCGTTTTCTAGATTTCCAGAGCCTTCAGATGATATTGTAGATCCAGATGATATTGATTGGGTGACATTAATTGATCCAGGTGAAGACGAAGACGTCACGACGTCAACATTTTCTGTGGTAACCGTCGCTTCATTTTCAAGAATTCCAGAATTTGAAATAGCTTCAGATGATATTGATTGGGTGACATTAATTGATCTAGGTGAAGACGAAGACGTCACGACGGCAACATTTTCTGTGGTAACCGTCGCTTCATTTTCTAGATTTTCAGAATTTGAAGTAGCTTCAGACGATATTGTGGATCCAGATGATATTGTGGATCCAGATGATATTGATTGGGTGACATTAATTGATCCAGGTGAAGACGAAGACGTCACGACGTCAACATTTTCTGTGGTAACCGTCGCTTCATTTTCAAGAATTCCAGAATTTGAAATAGCTTCAGATGATATTGATTGGGTGACATTAATTGATCTAGGTGAAGACGAAGACGTCACGACGGCAACATTTTCTGTGGTAACCGTCGCTTCATTTTCTAGATTTTCAGAATTTGAAGTAGCTTCAGACGATATTGTGGATCCAGATGATATTGTGGATCCAGATGATATTGTGGATCCAGATGATATTGTAGATCCAGATGATATTGTGGATCCAGATGATATTGATTGGGTGACATTAATTGATCCAGGTGAAGACGAAGACGTCACGACGTCAACATTTTCTGTGGTAACCGTCGCTTCATTTTCAAGAATTCCAGAATTTGAAATAGCTTCAGATGATATTGATTGGGTGACATTAATTGATCTAGGTGAAGACGAAGACGTCACGACGGCAACATTTTCTGTGGTAACCGTCGCTTCATTTTCTAGATTTTCAGAATTTGAAGTAGCTTCAGACGATATTGTGGATCCAGATGATATTGTGGATCCAGATGATATTGATTGGGTGACATTAATTGATCCAGGTGAAGACGAAGACGTCACGACGTCAACATTTTCTGTGGTAACCGTAGCTTCATTTTCTAGATTTTCAGAATTTGAAGTAACTTCAGACGATATTGTGGATCCAGATGATATTGATTGGGTGACATTAATTGATCCAAGTGAAGACGAAGACGTCACGACGGCAACATTTTCTGTGGTTACCGTCGCTTCATTTTCAAGGTTCCCAATATTTGAAGTAGCTTCAGATGATATTGTAGATCCAGATGATATTGTGGATCCAGATGATATTGATTGGGTGACATTAATTGATCCAGGTGAAGACGAAGACGTCACGACGTCAACATTTTCTGTGGTAACCGTAGCTTCATTTTCTAGATTTTCAGAATTTGAAGTAGCTTCAGACGATATTGTGGATCCAGATGATATTGATTGGGTGACATTAATTGATCCAAGTGAAGACGAAGACGTCACGACGGCAACATTTTCTGTGGTTACCGTCGCTTCATTTTCAAGGTTCCCAATATTTGAAGTAGCTTCAGATGATATTGTGGATCCAGATGATATTGATTGGGTGACATTAATTGATCCAAGTGAAGACGAAGACGTCACGACGGCAACATTTTCTGTGGTTACCGTCGCTTCATTTTCAAGGTTCCCAATATTTGAAGTAGCTTCAGATGATATTGTAGATCCAGATGATATTGTGGATCCAGATGATATTGATTGGGTGACATTAATTGATCCAGGTGAAGACGAAGACGTCACGACGTCAACATTTTCTGTGGTTACCGTCGCTTCATTTTCAAGGTTCCCAATATTTGAAGTAGCTTCAGATGATATTGTAGATCCAGATGATATTGTGGATCCAGATGATATTGATTGGGTGACATTAATTGATCCAGGTGAAGACGAAGACGTCACGACGTCAACATTTTCTGTGGTAACCGTAGCTTCATTTTCTAGATTTTCAGAATTTGAAGTAGCTTCAGACGATATTGTGGATCCAGATGATATTGATTGGGTGACATTAATTGATCCAAGTGAAGACGAAGACGTCACGACGGCAACATTTTCTGTGGTAACCGTAGCTTCATTTTCTAGATTTTCAGAATTTGAAGT
The DNA here is from genome assembly GCA_963572285.1 of Caenorhabditis drosophilae. NCBI lineage: Eukaryota > Metazoa > Nematoda > Chromadorea > Rhabditida > Rhabditidae > Caenorhabditis > Caenorhabditis drosophilae. The sequence continues at coordinate 6,678,864 of OY751560.1, read as the reverse complement.
AGCTTCAGACGATATTGTGGATCCAGATGATATTGATTGGGTGACATTAATTGATCCAAGTGAAGACGAAGACGTCACGACGGCAACATTTTCTGTGGTTACCGTCGCTTCATTTTCAAGGTTCCCAATATTTGAAGTAGCTTCAGATGATATTGTGGATCCAGATGATATTGATTGGGTGACATTAATTGATCCAGGTGAAGACGAAGACGTCACGACGTCAACATTTTCTGTGGTTACCGTCGCTTCATTTTCAAGGTTCCCAATATTTGAAGTAGCTTCAGATGATATTGTAGATCCAGATGATATTGTGGATCCAGATGATATTGATTGGGTGACATTAATTGATCCAGGTGAAGACGAAGACGTCACGACGTCAACATTTTCTGTGGTAACCGTAGCTTCATTTTCTAGATTTTCAGAATTTGAAGTAGCTTCAGACGATATTGTGGATCCAGATGATATTGATTGGGTGACATTAATTGATCCAAGTGAAGACGAAGACGTCACGACGGCAACATTTTCTGTGGTAACCGTAGCTTCATTTTCTAGATTTTCAGAATTTGAAGTAGCTTCAGACGATATTGTGGATCCAGATGATATTGATTGGGTGACATTAATTGATCCAAGTGAAGACGAAGACGTCACGACGGCAACATTTTCTGTGGTAACCGTAGCTTCATTTTCTAGATTTTCAGAATTTGAAGTAGCTTCAGACGATATTGTGGATCCAGATGATATTGATTGGGTGACATTAATTGATCCAAGTGAAGACGAAGACGTCACGACGGCAACATTTTCTGTGGTAACCGTAGCTTCATTTTCTAGATTTTCAGAATTTGAAGTAGCTTCAGACGATATTGTGGATCCAGATGATATTGATTGGGTGACATTAATTGATCCAAGTGAAGACGAAGACGTCACGACGTCAACATTTTCTGTGGTAACCGTAGCTTCATTTTCTAGATTTTCAGAATTTGAAGTAGCTTCAGACGATATTGTGGATCCAGATGATATTGATTGGGTGACATTAATTGATCCAAGTGAAGACGAAGACGTCACGACGGCAACATTTTCTGTGGTAACCGTAGCTTCATTTTCTAGATTTTCAGAATTTGAAGTAGCTTCAGACGATATTGTGGATCCAGATGATATTGATTGGGTGACATTAATTGATCCAAGTGAAGACGAAGACGTCACGACGTCAACATTTTCTGTGGTAACCGTAGCTTCATTTTCTAGATTTTCAGAATTTGAAGTAGCTTCAGACGATATTGTGGATCCAGATGATATTGATTGGGTGACATTAATTGATCCAGGTGAAGACGAAGACGTCACGACGTCAACATTTTCTGTGGTAACCGTAGCTTCATTTTCTAGATTTTCAGAATTTGAAGTAACTTCAGATGATATTGTAGATCCAGATGATATTGATTGGGTGACGTTATTTGATGCAGATGACGTCACGACGTCAACCCCACTACTTTCAATCGTTGAAATTGAAGTGCTGACTGACTTGGTCGTTGTCGTCGCTTCGTTTTCTAGATTTCCAGAGTCTTCAGATGATATTGTAGATCCAGATGATATTGTGGATCCAGATGATATTGATTGGGTGACATTAATTGATCCAGGTGAAGACGAAGACGTCACGACGGCAACATTTTCTGTGGTTACCGTCGCTTCATTTTCAAGGTTCCCAATATTTGAAGTAGCTTCAGATGATATTGTAGATCCAGATGATATTGTGGATCCAGATGATATTGATTGGGTGACATTAATTGATCCAAGTGAAGACGAAGACGTCACGACGTCAACATTTTCTGTGGTAACCGTAGCTTCATTTTCTAGATTTTCAGAATTTGAAGTAGCTTCAGACGATATTGTGGATCCAGATGATATTGATTGGGTGACATTAATTGATCCAAGTGAAGACGAAGACGTCACGACGGCAACATTTTCTGTGGTTACCGTCGCTTCATTTTCAAGGTTCCCAATATTTGAAGTAGCTTCAGATGATATTGTAGATCCAGATGATATTGTGGATCCAGATGATATTGATTGGGTGACATTAATTGATCCAAGTGAAGACGAAGACGTCACGACGGCAACATTTTCTGTGGTTACCGTCGCTTCATTTTCAAGAATTCCAGAATTTGAAATAGCTTCAGATGATATTGTGGATCCAGATGATATTGATTGGGTGACGTTATTTGAAGCAGATGACGTCACGACGTCAACCCCATTACTTTCAATCGTTGAAATCGATTCACTGATTGACGTGGCCATTGTCGTCGCTTCGTTTTCTAGATGTCCAGAAGCTCCAGATGATATTGCTTGGGTGACATTATTTGGTCCAGATGAAGACGTCGCGACGTCAAAGCCACTTCTCACAGTTGTTAATTGTTCGTTATTATTTATCAAACCAATTGGATTATAATTTGGCGGCCAAATATAACATAATGGTGTTTGTGGATATAAAGTTGAAAATGGAAGAAGATCTGAAGTAGTTGTTAACCTTGAATCTGTAAAATTAAAAATTTTGTTGATAATAAGCTGAAAATCAAAAAAAAAACCAATGTCATAGAAATTGAATTGTTTCCATAATGGAAGATTCGCCCCACAGTCGCCAATTCGTTTAACACAATATAAAACTTCTTCGGTATCAAAATATTGTTCATAAGGTCGATTGAACTCAGCTTCATTTACTATCAATTTGTGATCCAAACGATCTGTAGATAATAATTGGAAATAAAATTGAAAAACCAGAAAACCTACGAAAATATCCAGTTTGATTATCAAATTGTTGTTGTAATTTTACTAAACAATTACATGTCGTATTTTTCGGCGATTTCAATACTTTTCCCAGGATTCCAATACGTTCATATCCAATCAAGTCTTGATCTCCTTCCTGATGTGTCGTATAATAATGATCTCGTTCAACTCCGGGTCTTCCATTGTCAAAAATATTCAAATCTGACAATTTTTCAGCTGGAATATCAAATTTTAATTGACCACATGTTGATACTGAATTTCCAGATGTTGAATTATTTGGTGGCCAAAGGTAACAAATTGGGACATATTCCTGATAATATCCATCAATTACATGTTTCTCATCAAATGAATATGCGTGATCTAATCAATATTTAAAACAAATAAATTATTTTTTAATTGAAAAATGTAAAAAATTCACTTACAAACTCCATTTATAGTTATTTTATAATATCGATAAATTGGAATTGTCGCACCGCAATTTCCAAATGACTTTGCGCAAATAATGTTTTTTGATAAATCGTTTCTTTAGTTTTAAATTTTAAAATTTAATTAAAAATTAAAATTATTACATATAATTAGGAGAAAGATAATGTGAACTTCCCGTGTCAAAATATAAAATTGTTGAAGCTGATCCTAAAATTTAATTTTTAAAAATTGAAAAAAAACGAGGGAGAAAAATAATTTTTAAGGAATTTTTAATTACTAGTAAATTTAAATTTTCGTCAGCGCCCTTTAAAGTGCCAGTAGAGCGTGTTTGCAACAAACATACAGTAAACCTAGTATTTTACAAATTTTGTAATTTTTAAAAATATTTTTCGCGCCGTATTTCAACGTGTTTTTAATTAATTAAATATTTAAAAAATATTATTTTTACCTTGTGTTGAATCAAAATATTTTGATAATGTTAAAATACAATTTGAAGGGCATAAATTCAAGTTATTTGATTTTGCAACTTTTACAGAAAATGATATTTTATCAAAAAAATCATTTGGTGAAGTTGAAGAAATGTCATAAGTTATTTGATTTCCTTCAACCGAAAATTCATTATTATAAATTGAAACCAACTCTGAATTATTGATTGAAAATTTGAAATTTTTTTTTTGACTTTTTCTTTTACCCGTTGGATCATCATTTCCAATTGAACCATCCAAACAGTTTTGCGCTTGTAAAATCGGAAATAAAATTAGAAAATAAAAAAACAAAATTATCGATTTTAATATTCTCATTCTCTCAAAAACCAAAACAAAAAAAAAACTTTTTTTGATTTTTGTTTGAGTCAAAAAGTGTTCAAAAAAAATAAAAAAGAATACATTTTTCTGAAAAAGACCTGGCAAATATTGAACCTAAACCTTTTTTAATCTGAAAAAGGAAAAAATGGGGATAAAAATCTATAAAAACAAAGAACATTTTTTGATCAAATAATTCTTTTTTAATTTTTTCCAAAAAAAACAATTTTTTTTTCTTAATTTCAGACTTTTTCCAGTTGTTTTCAGCTTTTTTCATCCATTTTTCCACCTTTGAAAATTTTATTTTTTCTTTAAAAAAAAATTTTTTTTTTGATTTATTTGAAGGAAGAAAAACTGAATAATTTTCAATGAAATTCTTCATTTTTTTTCAAATTGTTGTGCCCCAAAGACAGGACAAGACGAGACGCCGCTTGTCAACGGAAAATTGTTTTGGGCATCAAAACAATTTCCGTCTCGATTTATTTCGACCAATTAAATATGAAAAATTCGTTCCGTTTCAGTTTTTTTTTTGTTTGTCGATCGACCATTTCAATGATGTTTCCGCCTTTTTTTTTTTTGCAAGGAAGTTTTTTGCTTTGTTTTTTCCATTTCAAATTATTTTTTTTTGTCAATTTTTATTTCGGTGGAGAAAGGAAAAAAAAGGAAAGGGGAGGGGAAGAATTTAAATTTTTTATTTTTTGCTTTTTGCACATTTTTTATTACACAAAAATCAATGAATCAAAAAATAATTTTTAGCTTTTCCCTTTTCTTATTTGAAAAAAAAATTTGATTCGGCACCTGTTGATAACAAATGTTAAAAAAGTGATTGAATGTTGGGTGTCTCAACATCATTTTGATGATGGATTGACCACGATATTTTGTCAATTTTCCTTATGTTTTGTTTCTTTTCATTTTTTTCTGTTGTTTTATCCAAAAAAATTTTTGCACTTTAAGAAAAAAAAGTTCAAATTTTATCGTTTTGGATGTGCGCTCTATGGGCATTTTCCTAACAATTCAAAAACAAGTCCATTTGTATCGTGTTGCAAACACGCTCTATTGACAATTTCCTAATAAAAATTATTTCGGTTTAACCGGTGTTGCAAACACGCTCTATTGGCATTTTCCTAATAAAAACCGTTCGAATTGAGCCCTGTAGCAAATACGCTCTACTGAAATTTCCCTAACAATAAGAAAAAAATTGGATGAAGCTTCAGATGTTCCGAATTTTGTTACACCAAAATTAATGTACAACAATAAAAAGTTGAAATGAACAGAAAAAAAAACGAAAATGAAATGGGTCCCGAAACGAAAACCATTAACTGTTCTTGTTCATTTAAATAAGAGCGTCTTTTCTATCATTTTTATTTTATTTTTCAAAGTGAAAAAAATACGAAACTCAATTAATGTGCAAATTTTTTTTCTTTCAGGCGGGCGGGGGTGAGGGAGGGGGGGGGGGGGGCGGTTGATGATGAGACTTTTTCCTTTTATTTTTTTTTTTTTGCACAAATGAGCCAACAAAATAAAAAGAAGAAGCTTCTTTTGGTGTGTTTGAATGACAACAAAACAAATAGGAACAAAATGGAAAATGGTGTTCTTTTTCCCTTTTTTTCTTCCTTTTTTTCCCCAAATTTATTCCCTTGAGAATTACCTGAATTTCTTTTTCAGCGACGACAAATTGCAGATTCTTTGGCTTTTATCTTTCGAAATTTTAACATGTTTTCTTCCTTCCCCCCCCCCCCCCCCGTCCTTCAACCATTGGGGGATTGAGTCCATTTTTCTCGAGTTTTCTCAGAGTTTTTTTTCCTTTTTTTCTCTATCTCTCTCGCTCTCTAACTTCAATTTCTAATCATCAAGTTCATCATCAGTGAATACGACGACGACGAAAAATGGGAGGAGCACTGTCTGGATGCCTCTTTAGAATCTGAATGATTCCTGCCCCACTGCGAAGTTGTTCGTCGTCTTCTCTCTCCCTCTCTCTCTCTCTCTCTCTCTCTCTCTCTCTCTCTCTCTCTCCCTCTTCCCCACTTTTTTTCAACCCATAAATTGGTGTTTCGATATTTTGTTCGTTCGTCGTGTCATTTCAAATCTCTCGAGGGAGCCCAAAAAAAAAAAAGAAAAAGAAAAAAGAAGAATAAAATTGTGGTTGGACAGAGACATTCCTCTGTTGCTTTCCTCATAATTTCCTACCCTGACCCCCTCCCTTTCCACCAACCTTTTTTTCAAATTCAAATTGACTCCCACCCCCGCCACCCCCGCTAACAAAAAAAAATCTTTAATTTCTGTCAGCTTTTCAATCAAACTCTCTCAAACATTCAAAATCCATTGGATTAGTGATGAAGCTGAACCTCGTCTCCTCAAAAAAAAAGAAAAAAAAAACTTTTTTTTTGTGGCCCGAAAATGTCTGGCAATGAGAATGAGATGAGAGAAGAAGCATTTGTAATAAAAGAAAAATCCGCATCAAATGATTTTTATTGTTTTTTTCATTTTGAACTTTTTTTTTTTTTTGTTTTTTTGTCAGCGAAAGAAAAAAAAAGAGCAAAATTCGTTTCGATTCTGATACTTGATACCTCCTGCCGAAATAACCGATGCTTCCTTCAATTTCTTGTTCTCAACGTCATTTGTCTCGATTTTTTTTTCGCACAAAATTCGTTTTTTTTTAAATTTTAATTTGGCATGTAAAGTGTCAAAGCAACAAATTTTTTCTCTTCCTTCAACATTTTTAGACCTGAAATTTTCAATTTTGGAGAGAAGATCAAAGGGGAAAAAAAATGTTTTTTTTTTGAAAATTGCGCCAAAAAAAGGAAAGAAAAAAAACCTCCTCAAATTGAAAATGAAAAGGTTTCTCTTCTAATTTATTCTTTACAAATTCCTTTTTTCTTTCCCCTTTTTTCTGCTCCAATTTTCCTCATTTTTGTTCGTTTTTTTTTTGTTTCCAAGCGGGGAGGGGGGTAGCAGCTTCGAAGAAGAAGGAAAATAATACACAAAATCAATGATCAAACAAATTTGAAGGGGGAACTGGGCTGGGGAGGTTTCAAATCAAAATCCGCAATTTTCCGGAGAAGAAGAAGGGCGCGGTCCGGGGGAGGGGCGGGGGGGGGGGGAGGAGCGACACATTTTTCCGAAAACAATTGCGCGTAATTTTAAGTGTTTTGTTCTTTTCTAAGTGGCGACATCCTCACGCAACATTTTTCATAAATTCCAATACAATTTCTTCCAATTTTTCCTTTTTCTTCTTCTTCTTCTTCGCCCTCCCCGCCGCCGCTTTTCCCCTTTACCGCCCCGCCGCCCCGGGTCTCAATTTTTCTTATCATTTTTTTTTAATCAAAATTTATAAGTTTTATCAATTTTTTTTTTAGAAAAAAGATGCTCATTTTTACTATTTTTATAATCCAATCTTGGCTCTTTTTTTTCCTTTTTTTTTTTTAATTGGCGGAGGAAAAAATAATTCAAATTCCGTTCTTTTTCAATTCTTTTATCGATGAAATTCAATATTTTTTGTCACATTTTTTATTGGAATTTAAAAAAAAAAATTATTTTTTCCTTTTTCCCCTTGGAAACTTTCCTTCCTCGTTGTTCCTTTTTTCTCTCTTTCTCTCTCTCTCTCTCTGTCTCTGTCTCTGTCTCTGTCTCTGTCTCTCTCTGTCTCTCTCTTTTTTCAATCTCTCTCTCTCTCTATTTCTCTCTGTCTCTGTCTCTTCCTCTTCACCTTCTGATTATTCCCACGACTTCTTATCTGTCGGTCTCTATTCGTGACCAAAAATGAGATTTTCTTTGTATTTGTGTCTTTTCGTTTTAATGAATCCAAAAAGAAGAAGAAAAAAACGAAATCCGTAGACATCAAAACTCTGGTTGCCCTCCCCCCCCCCCCCACCTTCACTTTTGCTTCTTCATAGAAACAGAAAAAAAAATGTTTTTTTTTGTCCTTCTTAAGACATTTTTTTTTCTATTTTCCCTTCTTTATTTTGTCATACCTCATCTGGTGTTGGATTCCCCAATAATTACACTATTTAATCGTAAAATTGTCATAAAATGTAACGAAACGAAACTTGAGTTTAATCGGATTCCGAACATTGCAATTTTTAAGCTTTTCCTCCTTTTTTCTTTTTTTGAGAGATTTTAAAAAGAGGAGATGGGCGGGCAGTTTTTCTAATTTCTTTAATTTTTTTTGATAAAAATCAGTTTGAAACCTTTCCCTTCTCCCCCCCCCCCCTTTCCTTTTCCCCGCTTTGCCCGCCCCCCTCCCCTCTCCCTTCCGTCGTTTCCCCCTTTTTTCACGCCTTCTTCGCGTTCCCTATGATTAAATTTGCCGCCTCATTTTTAGGCTTTCAAAATTGAAATTGGAAATTAAAAAATTGATTTTTGTTGTTTTTCAATTATTTCAAATGGAGAGGGAGGAGGAGGGGAAAGGGAAGGCAAAAATCAAAAATTGGATTATTTCAGATTTGGTGGACCCACCGCCAAACTCTTTCCTATGTGAATGAAATCAAGACACCGGTAATTAAGCAGCAGCAGCAGCAGCAGGCAGCCAGCCAGCTTTATTTCGTCTACTTCTACATATTTGTTCATTTTTTGATTTCTTCTTCTTCTTCGTCTCGAAATGAAGTTGAATCGACTTGTCGCCGCACTAAAATCGGCTCTTTTCCTGATTTGTTGCACAATTTCACCGATGATTGTTGATGCTCGATCGATTCCGCGTGGTGAACACGTTGTTCACACTCCATTGGGATCGATTCGTGGTTTAGGTCAGGTTGGTTGATTGATTGATTGATTGATTGTTGATGATTTGAATTGATTTTGGTTTTTTTTTTTTTCTGTTCGTTTTTGTGTTTTTGCCATTTTCAGACGTTTGAAGGCGCATCGGTTTCAGCATTTCTTGGTGTTCCGTATGCGAAGCCGCCGATTGGAACGAAACGCTTCAAAATGGCTGAAATGATTGATAAATGGCCAGGTATTTTTTGCAACAAAAACAAATGTTTCGCTCCACGCCCCCCCCGCCCATGCCTGCTCTTTTTCAGGTGAACTGGAAGCTCGAACATTGGCTAAAACGTGCTATTTAACGATTGATTCAGCTTTTCCTCAGTTTCCAGGTGCAGAAATGTGGAATCCACCAGGAGTAAGTTTTTTTTTTCGTCTTCAATTATTCTGAAATTCAACAATCATTGCTCCGCCCCTTTTAATGAGAATGTTTTGAAAATGTGACAGTGTTAAAAAGGAGAAGAGGGAGGGGTTGCTACGCAGCGAAAATACTGGGTGATGTGGAGATAGAAAAGAAAAAAGCGAATATTTTCAGGCGATATCAGAAGATTGCCTAAACATGAATATTTGGGTGCCAGAAGAGCACGACGGTTCGGTGATGGTCTGGATTTATGGCGGCGGATTTTTCAGCGGAACACCATCGCTAGATCTTTACAGCGGAACAGTTCTAGCAGCCAAGGAGCACACAATCATTGTCAATGTCAATTATCGGCTCGGACCATTTGGCTTCTTGTATTTTGGTGACGAGTCGCCAATTCAGGGAAACATGGGATTGATGGATCAACAAATGGCGCTGAAATGGATTCACAATAATATTGCATCGTTCGGTGGTGATCGTTCGAAAGTGACACTGTTTGGCGAATCGGCTGGATCAGCGTCGGCCACCGCTCATTTATTTGCACCAAATTCGCATAATTATTTTCGAAATATTATTGCAAAAGTAACCAGAAGAAGCCAGAAAAAACAAGAGGTTGAATTTGAATTTCAGAGTGGAACAATTATCAATTCTTGGGCTTCAGCCAAACCACAAATGATGGTTGATTTATCAATGAGATTGGCAAAACGGGTCAATTGTAGCTCGGGAAATCATGAAAAAATTGCGAAATGTTTGCGAGAAATTCCAGCGCATTTGATTCAAGTAAATTTTGGCTCTTTTTTAAATTTTTTGGCTCGGGAAACTATTTTTTCTTTGTTTCATTAGCAAGAAGCTGATAACATATCAGCCGACATTGGTCCACCAATGACATTTGCGTTTGTTCCCGTCTCATCTGACGTCAATTTTTTCCAGGTAAAAAAATGAAGACAAAAAAAAAGCTGAAAAGCTGAAATTTCAGGGTGACATAGCTGAAAAATTGTTGAAACGAAAATTCAAAAGAGATGTGAATGTGATATTTGGAAGTGTGAAGGATGAAGGAACCTATTGGTTACCGTATTACATGTCTTTGCCCAAGTTTGGCTTTGCATTTAATCATACGATTTCGGCTGAAGATCCGCATAATCGAGCATTGATTACAAGGTTTTTCTTGGCTTTTTCCTTTTCTTTTGTTTGTTTGTTAACTTTGATCTTCAGGCAACATTATGCTGAATCAATGAAAGCTTTTATGCCATATTTTGCGAGTTCCTCGTTGGTTTTGAATGCTTTTATGAATTCGTATGAACAAGTTTCAACAAGTTCAATTCCAGAGTAGGGCAGAGAGAGAGAGAGAGAGAGAGAGAGAGAGGGGAGAGGAGGGAGACAAAAATCAATAAATCGATAAATGTTTTTGTAGGGAAAAATATCGCGATGGTGTCGCCAGATTTCTAGGAGATTTATTTTTCACATGTTCACTTATTGATTTTGCTGATCTGATTTCCGATAATATTTTTGGGAATGTTTATATGTATTATTTCACCTACAGGTGAAGTCCAATGGATTTTTATTGATTGATTGATTTTTTTTCAGATCATCGGCAAATCCATGGCCAAAATGGATGGGAGTTATGCACGGCTATGAAATTGAATATGCATTTGGTCAACCGTTCTGGAGACCTCGTTTATATGATCAGGTTTGGTGCCAAAAAATGTTGAAAAATATCGATTTTTTTTTGTTGTTGTTGTTGCTTCAGAATCGTCTTGAAGATGAGCGAAAATTGTCATCAATAATAATGAAGTTGTGGTCAAAATTTGCCAACACGGGGTAATTAAAACCGGCGGCCACGCCCATCTCTTTTAACATTGTTTTTTTTTCACCTTCAGAAAAGTTGATGACAATTGGCCAAAATATAATAAAATTGAGCGAAAAGCTTTCGAGTTGGGAGAAGTTACGGTAAATGGAAAAAGTCGAATAATTAGTGATGTTCATGGATCTTATTGTCGAATGATTGATGAAGCAAAAGCATTTGTTCAACAAAAAACAAGTGAAAAGATCAGAAAAAAATTATTTTAGAAAAAAATGGTTTTTTTTTTGTAGTAAATGATTGCCGAAATACTCGTCGATCCGAATCAATACAAGATCAGATCAATTCATCATCATCATCAACATTATCACCATTATCGATACGGATTTTATCCTTCTTTTTGATAATTTTTTCATTTTCAATTTCTTGTTTTTCATTGTGATAATCGTTTCTTTTTGTAGAATTTTTTGATGTCAGATCTCTTCCCATTATTATTCACTTTATAAGAATATTTTTCTTCATTTTTTTTCTTCTGATAATTTTTGAATTCATTCATCGAGCTGTTTTCTCATTAAAAAGCGGTGTATTAATTTTTTTTTAATTAATTATTTAATAATATTTACAAAATATTATTTAATTATTTTATGTAAGATTTAAACCAAGTTTGATCATAATTTTCACGGCTAATTTTTTTTTAAAAAATCGATTTTTTATTGACAAATTCTTCTTTTCCTTCTTCTCCCTCTCCCTCTTTGTTTGTTTCTTTTTTTTTGTGTCTTTCTCTCAGTTTTTTTCCTCTTCATCTTCTTTAATTATTCTGAATTTTAAAAATATTTGTTCTTCTTTCAAATTTTACATATTTTTATTTCAAAGAAAAATATTCTATTTTTATTTTCAGAACATTCCAATTATTAACATTTCTTAATTTTTCAAATAAATAAATTCAAAAAAATTTTTTTGAGAAGATTTTCTGATTTAAATTTAAAAAAAAATGTAAAATATTTTTTTAAATTTTAAAAATAAATGAGGACGAATTAAAATAAGAAGAAAAAAAACTTTAAAATCCAATTGTTTCTAATTCTTATTTGTTACCATGGCAACTGGAATAAATTCTCAATCAAAAAATCTTTTCTTTTCTCCTTTTTTAAATTCAAAATGCATGATATGCAGAAAAGTATGCATTACTACGGCACATCTTGTGTCAAGTGTGCAAACACCGACTTGGCCGAATGCCCATTTTTCCGTTCCGTTCCGTTTTGGTATTTTCTTTCTTTTACGCGTTATTTTTAGGTTTTAAACTTGAGCTTGTTTTTTTTTGTTGTTTTTATAAGAATAAAATAAGTTTTTAAGGGTAAAACATATGGGTGAAGTTTCAATGACATCTTCAGCACATTCACCAACTGTTCTCGAAAGATAGTAAGTTTTTATTATTTAAAAAAAAAATAATTTCGTAATAAAAGAAACTAATTGTTTGCAGTAATATTTCGAGAGAAAATTCTTCAATTGGATTTGAAATTGGAAACAATGTTGTTCTTCATATGAGTTCACATGATGAAGATGATAATGGAAGAGATCGAGATTCATCAAATGTTCACACAAAAGTTATTATGGATCATCGTGGCGATGTAAAAACAAACAATCAAAGAACATTTGTAAAATTCGAATTTCAGATTCGCAATCTTAATGGTAAAGTTTTAACAACTTATAATAATATTATTGGATTCCGATCAGTGAATGAAAATTTCGGAGAATCGGTAAACATAATCAATTTGCAAACGAAGCAACGATTGAGATTTAAAGTAAAATCTTTTTTTGCTTAAATTTATTTAAAAAAAACCAATTTTTTTAAGGAATTTGGAGATCGCACAGCAATTGATATTGCTTTTGCTCATCATTATAATTTTTTTGCAATTCTTGATGCGGAATCTAGTTTATTCATCTATAAAACCAGCGAAAATTGCGAAGCGTAAATAATTAAATTTCAAACAAATTTCGTTTTTCATTTAAATTTCAGTCAAAAATATATTTCAATTTTAAATTGGCCATCACGATCAACTCCTGATTCTTCCGAACTTCCTCGTTTATCATGGTGTCCTTATGTTCCAAATGAAGATGATGACGAAGAAGATACATGCCATATGCTTGCTATTTTTTCGGTAAATGCTTTTAAAGTTTTGAAATTTGCTTAAAATTATTGTTTCAGGGTCGACACATGCATATTTTAAATATTGGAACTTTAAAGGAATCGGGAAAAGGCGAAGATTTTGATTTTGAAGAAGCGAAAAATGTTGAAGGAGCAGTTTATTCATTAACACTTCATGATGAACCTGAGAATCCGGATGTTCGTATTGCTGCTGTTTCAATATCTCCCGATTCAACAGCAGTTGCAATTGCAAAATCAACTGGTCCAGTTTTATTTTATGTGATAAATGAGGAAGATAATTGCTTAAAATTTGCTCATACATTTGATCCACGATGCTTTGCTAGAGCAGCACCAATAACTGATTTGATATTTCTAGACGATTTAACTTCTGACCGTCAAGAGTAAGTGAATTTCAGGGTTAAAACAAACAAAAAACAATCAAATTGAAATTCAGTGTTCCATTTTGGAAATTCTGTGTTGCTGTTTCGAATGGCGGACGACGATTAGCTTTGTTTGAATGTCGAGAATGGAAATGTTTAGGAAGAATTCGATTTGAATCACCACATTCTGTCAATGATTTTGTGCCAATTCTTGATCCAACAGCAACATTTGTTCATTTCTTAGATGTCGATGGAATGGTGTTATTTGTTTCAAATTTAGAATAGCATTGACTCCCGTTTTTTTCAGAATGTTTATTCAGTCGAAATATCGATTCCAACAGAAGCGGATGAGTTGGCAAGATTTGTTGGAGTTACACAAACATCATTTTGTCATCCAATTTACGCAATGTCGCATATTACAAAAAATACATTTGAAAATAGTAAATCAATATAATTTTAGTTAAAAAAAATGCTTTTTCAATTCAGCTGACGATTCAATTGATGATATTTTCAACAATGATGAAGAAGAAGACGATGATGATGAAGACGACGATGATGAGCTTGTTGAAGGCGACATTGTTAAAAGAAATAAAAAAAGAGTGAAAGCCAAACGATATTTTGTGGCAATGGGGAAGAAAAGTATGGTTGAATTACAATTGACATTAAAACAATTCGTTCGATCAAAAAATGGAACGCAAAAAAGTGAATCGGATAATTATTCGATAAAACAAAATACGGCGTCTGAAGCTTTATCAGCACCAACTGGTTTATTAGTGGCAATTGAAAACAAAAATTCGCAATTATCAGATCAATTGTCTCTGGATATTTTAACAAAGGTTTTCGTGTTTGGTTTTTAATTATTTAAAAAAAATAGGTTCAAATTGCAGTTAAATGATATTTCGGAAAGATTAGAACGATTAGAAAAAGAGCGAAAAGAAACAAGCGATAAATTATGTGAATTAATAAGCAGTGTTGGTAAGAGATTTTTGTTTTTTTTATTCAGTTTTTTGTATTTTTTAAAACAAATCAAATTATTTGGATCCAATAGATGTTCAAATGCGACAACGCGAAAGTTATTTGTTGAATCGAATTGAGCAAATGTGTGAAAGCGATCGATTGGATACACTGGCAGCGCTTCGAACTGGATTGACAAGTGTGAACGTTGGAATTGAATCAGCATTTCGAAACGCGAATATGGAAATATCTGAATATGTATCACAACGCGTTGGCAGCTCAGTTCGTACTGGAATTCAAGAATGTGTTGTGCCAGCCTTTGAAAGAACTTGTGATGAGCTTTTCAATCAAATTAATGAAAAATTTCAAAGTGGACTTGACGAAGTCTGAAATTTATTTTAAAAAAATAATAATAAATTAATTTTCTTTCTAGTATCTCCAAAATGTGAATCATAGGCTTCAAAGAATTGCATTGGCTGCTGTAGAATCAGCAATTCAACAAAGTTCACAGGTTTGAAATTGAAAAATTGACACAATTTAATGAAAATGTTTAGGGTTCACCATCAGCTCAATTGGCGAAAGATAGAGAAAATCTTGAGCATTTAATGCAAACATCGCCAGAGCAAGCGTTTGAAGCGGTAAATCAATCTGAAAGAAAATGAAAAAAAAAAACATTTTATTTAAAGGCATTAAATAAAGGAGACTCGAAATTGGTGGAATTTGTTTGCTCAAAAGTGAATCCTGAAAGTATGTTCACACCAAGAACACGGCTCAGTCAACCAGTTCTTGTTTCATTACTGCAACAGCTTGCAATTACCTTAGATCATGAAAGAGATTTGAAATTCAGGTTTCTTTTCTTCCCTCAATGTTGTGTTTTATTCAATTAAAGCAATTGTTCAGATATATTGAGCTTATTCTGCCAGCAATTGATGTAAATGATCCGAATGTTTCACAATTTGCACCAAACGTTGCTGCGCAATTATTGTCGGCGTTACAAAGTAATTAAACGAAATATTTTCAGATCAAAACAGACATTTCTTTTTTCAGCAATCGTAAATGCAACAACAGATCAACAAACGAAAAGATATACGAAATTATTGTTTCAATTGACAAGAAGCACATTTTATCAGTCGCCACATCCACAAAGAGGATCATGTAAAAATTAAAATTTTTACCATTAAAAAATTTGTGTTTTTTTTTATTTCAGTTTTGGGTGATCATTTGACGACTTCACAAAATTCGCCGATGTGATTTTTCCTTCTTTTAAAGTTTGTTTTTTTCGAAATTCCGATTCTTGCACATTTTTATTTTAAAAATTCGCAAAAAAAAGAGATCAGGAAATGTTAGAAAGCAGTCTTTTTGATTTTTTTCAAGAAAAAAGTTAAAATTTAAGCCGAATTTGGTAAATCTATAATTTTATATGTTTTCAACTAATTAAATTTCTATTTAAAATAAGAATTCAGTCAAAATGAAATTAATTTTTCATCATTTCTAATTCTTTCAAATTACATTTTTATTGTTTTTTTTTTAAATTTTTTATTTTAATACCAAAAAGTGCCCGAATAGCTTGTTTTACATATTAAATTTTTCAAACTTTAAAACAAAAAAATTTTTAAAAAATGCTCAAAAAAGTTAAAAAAAAAAGAAATTAGGCAGAACATTTTTATGTATTCGATAGGAATAATTTTGCTTCAATTTTTTTCCAGTAATTTGTATAAAATTGCCACTTTGTTTAATTTGTGATTAGTTTTTCCTTGAATTTGATTGATTTTTTATTAGTTTTAATTTATTATCGATTTTATTCAGTTTTTTATTTGTATTGCTAAGTTGTAAGATTGTCAATAAAAAAGGTCGCATCGGCCAACAAAAAAAAATGATTTTATCATTGTAAACAATATTTACAAACAGGTTGTTGAGATAAGTGAACATTTAGTCATTTATGAGCAATTTTTCGGATTCTTTTTCTAGTGATTGAATAAGTTCGCGGATTTGAGCCTGAAGTTATTGATTTTTTATTTTTAAATAGTTTGACATTTTCAAAACTTTACAATTGTTTCATTAACATTTTTCAATTGTTCTTGATGATCATCAGCTTCTTCTTTCGTCATGGATCTAAAAAAGAAAAAATTGAAAATGAACTGAAATTAAAGTAAACAAACATTGAAAAATTCTGAAAATGGTGTCGAAGTTGGCAATATTTGTTATAAATTTTATAATTAAAACTTAAAAAATGTTGATACATAAGCTTCTCATGGTGAAGTCGAAGAAGACCAACAGGCTGAAAAAAATTGTTTTTTTTCGAAAAATATTCAAAGATTTACGTTATTAATATCCATTTATAAAAAATGGTACATATCGAATGATGGAAGAAAAACACTTTCTGCAAAATATTTTAATTGATTTTATCTCATTTTTATAATCGTAAAAAAATATCAAATAACAATACAAATTTTATATTTTAAGGAAGAAAATTTTTTAAATTTAAAATAAATCAACAACAAGAAAGAGAAATTCACAATTTAAAGATATAATGGCGGTAACAAAAATGATATTTAAAGTTTTTTTTTCGTGGAAAGACTAAAGAATAGAAATGAGAAATTTTTTCGCACGAAACTTTTTATTTTCACTTTTTAAAATTCATTTATATCAAACAAAAAAATTTAAATAATAATTAAAAACCAGCCTTATTTATTTATAATGGTAAATTTAGGGGAAATAAAGTGTTTTGGAGTTACAATCGTAACGAGACCAATTTGATGTCCCTTTAAACTTTTCGTAATTGTAAACAAAACATTTGAAAACTAATTTTAATTTTTTTTTTAAACTGAAAAATTGAAAATCCTGATTGAAATTAAATTTAAAAAGTAAGTTTTTACGAAAACTTTAAAGGGACAAGCTTCTATTAAAAATTGGGTCTCAGTGTGATTGCAAAATTAGATTATTTTATTTCATTCATCTTACGATGTTTTCCTTCGATGTCCATATTTGAACACAAAAAAGAAAAAACTGATTTTCATCTAAAAAAAAAACAAAAAATAATTTTTCAAATTAAAAAATTAAAAAAAAGTATTATTTTTGAAATTTTGTTGATGCATTTTTGATAGGAAAGTCCGAAACGTAAACGTATTCATTTCATATTTGAATAAACAGACAAAATAAACAAGAAAAAAGTTAAAAAGAAATTTTCACAAAAATTTAAAAAAAAATTCGATTTAAAATAATAAAAAGTTGGAAAAATTCCAAAGATAAAAAAAAATTTTTTTTTTTCAATTTTTTATTGTTGAAAAATTGAATGAAACAAAATTTTTTTTTTGATTGAAAATATTCGGTCATAAATAACGTTAATCAACCAATAAAACCAGTTAAGAAATGTTTCTTTTCTTTTTATTATTTTAATTCGAATCATTGTTGACTTTTTTATTTCCAATTTTCCATAATAAAAAAAAAGAAAAAACATTTTTAAGGATTCAATTATTTAATTTTTTATAAAATAATTAAAAAGTAATTAAAACAACAAAAAAAAGAAGAAGAAAAAGAATAAAAAAGGTCATAATTAAAGAAGAAGAGAATTAGACAGGTGGAAATTAATTCAAGAATGCCATTTTAGAGATGAATGAAATGGAAGAGAAAAAAAGAAAAAAAGACAAATGAACATCTGTTTTCAAAAAGGGATTCTTTTATGCAAAAATAATGATTTCTCCCCCATCCCCTTCCCTCCCCCCCCCCCCCCCCTTTTTTAATTATTGATTTTTTTATTCCGATGACCAGAAAAAAAGAAAGTTCAAAATTCATTTTTCGTTGGGTTTAAAAAAGTTTCAAAAGCTTGAGAATTGTTCAGAAATTGTAAAAAAAAAAACAATTTTTTATTTAAAAATATTAAAAATAGCAAAAACAAAAAAAAAATGAAAAAATGATTAAAAAAAAAAAGAAAGAAAAAGTTGACAACAATGCACTCATCTTTTTTCTTTTTTTTTTGTGTTTTTGCACAATGAGCAAATTGTTTTCTTTTTCTCTAACGTCTATTCAATTTTTGTTCTCTTTTTGAGACATTCTAAATCTCTTTATTCGTTTAATGATCTTTCGATTTGTTCTTTGTTGACTTTTCGTGGTGGAAGCTGGTCAACCAGCTATCATCTGGTTCAACACTTTTTATACACAAAAATCTTCCTTTTTCCTTTTTTTTTTTTATTACCACAACTCGCTGGGTCATCAACATTCAACTCGATTTTGTTTTATTTATTGATTTTTTTTTGAATTTTCTTTATAAATTTTGATTTTTTCCTGTTTCTCTCTCTTTGTCTCTCTGTCTCTGTTTCTCTCTGTCTCTGTCTCTGTTTCTCTCTGTCTCTGTCTCTCTCTTTCTTAGCTTTTTCCATTTTTTCGGGGACCAAAAAAATCAGGAACAAGAAAAAATTGAATGGAAAATAAAATTTGTTTTTTTTTCTTTTTAAAGTTTCTTGCGTTTCCTTCCAAGTTCAGTTTGGTTGAAGAAAATATCAAAAAGCTCCCGCTCCTACTCATTTCCCTCCCCCCCTCCTCCCTCCTCCCGCCCCCTCCCTCATTTTTTCTCCGATTTGAATCGCTAAATAGATTCAATCGAATCGAATCCAATCGCTCGAGCTTCTCCTTTCCTTTTCATCTCTTTTTTCGTTGTTTTTTTTTTTCATTTGACATTTTCCGCTTTTTCCACTTATCACACTTTTTTTGTCTTTTTTCTTTCGTTTTATTTCTGAATAAATAAATAATAAAATTCGCTTTTTTTCAATTTTAGGGACAAATTTGAATTATTTTTTATTTTTAAAAATTTTTAAAACTTTTCTAGGCAAAATAATCTTAATTTTAGTTAAAATTTAAATTATTTGTCGTTGCCTGTATAGTTCTAAGAAGCAAACGCGCCCTATTGAACAATTATTTCAAAAAAAATTTTTCCAAAATTTCCGTATTTTTATCGAAAAATTGGTTTTTTTTGGACTTTTTTCCCATTTTTTTTCCAAAAAATATTTATTTTTCAATAATTTAATGTTTAATTTTTTTTCTTCCCTCTAAAATTCGATTTTATTAATTTGTTTTCCCAATTTTTCATCAAATTTTGATTGTTAAATTACAGGTGAAAAAAAAAAACGGTTCAAACAAGTACAAAACACCCGAATTTATACAAACATCAAATAAAAATTGTTCTCTCTTTTCATTTTCCCCACATCATTTAAACCGAAAATGGTGGTGGTGGCGCCGCCGTCGCCCGGCTGCTTTCGTTGTTTTTTTTCTCTCTTTTTCTCTGTTTATTGAAGAAAATTACGCGGGAAAACGGAGAAAAATGAGAACTCTTTTTCATTCTGCGTCTCTTTTACTCCAAACAAATTGACACCACAAATAAAGAGAAAATGAGAAATTGAAAGAGAGAGAGAGAGAGAGAGAGAGAAAGAGAAATGAAGCCATGCCATTTCACCCCTCCCTCTCTCCCAAATATTACGGAATTCTGATAGCTTAGAGCAATACGAGACGACAACATTTATGTGATTTATGACATTTTTCTTGTTTCTCTTCCTTTTTTTAAAAATGTTTCCCTTTCTATTGAATATTCAAACAAACAAAAAAAAATTACGAAATAATGGATAAATTTGCATTTTTTTCCATTTTTTCTCAAATTGATTACATTTTGTTTCTCGTTTTCTATAATTCTATCATAAAATCGATTGAATTCATAAAGATTTTTTGTTCTTCGAATAAAAAATCAATAAAATTCATTAAAAAGGAATTAAAACATTCGGACGTATCGATTTATTTTAGAATCTTAATCAATTTAAATAAAAATTAAAAAAAAAACCTAAATTTATATTTAAAATAATAATTAAATGCATTTTTAAATCGTGTTTGTCTCTTTTCCTTTTTATTTTTATCTCTTTTTCTTTCTATGTCACGAAAGAAAAAAAATGGAAGAAATTGTCCGAGCGAGCATGCAAACATCACAAACATATTTAGAAGATGGCCGACAAAATGCAACCAATTGTATTCAATTTGAACACTTTTCTTTTCTTTTCCTTTTTTTCCCTTTTTCTCTAAATCTCTCTTTCTCTGATTGATCGAGATTCTTTTTTTAATATTTCGAAATATTTCTTTTTTCATTCAATACCAAATTATAAATCGATGTCTTTTTTTTTATTTTATTTCGCTGTTCTGCAAACCAACCTAAATCACTATTTTCTCTCATTTTCTTTCGATCTTTTTCATTTATTTTTCTCAAACTCTCGTTGATTTAAGTGCTATTTCAAAGAAAAAAGAGTAATGTATTTGTCGGTCATAATAATGAATTTTTAGAGTATTCAAGGTGTATTCAATTCTCGATGCCATCTGTCCCTTATTTTTCCCTCATTTTCTTCCTACCAAATGTTCTGCTAAAAATTAAAAATTCGCGCGAAATTTATATTTATTTTTTGTTTAAATAAATTGAAATTTTTAAAAAGAAACATTTTTTTAATTTGTATTTTTATTAGAAAAAAAGTGTTGCAATTGATAATATTTTAAGTGATAAGAGCGCTTATTCATATCGAAAACTTGACACTTTTTGTTTGATTTATAATTATTGATTTTTTTATTTCAGTTAAGAAAAAACAAAAAGGAGACGACAACTACTTGGGGAAGTTAGATTTTTAATTCAGAAGTTGCCAGATTTTTTTCATTCGTTCATTGATGAAAAATGACGCAAGTTGTAGAGGTAATTGATAGTTTTAAAAGAAAAAAAAGAACGTCTCAATTAATGTTTATTTTCAGACTGAAGTAATGACTGGAAATGTTAAAGATATTGTTAATCGCTTATCACGGGATATGACAAATCGAACACCATTTTCAGTTCATTCTCAAAATGAGAGAAAACGTAGGAAAATTTTAAACGCGTCGTTTTGAGTGAAAAAAATCATTTTAGAATCGATTCAATATGTTGCATCATTTCCTTATTCATCACAACAACCTGATGAATTATCATTTTCAGTTGGTGACATTATTGAGGTTTTTTATTCCATTGAAAATTAATAATTTTTGTGTCAAATGTTCAGCTGATTGAAGAAGTTGAGGATGGTTGGAGTAAAGGACGCCTTAAATCAACTGGAGAAATTGGAATGTACCCAACAAACTTTGTGACATTGAAAAGTAAATATTTGTTGCTTAGAAAATACGACGGGGAATTTTTTTCCTTTTCACCATTTCAATTCGAATACGTTTTATAGGCAATTCGGTTATTTCAAATAGTCGACCGAAGATTTCAGCAAACGAGGTGAATATGAGAAATGAACCAAAGGCCATTGAAAGAACACCGTCAACAGTAAGTATTTCAACATTTTCTAGTCGAAAAAAAAAAGTTTTTTAAGGTAATTTGTGAGCAAATAAGTTTGCCGAAAAATGATTCAAAATTGTCGACATTTCCAATTTCCTCAATTGCTTCACTTCCTTCATCGACAGCAACAACAGAATATAATTCGGAGATAATTTCACAGAAAACAAAAGGTTTTTTCTTTCTTTTTTTTCTTAAAATCAAGAAAATTTTTAAATTTACAGAAATGGCGCGTGTAAAATTTGTTTATAATCCACAGCATCCGGATGAATTGGCTCTTGCCGAGTTGGATATTCTCATAAACATTATCAGCAAAGTTTGTTTGAAATTTAAGCGATTTTTCGAGAAAAAAGAAATAATTTTTAGAATTGTGGTGACGCTGGATGGTTTGAAGGTGAACTTCGTGGAAGAAAAGGCGTTTTTCCTGACAATTTTGTCGAACTGGTTCAAGTACCAAACGAGACTGAATCGGGAATAAAATTTTCAAATCTTTCGACATCTCGTCAAAGTTCATTGGATCGATTAATCAATAAACCGTTGCCAGCAAATCCGCCGCAACCAGCAGTTCCGCCGAAACCTGTTAATATGAAGGTAACTTGAAACGATTTAATTAAAAAATAATAATAATTTTAATTCAAGACTGATCCGATAGTTCCATCAGGATCGGCAACATCAGTTGCAGCAAATAAAAATTCGTTTGCAGCAATTCGTGAAAAAATGTCAACGGTAATTGATGATTTTACTTTTTCTGTTTTTTTAAAATTTAACCGCGGTTTTCAGCATTTAAAAGTGGTTGCACCAGAAAATATTGGAGCCATTCAGTCAAAAACCAATGAGCAATCAAATAGATCAAGTGATGGACAAATTATCGAAAATGCAGGTGCTGAACCGACTTTTGATGTCAATTCAAGCGGTGATCAGGTGAAATTGATTTAATTTGTCTTTTAAACAACAATTTGCATGAAATTTAATTTTTCAGGTTCCCGAGTTACAACACATAACAAAAAATCGAGCTCGAGCGCCAAAAAATCGGCCAATGAGCATGGTTATGAATAAGAATCTAGTAAGAATCTCGAAATGTACGAAATCATACGAATAACGAATATTATTTTAGTCATCGAATGAATCACAAGCTGTGCGTTTAAGCTCTCCAATATCATCAAATCCAATGTCGACATCAATGTTTGCTTTGCCTGTTGTTAAAGAAACTCCCACCACAATTTTGCCATTCAAAGTATTTTTTTCTTCAAAAAATCATTCTTAGCGTATTGAAAAATGATATTTTAGACTTCTGTTATTCCATCAAACGTTGTTCCACCATCATCAGCAATGAAGCCGGCATTACGTCCACTTATTGGAAATTCGCCAATCGAATCAAAATGTAAATGATTTCATGAATTTGTTTTGTGCTAAAATCGATAAAAATGTTTAGCAGATCCGCTGAAAAAAGCGCACTCACCTGATGGATTAAAACCAACCGACGCAGGTTCAAGCAACAACAGCACAACAAAAACGCCAGCAGCATCAGATTATGTGTCAAGAGCTGAATATGAAGCTCTTTTAGATAAAGTTCGAATGATTGAAGCACGCTTGATGGCAATTGAAGAATTGCGTTTTTAGTTGAAGCAAAGTTTGTGTTTGTGTGATTTTTCAATTTTGTTTTTTTTTTTTTGTTGTTGATTTGAATTCCAAATTCAGGCAGTCAACATGTTTATATTTTGATTATCCCAGTGCAATTGATTCTCGTTTTTCTTCTTCTCAAAGTTTATTTTTATTTTGAGAAATTTAAAAAAAAAAAAACAAATTCTTGAAATGTGTTTTTTTTTGGTCAAAACAAAATTCAAAATTCAGTAAAAAATAAAAAAGTTTATTTTTCGATTTTTTATCGATTGATTTTTATGTTTTTTCTAGTTCACAATTTGTTCATTAATTGTTCTCCCTTCTAGCCATTTTTTGTGTGATTTTCATGATTTTTTCTTTTCACTAAATGTTGTTCACTTATTCATTTCCCTTGCTTCTTTTTCGCTTTTAACTCAATGTGTTGCTCAAAAACGGTTTTTTCTTTTATTTGTTTTTTTTTAAATTTTTGCTGTGTTTGATCATCGCAGTTTATATATTTATTGATTTATTGATTGATTGATTGAAAATGTTATATTAATGTAGAAATTTATTATAATTAATATTGATTTTTCCATATTTATGTATTGATTTTTTCTAAAAAAAAAAAAGGTAAATAGTTTGGCTTTCGAAATAAATGTTTGGTTGTTTTTGTAATGTGGTCAAATCAATTTCATCTTTAAATATTTAAATTTCAACGTTTTTTTTTGAATTTAATATTTTTTTTTGTTTGTTAAATTTTAGAAAAATGTCGATTGTTGTGGCAAATGACGAAGATCATTTTAGAGAAATTTTCGAGTCAAAAACTGGATCAACGTTTTTTTTGTATTTTACGGCTTCTTGGTGAGAGAGAAAAAAACAATTTTTATTAGAGTTTTACAGCGAAATTTGGCTGAAAATTGTTTTTGTTACAGGTGTAAACCATGCAAAGCAATTTCACCATTGATTGAAGAACTGGCGACAAAATTTGGTGAAAAAGTGAAAGTGATCAAAATTGACATTGATGATTGCGCAGGTGAGCGAAATTGTGCAATAAAATGATTGGGCGAATATGTAGACAACGAACCCGCACTATTTTGTGAAGCCATGACGAAGTATAAGGACCCGGAGCCAGATTCGCTAGCTCCACCCATCAAATTTTGTACCAGCACACGAAGTGCGCAAGTCTTTTACAGTCTGGCGCATTTTGTGTTGAATTCTTCCTCATTTGAAAGAGTCAAAATAGTCTTAGCGGGGGGGGGGGGGAGAGGACTGTGTGGGTGGTCCAAATAAACGGTGTGAGCCCCTCACATGGGCCCCAAATGATTTTCAGAGCAAAAAGTTGGGAATTTTCAGAAATTTCGGACGAATACAACGTGAATTCGGTTCCTTATTTTTTGATGATTAAAGACGGGTTTTGATTATCGATTTTTCGATTTTATTTCATCACATTTTTTGTTTTCAGTGAAATTGTTAACACCATAAAAGGAGCAAATGAAGAACAAGTCACAGCGGCTTTTCAACAAATTCATGATTCATGAATGATGTTTCGTCGAATATTTCAACTAAATTTCAAAGAATTTTTTTTTACAAATAAATTTTTTGAAAAATTTTTACAATAAAAATTTTTGCGAAAAAAAAAAGGAAAAGCTTAACAAGGAAGTGAATTTCTAACCAAAAGATCACACAAAATCGGAGAAAAAAAATTCAGATTTTTTCCTCCGATTTTAGTTTTTCTCGATTTTAGTTTTTTTTCAGTTTATCACAATTTTTTCCTAAACCTCGGAATTCTTCCAGGGTTCCTGGCTTCTTGTGAAGCTTCTGGATTCTTCTGAAGCTTCTGGATTCTTCTGAAGTTTCTGGATTCTTACAAAGCTTCTGAATTCCTCCAAAACTTCTGAATTCTTTCAAAACTTCTGAATTCTTCCAAAGCTTCTGAATTCTTCCAAAGCTTCTGAATTCTTCCAAAGCTTCTGAGTTCTTCCAAAGCTTCTGAGTTCTTCCTAAACCTCTAAATTCTTCCAGGGTTCCTGGCTTCTTCTGAAGCATCTGGATTCTTCTGAAGCTTCTGGATTCTTCTGAAGCATCTGGATTCTTCTGAAGCATCTGGATTCTTCTAAAGCTTCTGGATTCTTTCATTTTGTTCCAAAAAATGAAATTTTCGCAAACGATTAGAAAAAATTTATTAAAAACATTTTTTATCTTCTTGAATTTTGATTTCCCAAAAAAAATCAAAAAACTTGTTTATTTTTGTCATTTTTAAAATGAAAATCAAAAAAAAAAATTCAAAAAACAATTTTTCACGTGAATTCTTCATTTATTTGTTCGCTTTTTTTCACGTGAAACAAAACTTTTTAAGAAATCAATAAATTTTCAGTGATCCCCAGCCACCAACACCCGGATACGGAAGAATCGAGAAGATGTCGTTTTGATCGATTTCAACCTTAAATCGATAATCATTTGGGGGGATGGAAAATCAATAACTTTTGTTATCTTTTTTCAAGTTGAAGTTTGATTGAGAATTTCAAAAAAGAAGTGGTTGATGACCTTGTCGGACGATTTTTTTTTTCAGAAAAAAAAATCGTAAAAAATTGTCTTAAAAAGGCATCGAAATTGATACGATTTTCTCATTTTTATTTTCAGCCAACAAACAACAAAAAAAAAGCCCAGAAAAATGCCGTTTGTTGCCATTGAAAACGAGGATCATTTCATGGAAGTCTACAATCCTTCGGGCGATCTTCCGACGGCTTTAATTTTCACATCTGGAGAGAGGTTGGGCGATACGAATTTCTTCTTCGACATTCTTCATCTCAATTTCAGCCAAACATCGATTTCGGCGTTTGTTCAAGAATTGGCCGCCACTTATGACGCTGAAATTAATATTCTGGAAATTGACGTCACCAAATATGATGGTAACCCACCGCTTTTTTTTTTGTTGTTGCTTCAGCAATTCATCGAATTTTTCAAGGACTCGTCGGACAATTCAGTGTTGACAATTTTCCGGCGATTTTTATCATTTCAAATGGGTTCGGGGAATTCGCTGAGAAGAAAAAAAAAACCGCAAAAATTTTCCAGAGAAACCATCGATTCAGTCAAAGGAGCGTCTGAAGATGAAATTTCAGCTTCGATTCAAAAATCGATCGGATTATGAAACGTTTTTTTCTCGAAATTTCAATAAATTTTTCATCATTTTTTGAATTTTTTTAACAACAAAAAGGGGCGTGGCGGGGACATTAAATTAGAGGGAAAAGCAATTTTTCAAATTTTCTTCCTCTTTTTGGATTTTAAAAGCGAATTTTCACTGAAATCAACGAAACAAAAAATTTTCCATCTTTTTTTTTCCAGAAGAAACATGAAAAAAAAAGGGAAAAAAGAGACGAGAAAAATGTTTCCTTCTTTCTCTCTCTCTCTCTCTCTCTCTCTCTCTTGCATCCTCGTCTTCCTTTGCTCCCCATTTTTTGCCCCTTTTTTAAGGAGTTGTCGTGCTTCTGCTTCTCTTTTTTCCTTTTCTTTTCATTTTTTTTATTTGTTAATGTGAACTTGAAAAAACATTTTAAAAAATATCTGAATTTTTTGAGTGACGTCATCGTTTTTCTTTCTTTTTTAATTTTTTTCTCATTCAGGTAGAACAATTAATTCTTCTCTTCTCTGATGTTTAGGTTTTATCACGTAATTTTTGACCATTTTTGTAGTATCATTTTTTGTTGTCTGATAAATCGAAACAGAGAGAGAGAGAGACAGAGAGAAAGAGAGAGAGAGAGAGAGAGAGAGAGAGAGGGGGAGAAAGAGAGAGATGTTGTTTTTTTGAACTTCTTCTATCTTTTTTTTTTATCTCCTAAATATCAAAACAATTTTTCTCTACTTAAACTTCTCATTTTTTCCATAAATTTCAATTAAATTAAATTTTTAAAAGTTACCAAAAATAAATAAAATCCTCCCTCCTCCCCCCTCTTTTTTTTTTTTGACTGAGAGCTCTAAAAGGTTTTCTCTGAGCACAAACTTTGGCGACAAGCTCAATAATTGTGTCCAGAAGTTTTTTCCGCCAGTTTCGAAAATTCATGGCCGAAATTTTTTTCTTCTGCAAAAAAAAAATGCGGCGAATATTTCAGGCGACTTTTTTGTTCAGAATTCATTGAAACAAATCTCAAAATTCACAGCTGAAATTCAAGTTTCAGTTTTCTTCTTTTTTTTTAAAAACTCATTGAAGTGCACAATAATTCAAAGGCGGAGTTTGTGCAGTTCAATAGAGCGTAATTGCATCAATTTGATGTTTCTCACGTGAAAAAAACTTGTTAAAATGTTTTCTTCGAATGGAAAAAATCCGATTATTTTTTTTCTTTTCATCGGAATTCGTTTTCTTGTATTTTCATCAGCTTTTTTTAATAAAAAATTGTTTTTTTATTTTTAAATGAAAACAAATTTCTCTAAATCCTGATCAAACTTCACCTTTTTTTTGCAGCAGAAGCAGAAGCAGAAGCAACGAAAAAATATTAAAAAATGGTTGTTTTTAACTGCGTAAATGATGAGGATTTTATCGAAAAATCCGAATATGGTTTGGGAAAAAGAATTATTTTATTTTTTTATTGGACAAGGTGAATTTTTTCCATTACAAAAATCGATGAAAAAAAAATTTTTCAGAAGCGAAAATTATGAAAAAGTCAAGAAATTATTTGATGAATTAACCGCCAAATACAATGATTCTTCAATTGTTTATACTTATGAGTTTTACGACGATGATGAGCAATGTAAAAAATTAAAAATTAAAACATTTTTTTTTTAGTTAAATACAGTAATTTGTTTTTAAAATTACAGTAACTCCTGATGTATTCGAAATCAAAACTGTTCCAACATTTGTTGTCATGGAAAACGGGTAAATTTTTCTTTTCGAGAATTTTGTTTTTAGGTTGGAGAAAACGCGCTCTATTGCTAATCGCAACGTTTTGCAATAGAGCACACATTCTACCTTTTGCGCCAAAGGCGAGGAGAGCTGGGGAGGGAGGGGAAAAAAGTCGGAAAAGATTCCAATTTTTTTGCAGAAAAGAAATTTTTCGAGAAACAAATTCTGACGAAAAGAAAATTCGGGATTTATTTGCAAAATATGCGGTTTGACGATTTTTCGAATAAAAACGTCGAAAATTCAACAATTTCTGTGACATTTGTTGGATTTTTAATTAATTTGTAAAAATACAAAAAAAATTAATAAAATTTTTTGTTTTAAACTTTAAAATTAAATAAAAATTTGTTTTTTTTGTTCAAATGTGTTTCTGACAACTTCACTCCTCGATAAAAAAAAGTTTCAAGCAACATTCGGCGCCCCAACGAACATTTCGATTATGCTGCGTAGCAGCAGCTAATGCGTTGTTGACGATACGCAGTTTAAAAATTATTGGCCATTTTTTAAATTTGTTCCAACATTTTCCTGCCACAAATGAAGTTGCGTTGGCAACTTGCCAGACTTTTGTTAGTTGTTCGATGGAGCGAGATTGTCAAATCTAAACAACAATTCTAGAAATTTTTCTCTTCTTTTTTCGGCATTTTTTTCAACTTCAAAAATGTTCTTTATCAGATCATTTTCAACAAGAAAAAGTTGTTTATTCGTCCCGTCAACGATAAAAAAAACCAATTTTCTCGAGACAATTTTGGCCAATTTTGAAGGTCAATTTTTTTCGAAAAATATCAAAAATTCCTCTTTTTTTTTTGTGTTTAAAAACCAAAAAATTTTTTGTTTGTTTAAACACCAAAAAATTTACCTCAAAACTGGCTGCTTTTCAACTATAAAATTCTTTGTTTTTTTTTTCCTTCCTTTTTTTGCCAGTTTTTATCTGTTTTTTTAATCAACAAAAACCAACAAAAAAAGGTGTGAAACACGATCATTTTTGATTTGATTTTAACAAAAAAAAAACCGCTGAAATTGCAAAAAAAAAAAACCAAAAAAGAAAAAAAAAAGTTTTTTCGTGGACTCGCGCATGCGCCTTTAATACAGTAACTCGAACTTTCTTTTCTCCAATTTTTTCATGAAAATGTGGGGTTTCTTCTTTTTTCTTGTAAAAGAAAAAAAAAGGAAAAAAGTATTCATAAAAATATGTTTACCCAAACCCAAACAAATTATGCGCAAAATCGAAAGTTTTCACACTTGATTGTTTCTCCAATAAAAATGAGGGAAAAAAATGTGTAATGACGACGATTCAGCTTAATTTGAATAAAATCAACCAAAAAAATGTTTGATGATGTAATTAAGCTTTTCCTTCTTTTTTTTTTTCTTCTCTGAAAAAAGCATGTTTTATGCATGTGAAACAACAACTTTTTCAACCAACTATTTCCGTTGTGACGTCACATCATCATTTTTTCGCTGAAAAATTATCCGAAAAATCGATAATTGAAATTCCAATAATTCAATCGTTGTCGATGAAAAAAAAACAATTTTTTTTTTGCCAAAATCTTCTGATTTTTTGTTGACAATTGGGTTTGTCAATGACAATTTTCGTTGTTCGCTGTTTTCCATTTGAAAAGCGGAAAGGCGTTTTGTTGTTGTTTTTTTTCTTTCTCTCTTTCTCTCTTTCTCTCTCTCTCTCTCTCGATCAATGTTTTATTCCTTTATCGCTTATCTTTTTTTGTTTATTTGCAACCAAAAAAATAAACAAAAAAAAATCGGCGGCAGAAAATGACGACACAGAATGGACAAAAAAAGGGAAAACAAAAAATTGATTTTGTCGTTTCAGCTTCAAATCAAAGTTCAGTTTTTTTTGTTTTCAATTGGAATTTCAAAAAACCTTTTTGCAACTTTTCATTTGATCTACTCCATCCCCCGGGACTTTTCGTTTTTATGATTTTCTTTGAAAAAAATTTTTTTTAATTGTTTTATTTGTTTGTTTTGTAAAAGTTTTTATTATGGTTTTTCAGACAAAAAAAAAAGAAACGAAGAAGAAGATTTTTGGTAAAGATTAAATTCTTCCCCCTGTTTCACCCCTTTTTTAATAAAATTTCAGATTTTCAGAAGGAGAAGCGCTTCTTGTTTTTTTTTCCTTTTTGCTTGATCTCCCCTCCCCCTCTCCCCATCATTATCGATTTTCTTCTTTTTTTTTAAATTCTTCTTGTGGTTCACCTCCTCCTCCTCCCCCACCTTCTGAACATTTTTTCGTATTAAACAGCCGCAAACCAATTTTATTTTGTTGTCATTGTCTCGTCACTCAAATAATGAGGAGGAGGAGGTGGAGGAGGAAGGAGAAGCAAGTTTTTTTTTTAAAAAATGTTTCCTCGAATTTTTTCCGCCCCCCCCCCCCATCCCCAGGCTCCTCCCCCAAAAAACCCCATTTCAAACCAGAAAAAATGATGGGGGAATCTGTTCTCGTCGTTGTCTTTTGCTGAAACAATTTTTCTCCTTTTTTTTTCGTTTCGTTTCATTTCGTTTCTTCTTCTGCTTTCGATCAAACACAAAACAAAATTTCACACAAAAAAAAAAAAAAAACAACGACGATTCGTTTCATTTTACGACAGTAAAAAACAACAAAAAATTATCGATTTTTCGGCCATTTTTAAGAGCGACAAAGAAGACTTTTTCCATTGCATTTCAGCCCAAATTAACGCTGGCCTAGAAAACCATTCGGCCATCATTTAAAAAAAAATCAATAAATCGATTTTTTGGGCTTAAAATTCAGCCCAAATTAACGCTGGCCTAGAAAACCATCCGGCCATCCCCGATAAAATCAAAAAATCGATTTTTTAGGCTCAAATTTCAGCCCCAATTAACGCTGGCCTAGAAAACCATCCGGCCATCCCCGATAAAATCAAAAAATCGATTTTTTAGGCTCAAATTTCAGCCCAAATTAACGCTGGCCTAGAAAACCATTCGGCCATCATTTAAAAAAATAAAACAATTTTGCCGAATTCTCAACCAACGTTTTTTGTTCATTCATAAATCTTCCTTCAGAATTTTTGTTGATTGGAAAAATGTCGTCTGATTTTCCTACCAACATTTTTTCTGTAATCAAAACCAGTTAGCTCATTATGTAGTTTTCTCCTTCTTTTTTTTCTCTTTTTTTCTCTTCCCTCCTCATCGATGAAACGTTCAATCATCATCTTCTTCTCCCTCTTCTTCGTCTGCTTCTTCTTCTTCTTCTTCTTCTTCCCGATCAACCATCATCAACCATCTTCTTCTTCTTCTTCTTAATTTCTGATTCTTCGTCATAATAACATGAAAATGTATAAAAGTATTTTAACAACGACAACGACGCAACGTCACACCAAACCAATTTCAAAAAAAAAAATTTTTTTTATTATACAATACTACAAAATAACGCTTTTTTTTAAATTTTTCGGCGCCCCCCCCCCCCCTTCTCCCCGTTTCTTTTCAAATTTTTTTATTTTTTTTTCACTTTATACCAGTACGTTGGTGTGATTTGTTTCCTTTACAATTTCAAACTTCTTTGGAATTTTTTTTTGTCTTTTCGAAAAAAAAAAACTTTTTTTTTCTCTTCGCTATTGTTGCAATCTTCTTATCAATTGGCTTCCAAAACTTTTTTTTTCCGTTTTTTCGTTTTTGAAAATATTCGGGGTTTCTGTTCGGCCCCTCTTTCCCTTCAGATTTTAGGCCCACTTTCGGCCCGGTCCGGCCCGGCCCGCTTTCCTTTTTTTTTTCGAGAAAATTTCTTTTCGATGATTCATTATCATGGGAAGAAACATGAAAAGAAAATTTAAAAAAACACTTCCTCCTCCTCCTCCACCTTCATCACTTTTCGTCAAACAAAAATTGCATTTTTCCACTTTTTCTTTGGCTTTTTGTTTTTTTGTTAAAATCCAACCAAATATTCGAGTCATTTCCCTCCCCCTCCTCCTTCCTCAATGTTCATCAAGGGCAATTTGACGTCGTCGTCGTCGTCGAGGGAAGAAAGGGGAGAGAGAGAGAGAGAGAGAGAAGAGGCGGAGGGAGGGATTGATGATTATCTCCATTTTTTTTTCTCTTTGTCGAATAAAAACCGATATCAATTTCAGCCTTTTATTGTCATTCAACTTTTCTACCTTCGATTTTCTAATTTCTTCAGTGCATTTTTAATTCGAAAACAGGCAATGGCCTAGAAAACCAAACTTGCACACTTTTTTGGTTTTCTAGGCCGTGTGAAAAAAGAAAGAATTTTCATATAAAAAATCGAAAAAAGGGGGAAAACGGGCATAAAAAGAAGGAAATTTTGACGAAAATCAATTTTTTGTTGAATTTCTCTTTTCAACAAAATTTGTTTTTTGTTCAAAATTATTTATTGATTGGCGCCAAAAAAAAAAAATTTGAACCTACGTGGTTAACAAGAAAAAAAGGGAAAGAGAAAACCATTTTTTTTTGTGTTTTCAAACAAAAACCACCAATTTCAAACGCGGAACTAAACAGACAGTTTCACTCCCTCTTTCTCTATTCCTCTCTCTCTCTCTCTGCCTCTCTCTCTGTCTCTGTCTCTCTCTCTCTCTCACTTTTTTGTTTCATAAATTCGAGTAAGGTAATTTATATGGTATTGGCCTTGATAGTAGTTTAACAAAAAAAAAAAACAGTTTCCCCCCCTCCCCCGCTTTCATTCTTGTAAATGAAATTTTCAAAATTCTTCTTCTTCAAAATTTTTGTTTTGGCGCGAAATTCAAATTTTTTTTTTGCACCCCCATCGAGTTTTTGTTTACAAAAATTGCCGAAAATTGCATGGTTTTATCAGAAAATGTTTTTGATAAAGAAAAAAATGTTGGACAATTTCGAAGGCCGCATCAACTTTTGTACTTTTCGTTTAAATTTCTCATTTTTTTTTTCTGCTTTGTCGCCAACTTTTTCTTTGTTGTGTTCGATTCTGGGCTTTTATGATTTTTTTTTTTGGTTTTTTTCCATTTTTGACACAAAAATGAAAAAACTTTTGAAACATTTTTATGATTTAACAAAAGTTCTCCCCCCCTTTGCCACCCTCATCCACCCACGCATTCGAGCAGATTATATAAATTCAGCGATATAACAAATGTTTTGACACACAAAATAGGAAGAGACACGAAGGGGAGGGGAGAGGATGATCCAATTCAATTTGAGACTTCCTCTCCCCCGGCCCCGGCCCCGCCCCCTCCACCCTCACCAAATAATTTTGGCGTGTAGTACTGTAATTGGCCTCCCACAGAAATTTTATCGATTTTTTCAGCACAAAAAAAAAGAAAAGAAAAAAAGTGTCGCAACGTTGTGTTGATTTTCACCAAATCATTTCTCATTATTATTTGGCGCCTCCCCCCCCCCCCCCCCCCCCCCATTTGAATGTGGTGGCCTGAGCCAACAACGCACATTTGATGATCAGCGACCGAGGAAAAAAAATCGGAAAAAATCGAATGCGTTCTGTGTGCCGACGATTCATCTTCATCTTCAGCTTTTTTTTTCTTCAAATTTCATAAAAATTTGGAGAAGCAGAGGGTGGAGAAGAAATGAAAAAGCCATGAGATGACACAGAGAAAGAGAGAGAGAGAGAGAGACAGAGAGAAAACGATTGTGTGTGTGCGCACCCGCGCGCACACGAGGAGTTTATGTTCAATTTTTATCGTTTCCCATTTTCGAAGCGAATGCCATTTTCATTTTTTCTCATTTATTTTTTCTTCCCATTTTTTTTTCGTTGCGAAAATCTTGAAATTTGTTTCTTCTTTGTCCCTTTTTCTTCCTTTCAATCATTCTTACGGTAGAAATGAGCTGCTTTTTCACTTCTGATTCATCAAGAAAAGACAAACAAATTTTAGTTTTTTGAACTCAGACAGAGACAGAGACAGAGAGAGATAGAGAGAGAGAGAGAGAAGAGGAGAAGAGAAAGAAAGGGAGAGGGGAGGGGAAAGGAGAAGCAGTTGGTGATTTTTTTATTTTCTGTCTGACTGGAAGCTGAAGGAAGATATTTTTAACATTTTTTCTCTGCAAAGAAGAAAAGATTTGAACTTTTCCTAATCATTTTGAGCTTTTTCTTTCATTTTTTCTTCCTCCTCGAAAAAAAATTTTTTTTTTTAATTTTTATCGTTTTTGAATTCTTTGATTTTCGTTTTAAGACCCGATTTTATTGATTTGCTAAGCAATTTCCTCTAATTAAAACAATATGAAGCAAATTTTGTGTCTCGACACGAAAAACCGTAAATTTTTGATGTGAATGTTTCCATTTATTTTTGTTAATTCGAATTAAAAAAAAAACGGGGCGCCAAAATCCAGACAGAAAATTGTCGCCTCTTTTTTTTTGTGGTTTTCAAATTGAAACTACAGTAGGATCGGATCAACAAAAAATTATTGATTTTTTCGTGTGCCAAAGAAATTCTTATCAAAAAAAGAAAGAAGAGAAGCGAGAAAAACCCCTTTGATTCTTTGTATTTTTTTTCTTTTTTGTTATCTTTTTGATGCTGTCATTGAAAAGAAAAAGCTTCATTTCATATCAAAATTTGAACAATAAAAAAAAGAGGGGGGGGGGGGGGGACGAAAACGGGGGGGGGGGGGGGGGAGGGGAGGTGGAAAAAAAAACGAATGAAAAGAAATATTTTTCGATGATTCGATTGAGAAATTGTTGAAATTGAGGACGAAATGTTTATAAAATATCATCCTCTGACCAAATTTTGTGTGAAAAACACACACCATTTTTGATATGGGGCTTCCCCCCCCCCCCCCCCCCCCCGCCCGCAGGTGTCACAGCTGCTTTTCACTTCTGCTTTGCTCTCTTCTTCCATCATCAACATGTGGGGTTTTTGAGACGAACACAATTTCTATTTCATCTGTGTGGCTTTCTGGAATCGAGAACGGCGGGGCTGAAGCTTCCCCCCCCCCTGCCCCGGCCCTACACAAAAATCGATATTTTGACCGAAAAAAAAATTGTGCTGATTCCGATGCGACGTTTTTTCTTCTCATCGCCTCGTGTGATGTTGTTGGCTTTCAATCACTTTCACTCGAATTTTTATCACCGCAAAAAAAAATCAGCTGAACCCCCCCCCCCCCCCCCCCCAAAAAAAAAAAAATTTTCATTTTTCAAAGAAAATTTTTGCATCTTTTTTCCGCGTTTTTTTTTTTTTTTGCATAAAATCGCAACATTTTTGCAGGATTCGTCTTCATCATAAAAAACAAAGAAACGGTCGACGAAAAATGGGAAAAAAAACGAATCACATGGAAACGTGTCGACGGAATTGTCGAGGTTTGTTGTCGCCTTTTTTTTTGGCGTCTCCCCCCCCCCCCCTTCCCTAACAAAAACGGGGGACGGGAGACGGGGGGGCGCTTCAGAAATGAATAGAACCAATCAATTCCTTCTCTGAAAATCTTGTGCTGCCAAAAAAGCGGCGAGAATCAACTTTAATCAATTTAAAAAAAGTGACGTCACTTTTTCCGGGGTTTTTTTGTTTTTTTTGTTTCTGCGCCCCCCGACGAAAAGAAACAAAAATGTGGTTGAATTTGAATTTGAAACTCACATGATTTTTGATAATTAAAAATATCACAAAATTTGATGACAAAAATTGACGGGGGGGTTCTATTACGGGGGGGGGGGGGGGGGGGGCGCTCATTATTTATTTCATTAAAATTATCGATTTTTTTCTTCGAAAAAATAAACAAAAAACATTTGTTTTTTCCCCCAAAAGTCCGACTTGAGTGTGAATTCCTTTTTCCATTTTTTGGCTTTCAAGGATTCGCGCCTTCAGCTTTTCTTCTTTCCATGAGGCTTCTATGATGACATCACTTTTTTCACTTTGCTCTTTGTTGCTCGACGACTTCAGAACCAAAAAAAAAAAAGAAAAAAAAACGAACCCAACAAAGTGTTCGAATTGGGAAAGAAATAATCGTTTTTTTTGTTTAGAGACCATTTTTTTTTTTTTGATTTTCGTTTAGAGACCACAAATTAAAGGGAGGTGGGGGGGAGGGAGGAGGACTAGATTGAACGAATTTTCATTTTGTCAAATAATCCGATTAAAAGACTCAAAATCATTGTTTTATTCATTTTTAATTTCACCAGAGAAAAAAATTCATTTTTTCATCACAAAACGCAACTTTGTCCACATTTTATTGCTCAACCCCCCCCCCCCCCCCCCCCCTCTCCCCTTCAGCTACAGTACGAATAAATTCTCCCCTCCCCCCTCTCCTCCCTTTAAAAAAACCTTTGATTACTGTCGACGTTATTAATACCGTCGTCGTCTACACTCATCGATCATCAACCACCAAAAGACTTCTTCTCTAGATAAACCAGTATTTCAGCTATTGTTTTGAACCCACCCCCCCCCCCCCCCTCCCTTTAAAGAGAGAGAGAGAGAGAGAGAGAGAAAGGGAAAAGAGGAAGTGAAAAATGTTAGACAATGGTGATAAACAGTAAGAAAAGGGGGAAAAAAAATATTTTTTAATTGATTTATTCAAATAAAATTCTTCATTGTTTTCACTTTTTTTTTCTTCTTTTTTTCGGCTTTTTTCGGCTTTTTCTCTCAATTTTCATGACGTCGAATTTGAATTTGACACAAACAGTTAAACAAATAGAAAATTTGTTGAATAAAAAATAACAAAAAAAAAAATTTAAAAAAGTTCTTCTTTTTTTTTGTGCTTTATCTGTGTAAATACGCAGACGGACAGGGCGGGCCGGGGAAAAGCGAGCGCTTCATTGAATTTTTGATGATGAAGGAGCACATGGGCCGACCGACGATGAGGGGCAGAGAGCAGCTCGCGGTGGCGGCCTTATACGCCATCATCAAATTCATCGAAACGAGGGCCTGTGTAAACTTTGTGAGAAAATCTTGTAAACAAATTTTTAAATTTTTTTTTTTTTCAAATTAAAATTTGAAAAAAAAGGCGGGGGCGGGGCGGGGGATTATCGATTTTTTTTAAATTGATTGATTTTGAAAGTTCCGTGAGAATCGTCATACAAAGTTTCAACATTTTTCCGGTTTTCCCCCCTTTTTTTTTCTAAGGCGGGGGGAGGGAGGGCGACGAAAAAGATGGGGTTCGTCATATGATCCACCACCGCCGCCGCGCAAAGAAACGCAACGCAACGCCGCGCAACCTTTGGCTTTTTCTCAATTGAAATCTCCTAAATTCCAGTTTCTTCACAGCTGATTCGTCAAGCCCCCTCCTCCCCCCCCCCCCCCCCCCACCCTCACCTGCTTTCTCCCTTTTTTTCTTGTTTCGAATTATTTGTTCAGTGTTGACACGTGACGTGATGGTGTGCGCGCTGCCGCCGCTGGCTGCCGCTGTCGCCAGCGTTTCCCCCCCCCAACATCGATTTTACACTTTCCAAATCGACGCAACCAACTCTTCATCGCCCGGGCGGCCTCCTTCATCATTTCACCTTCACTTCCAATTGAATTATTTTTCCATTTCTTTTTTCACAGCTCAAAATAAGCTTGATGACGTCATAGGATATTATTTACCAAAAATTTTTTTTTGAAAAACCAAAAATTCTCATTTGGCTATAATTTTCTCGTTTTTTTTTTCTTCTCATTCTGCCCTCATTTTTTTCGGCCAAATTTAGACAAAAAAAAATAAGATGACGTCAAGTTGCCGATGGTAATAAAGCGGGGGGGGGGGGGGAGTGGGGGCGGGGGAAATAAGGAGGAGGACGAGGAGGAGGAGGAGGAGGACGAGACAGGATAAAATGACATCATCATTATATGTATGTAAATGCTCGCAGAGCATAGTTAGATAGGGGGGGGGGGGATGCGGGGACGGAGAAAAAACCCCTCGTTTCTTTTTCCCAGTTCGCCTTCGGCGAGCCAACAAATTTAGAAGAGGAATGGAATAACAACAAAAATGACGTCTTCTAAATCGGAGGACAAAAATAAAAAGAAAGAAAAGGGGAAAATTCCTTCTTTCTCTCTCTCTCTCTCTCTCTTCCTCTTTTCTTCCTTTCGTCTGCTTCTCTTCCTCTTCAACACTCTATTCACTATGTCGTCATAGCGAAGAAGAAGCTAGAGAATGAGATAAAATAGTATGAAAAAGTAAGAGAGAGAGAGAGAGAGAGAGAAAGAGAGGGAAAGAGAGGCGGAGTTATAAGATAGAAAAATAGAGTGAGATAGATGGAGAGTGTTGGAGAGAGAGAGAGAGAGAGAGAGACAGAGGAAAAAACCACATGCAAAAAGGGTGGAGAGACATAACTAGAATATTCGAGAATATTCTGTGTGAAAGAAAAAACGGGCGGACCCCCTTTCCCCCCCCCCCCCTCCCTCGACGAATCATTTCTCATTTTGTTCCATTCTAAATCCAAAATTTTTTCTCTTTTTATTTCAATTTTCAAATAAAACTGAAAATAAAAGAAGAAGGAGCCAAAGCAGATTTAAAAAAAAAAAGAAGCTAAAAATGCACGGCCGACGTCGGGCTCTAATGACATGGTGTGATGAGGGTTGCATTCAGCGAGCGGTTAGTTTTTGTCTTTCCTTTGTTCGTCCCCATTCCCCGATCGGTCGGGCGGGCGGGCTCCCCTCTCGATGGTTTTGTTGTTGTTGTTGTTGACTTCAAAGATTGTGGGAGCTGGAAAAAAAAATTTCAAATTTTTTGCAGTTGGCGCCACACGGACATTCGAACCGAATGACGGATTCAGCAGCTGATCAATACGTTTCAAGAACGACACTTTTGACAAAAGGACAAGTAAGATTTTGTTGTTTTTTTTTCTGAATTCTTCGATGACATCATCGCCTCCCCCCCCCGCTGCGTTTTTTCTCTATTTTTCCTCAATATTCACATGACATTTCTTTTTCTCTAACTCTCTCCTCTCTCGTCTCTATGTCTCGGTTGCCGCACAGGAAAAAAGACAAAACAAAAAGAAAAGAAAAAGTTGAGAGCAAATTTGGAGAAGGAAAAATGTTGTGATCAACTTTTTTTTTTTTGTTTTTTGTCTTTCTCATTAATTGTCTGATGTCATTCGTCTCCTCCTCCTCCTTCTCAATTGAAAATGGAGAAAAGACTGGGTTTTGATGATGACGTAAAATGAGGAAGGGACAGAGGAGGGGGGGGGAAGGGAACGAAGAGAGAAGCTGAAGAAGCTGAAGCGACAAAATGAACGGCGTCTCGAATACACACACACACACATCATATCGATTAATGCTGCCGTCTTCACTTCGTTGAGCTTCTTCTTCTCCTCCCCCTCTCTCCTTCAGATGTTCCAGAGACTCGACGCTGAAGCTAGAAAAAAAAACGATGGATTCATTTTTTTTTTTTTGCAGATGAAGAGGCTTCGAACAGTTCTTCAGGAAAATGTCGAAATTCATGGACGCGGCAATTTTCCGACAATTTCAACCAAACTCATCGATTTGATTGTGTGTTTAAGGCAAAATATGAGGTAAAAATTTGATAAGCGGGGGGGTGGGAGGCGGGGATTGGGCCGGGCCGGGCCGAAGAAGAAGCCCCGAAAAACGATGGATTAAAATTGACAGAAACCTGAATCGTTCGCCGAAAAGCGTGAAATTGAACGGCGGTGCCGCGTCGTTCGTCGCCTCATCCGAAGACTTCTCCTATGCCGATCTCGATTTGATCTTTCCGATGGAAGTCGACGAGGAGAACACGTCGGACTGTTTCGATGCGGTCCGCGACGCCGTGTTCACGACAATCCAGAATTTGATGCCCGACAATATTGGAAAGGAGAAGTTCGGCGCTGACACGTTGAAGGATGTTTATATTCGAAAAATGATCAAAGTAATAATTTTTGGGCGGCGATTTAAAAATTCCCACGTTTTTCTTTCCAGGTTTCCAACGATCAGGACACTTGGTCATTGTTCTCATTGAACAACGATTATGGCCGATGCATCGAGCTGAAGTTTGTCAACAAAATGCGACGACAATTCGAGTTCTCGGTGGACTCGTTTCAAATTTGTCTCGATCCGCTTCTCGATGATTTCAATGGTTCGGAAATGAAGAAGGTCACGATTGAGTCGATGTTTGGCGACGTTCATCAGGCGATGAATCATTTACACGAGCGCCTCATCGACACCATCAAACCGGAGGAGATACGCGGCGGTGGCCTGCTCAAATATTGCCACTTGATCATTCGCGGTTATAAGGCGGCGCGTCCTGGCATTTGTCGGAAGCTTGAACGATACATGTGCTCAAGATTTTTCATTGATTTTCCTGATGTGATGTCGCAAGAGCAGAAGCTTCGCAATTATCTTGAATCTCATTTCGGAAGTGGATCATCGGATCAGGTTTGTTGCGCTTCCATCGTCTTTTTCGATCAATAAAAATAATTTTTGCAGTGGTCATCGTCAGGTGAAGATACCGATTCGGAAGCATCAACATCTCAAGCAACAACATCATCATTAATGGCGACTGGGCAAGCAAAATACGATTTTTTGATGCTTTTACATCGGGTCATCGATGAAAGCACCGTTTGTCTGATGCAACACGAAAGACAAATCACATTAAACATGATCGATCGATTAGCATTTCAAGTGAGTCGCGCAAAAATCGATAATCGATCAAAACTGCTCTTCATTTCAGGTCTCGCTTCAATGCTATTCGCCGCCAAGCTTTTCTGGTACAACAACACCGCCACGAACGACACTTTTTTATTTGCCACCTGATGCAAATAAGTGGATTCCAGTTATTTAAAAGAAGGAGAAGGACAAGAGAATCAATCAATATTTTCTTTTTCCTCCTTTTCTTTGACATCATCGACATTTATCGATTTTTGTTGTTATTAGGAATTTCCTTCTTTTCCTCCCTTT
The DNA here is from genome assembly GCA_963572285.1 of Caenorhabditis drosophilae. Lineage (NCBI taxonomy): Eukaryota > Metazoa > Nematoda > Chromadorea > Rhabditida > Rhabditidae > Caenorhabditis > Caenorhabditis drosophilae. The sequence continues at coordinate 6,637,912 of OY751560.1, read as the reverse complement.
AAAATTGGATTTGTTTAGTGTAAATATAGATTTTTTCCCCTCTTTTTTTCTTTTCCCTCTCTTTGGTTAGAAATTTTATTCGTTTTTTTTTTCTCTCATTTTCTCTGGGCCAATCAATCACATTTTTTTTTATTTGTTTTGTGTTCTTTTTCTTCCAATCTTCCCCCTCTTCCTTCATTGATATCTGGTTTAGACAAAACGAAAAAAAAGAAAGAAAACAACAAAAAACATAAACGAGAAGAAAAAAAACAACACTCCTTTGAAAATCTATTGTAAGTTACGGAAACCCATTTGAATTTTCTACTGGTGCATTTGTTTCTCTTGGTCCCCCCCCACCCCACCCCCACTCCCATCCACCCCCTCTTTTCGATTCTTTTTTTTCTTTCTTTTTTTTGTTTGGTTTTAAATTATTTTTTGACGTTTTCGTCTTAATTTTTTGTTTATTTAAATCAAAAAAGAAAAAAAGAAAAAAAAAGGGCGAAAATTGTAAAAATTATCGAAACGAAAAAATGCTTTTTTTTCCTTATTTGTCTTCTGTTTGACTGAAAATCAATCGATATTTATATTTTTTTTTGTTTGAATTCTTGAAAAATTCAAATTTGTAAAAAAAGAAAAAACAAACACATTTTTGACAGGTTTTTCACCATTTTTTTTTCTGTATTTTCTTGTTTTTTTTTGTTCAAATTTTCCCTCAGTTTTTTTCTTTTTGTATTTTTGAAAATAGTTTTGACGGGGAACGTTTTTAACATTTTTTCTGTATTTTTCTCTGTCTCTCTCTCTCTCTCTCTGTATGTGTTTTTAGTTTCATTAATAAACCGTTGTAGATAATTTTAATCGCAGTTTTAGCAATATCGCTCCAGCGCACAACTCAACTAAAGTATAAAATTTTTTGCGCCCCATCCTACCGTTTCCCACAACTCTCTCATCAAAACCAATTTTCAAGTTGCGAAATTCAAGTGCGCGGCGACGAATCTTGCTTGAGATCTGGTTTCAGAGGCGATACGACGCGTCGTCTTCGAAGCTTATGAAATTCATTTTGAAACAAAATTGCAATTTTTTCGATCTCTTTTTTTTTTCAAATAAACAAAAACGAAAAATTTTAACCAATTTTTACTTTTTTTTCATTTATTTTTTTCGAGGGGATCCGGAAGGCCGGCGGCCTGGCTACGAGAATCCTCTTCAATTAAAAAAAATAAAAAATAAATTTTTGTTTTTATTTTTTTCCATTTTTTTTTTTAAATAAACAAAAACAGGGGAAAAATAACCTAAATTCGTAACAGCCACACAAAAAAATGAGGAAAAACAAAGAAATTCAAATTTCGAAGGAAAAAAAAACCTTTTTTCTTCCCCTTTTATACAACTCGCTCATTTTCCGGTGAATTCTCAATTATTCCGCTGATCATCGGAATTTTTTGTAGAAAATTCACAATTCTCTGCTTGAACGATGTTGATTGATGGGCATTTGAGATCAATGATTTCGCTAGTTCCGGATCATATTCCAATGTGTTAAACATTCTACAAAAACCCTTCCGACTTTTTTTCCAAAACTAAAAATGTGAACCTTTCTCTTCCCCACAATAACGCATACATCGAGCCAAATGAAACCATCAATTGAATCGCAGTTAAAGCTGGCAATATCGATCGAGCTGGCTGACTTCCAACCCATCCTAATGTCAAAAATTCCAGCATATTTTTGATTTCCGGATATTTTTGTTTGGTTTCTCGTTGCATCAACTTCAAAAAAATTCACTTTTTTTTTGTCAAACGTCAAGGAAACGATACGATGAAGCTTACAACGTAATGAGCTAAATATGGTGTCGCTAACAATGGTATCCCAATTCCTGTTGTTAAACCAATCGCCAGACTATTTATTATCAAACATGACGGGCATGGAGTTTCTTCGTTGAATATTTTCGGTGTTATCAACATCTTCAATTATTTTTTCCCCATTTTTTTTTTCATTTTCAATTCAATGGATTGATTATCTACCTGATAAAGAACATAATACGTCACTCCGGATGAATAAATTCCAAAAACAAACGGCGATTTTGGACATTTTCGAACTGATTCCAAGAATTTCGCTTTTGAATCATATAAAAACATGTCGGAATTGATTCGAGTTGCTTCAAAATTTGCCACATTTCTCAATCATTAATTTCTATTTTCTTTTCTTACCAATCATGGCCGATGAGATACAATTTGTGATTAATCCAGCATGAATTGGCCATGTCAATGCTTTTCTTTCATTTCCGAATGGCCATTCGCTTGACAATTTGCTCATTAATTGCGCTTGATCCGATGATGACATTGATGAGAAGTTCGACCAAATATTTGCTCGTTTCAATCGAATATCGGTGTCTCTGAAGAAGAAAACAAAAATTGATCTTTCCGAATTCTCTCTCCCATCAATTTCACCTCAACACCTTTTCGCCAACATTTTTTCCGCCATTCGCTTCTAAATTTGATTTCGCCTCCGATTTTTGCCACAGCTCCAAAAATTGCGAAGACGTCGCTGCTTCTGATGACGTTGACTCATTGCTCATTCTTCAATTTGCTCTCAATTTTCAATTTCGATCCCAATTAAAAATACATTTTTTGGCATTAAAAAAACCCAAATTCAACAAATCAATCAAACAATTTTCCAATATTTTCATTTATTCATTTCTCAAATAAAAATTAGAGAAAACTATAAATATTGCCAAAAGAATGAAGAAGAATAGAACAATTTTCCATTTACAAAGAAGAACCAACGAATTTCGAGGGGAGGAAAAAAATAAGCGAAAAAATAGGAGAAACAAAAATTCAAAACTACATGGAATATTGAAGAAAACTGTGATGTGAATATAAATATTTAATTAGATAATTTTATAATAAAAATAATAATTTTTTCTTCTTTTTTAAATTCAAAAAATAGTGAAAATATATTTTAAACAAAATTATATAAATCACATTGAGAAAATTCAAAAAATCATTTTTCTCAAAATAAATTATTTGGCCTTTTTTTGTCAAAAAACAAATTTCTAATAAATTATTGAAAAATTGCATTTTTCATTCAATTTTCTCTTTTTTTTTTCTAAATTGAAAAAGTAACAAAAAAAAATCAAAGTTCGAAAGAATTTCAAGAGGCCGCTGGACACAAATTATTTTCTTTTACTTGATTGAGTTGGGCAGTTTTACTCATATTATTGATTATATTGGCAAATTTTGTTAAATTAATTAATTTCTAAAATAAAAAATAATCAAATTTGAAAATTTTTAGCTTTAAAAGGATCCAAATTTCCCTACCTACAAATCGTGTACATATTTCAGCTTTTTAAGAAGAAGCCGAAGAAGCCAAAAGGAGCAAGAAGAAGAAGAAGAAGAGGAAGAGGAGAAGGAGGAAAAAGTAGTTGTTGATCATGAATTCCCGCATTTTGTTTGTCGCTATAATCTTGTCTGAAATTCATTTTTTTAATGTTTTTTTGAACTTTTTAATACACAATTTTAACACTGAACATCACATTAAAACATCACAATTCTTTCTTTTTGGGTGAGATAAACGCTACACAACAATCAGGAATTTAATATTTTCACTGTTCGCTTTAATTTTAACATAGAAAATGCCACTTTTTTTCTTTTCTTTTTCTTTTTTTTTTTGAACAGAAAAACGAAAAACAATCAAGCAATTATTGAATTAATGCAAAAAATCACATTTTTTGTCGGTTTGTTAAACAACAATTAGCTATTTAAAAATACCTAATTCATTGTTTTCTTTCAATCTTTAGAATATAGAAAATAGAAGAAGAAGAAGAAGAAGAAGAAGAAAGATCTAATTGACTCCTCCATCACTCACAATTTCTTCCACATCTTCTTGACTTTCTTCTCTCAATGGTTGTTGCTCTTCAGCTTTTGTTGATGTTGTTGCAAACAACCTTTCAACCTAGAATTTTTTTTTCATTTTAAATTTATTTCCCTCCCCCCTTTCCCCGTCAAACTTTTTTCTCCTTTTTCTCAACACTCATTGAAGGTCCACCTTCTCGATATGATCTTCGAAGTGGTACACGGCTCATTCCAGCTGATGATGGTAGAATTGGATGAACATCTCTTGCTGATACAACTGAAAATCAGAAATTTAAAAAAAAAAAAAAGTTTTTTTTATTTCTCAATTTCACTTCGATCTTCTTCCTTTTGATTATTATATAATCTGGTTGATTCACGAGCTGTTTGCGAACCAAAATTTGAATTATCTGCACCGCCACCACCACCGCCCGAATCTTTGTGCTGTCGTTGAATATTTGGATATTGTGCATTTCCGCTTGTTATTGTTGAATCTTCTTCTATGCTTCCACTATTTTTCACAATTGTTCGTTTTCTTGATGGCGATTGTTTCAGCGCTTAAAAAATTTTTTGTTCATCATTTTCAAACTTTTTTGTTTTCGTCGATTTTTTTTTAACCGAAATTTCTTTGATCAAAAAAAAAATAAATTTTTGTCGCATTTTAAACCCATTTTTCAAGCGGATAGAATCACAATTTTTGCTTGAGGAACTTCACTATAGTTAAAGCCACATTACATGCTTCAATAAAATCGAAAAATGATTCGTTTTGAAAACAAAATGAGACGGATTCTAAATAGGAAAAGAAAAGAAAAAGAAAAAGAACAAATAATTGGGCGGGGGAAAAGTTAGTAAAATAAATAAATCAACCAAATATCCATTCACAATGAAGAAAAGAAAGAAGCATTTTCAGTGACATTTTTCTTCTTCTTTGCTACATCACAAAACTACACATTTCTTTCCTCTCTTTTTTGGTTTGTCGGAAAATTTCATTTTACTGGTTAATTTTTAACAAAAACTGTTAGAATATTGACCAAATATTGAACGCATAAAAAAAAAAGAAGAAATAAATTTTAAAAAAAGTCACCAAGATAACTGTGCACCAAAGTACGAAATTTGGCACTTCGCTTTTCGTCGGCTGCAATGTTAAGTCGCAATCAATTAAAAATTTTCAAAAAATTAATTTAAAAAAAAAACATCGGAAAAAAGTTAGAATTTGATTAATCAATATTTTGTTAATTATTTTTGGGTTTCACTTGTTAATCGGAAATAAACCTTAACTTTAAGGTTTCTTTTTTTAATTAAAGAAAAGTTGTTTCATTCCATTCATGAATTTTTTTTTCTCAAATTTTAGCTTTGAAAAGCTGAGCATTACAAGAAAAATAAACGGATAGTTCGGAAAAAACAGATTGCGTGGGAGTAATCGAGCTTTTGGTGTTCATTTTTTTTTCAAATTTCATCATCATCTAATCATTCCATTTTCTATTTCAAAGAAAGAAAGTCATTAAAACTAAAAAAAAAATTAATTTCACTTGGAAATCAATCGATACAAATCTTTTGTTTTTTTTTTTCTATAATACCTGTTCCTCGTTTGAATACATGATCAGTTATGAAGGATAGGAATCTTGACGCATAAAAATTTGGATTATGAACTGATATTGTATCCTGAAAAGTGTTTTCGGTTTTTTTCTGTCCCATTTTCACTAGAATTTTACTCCATCATGTAAAATTGCTTTCCATGTATGCTCCATTTTTTTCAGCAATCGATAATTTTGAAGAATATCAATTATACCTACAAAAAAAAACAAGCTTTTCCTTCTTTTTCTCTCAAAAAACCAAAACCTAAATAAAGAACCAATCGATCTCCATTTGAATTTCTTGCTGGCACTCCACCATGTGGAACATCACCATCAAGAGTATCCCAAACTGAGAATTTTTCTTTCAGCGCCTATTAAAGTTTTGATTTTTCTCTTATTTTTGTTGTTGTTGTTGAAAATGAAGCTTCTCTTCTTTTACCTTATGACCATTTGAATTTCCTTTACTAGTTGTTGGACCATTAGGACCATTTTCAATATCTTTTTGAGTTTCTTGTTCAACTCGCGCCTTTAAACTTTGTTCAACATTATGAATACCAACCAATAATGAATAATCCATAATTTTAAAGCTTCGTAAAACCTACAAAAACAAAGTTCAATTTAACAAAAAAAAAATCGATAATCTTCTTTTTGAAAGAGAAATTACCAAACAATCTGTATCAATCGTTTTTATAAGAGCATCTAAAGCTGTTGGATCAACAAATATTCCATCTCTATGATTTTCAATAAAATCTAAATCCTTTAAGGTTGGATGCGCCTAAAATTTTCTCAATTTTTTAATGAATTTCATTACATAAAAACTCTAAAAAATTCACTTTTGCTCTTTCTGCTTTGCTCGCCATTCGTTTGTATGTCGAACCTTTCAAATCATATTTTTCATGCATTGGAACAGCTTGAGGTAGCAGATTATTCATTACAAGTAAACGAATATTTTTTCCAAGACTCTGAAAATTCTTTGGTTTTCTTTCATTTATCATTTATTATCTGAATTTACCTGATAACAAAATAAACCAAAGAATTTTGGCAATAATGTTCGAGGATTTTGATTGAGATTCTGGTTAAAATATTTTCAATTTTTCTATTCTTTTTTCTTTTTTTTAATTTCATGAATTTACCATATAATACCCGGGTAATAATTTTTGTAAAAAATCCGCTTCTTTATGTTGCACAGTTTTAATAATGAATTGATCATCTGAAGAGGAAAAAATTATAAAAAATTCTAAGCAAAAACTCAATTTCACCTTGGGTTACATAAAAAACAGAGCCAGAAGCTCCAGCATTTGTTAATTCTTTTAATGGTTCAGTACAAATTGATCTCTGCAAGTGAATTATTGATTAAAAAAGAAAACAAAAATTGTTTACTAAAAAATCAGCAGGTTTAATATGGAAAATATCTCGAAAATGTCGAAATGCGATCGGAGCGTAGGTTCGAAATCGGAAATCACCAAATGAATGAGACGGTGTAGTTGGTGAACCAGCACTGGAATAATTTCAATTTTTATGACATTTTTTTTGGCAAACAATTTTTTTACGCTGGAAATGTGACAATTTCAACTTTTTCGAAATCTTGCAAGAGAAGATCACGATTAGGCAGAGATGCAAGGCTTCCTGGAAATAAAAATTAAGTGTTTTTTAATTAAAATAAAAATCGAAGAAGAAAAAAACCAATTGAATTTGCGATTCCTAATTGAATTGCTTGCATTAAAGCATTTGTTGGCACTTTTTTATAACTGACCTGAAAGCAGAAAAATAAAAAAAAATAAAAATCAATATTTTCAGCCAGAAAACCAACTTCTCCTTGTTCATCAATTCTTCGATGCCCCAATTTTTCCTTCATCTGTGATTGCGGCTCTCTTGATGTTGCATGCGCCGTGTTTGTTGGTGTTGTCGATGATAATGGAATCTCTTTGACATCGTTCGAATCGGGCTTCAACACAAATGTTGTCGTTGCTTCTCGAACTTTTTGCTCATATTCATCTTGTCGTTTTTGTTGCGACGATTTTGCATTTTGTTCAGATTTTTTTTGGTGATTTTCGTCACTTTTTTTTTCTTCACCTTCTTCTTCGTCTTAATTTTGATTAAATTGTGAGTTTCTTTTTGAAAATAAAATCAATAAATTTCAATTTTAAAAAAAAAACCTTCATTTGCTCCAGTTGTTTTAAATGATATTGTTGCTGCGGCCATTACCAAATTATTGATTTCAAATAAACTGAAAAAAAAAAAAAACAAAAAAGCTTCGAAATTATTGCGAAAAATGAAACGAGAGAAAATAAATAAATTTTTATTAAACTAAAATAAAAAAGAAAAAAATCGTCGAAAAATGGGTAAAATCAATACAAAAAATGGGCTGTGCTGTTGTGGTGGAAAAATGATGAGGAAATCGTATGAAATGAAGGAAGAAGAAAAAATAAGAAAAGAAGTTCAATAAGGAGGGAAAATTAAAAAGAAAACTTTTTGTCTTCTTTTTTTTTTTCTTCTGCCGTTTTTTGAATTTTGAAAAAAAAAGAAGAAAAATTGATGAAAACCAGAGAGAGAGAGAGAGATTTTAAAAAACCTGAGAGAATTAGGAAGAAAAATGATGAAAAATGATTTCAATTTTGAAGAGGGGGCAGAGATAAAAAGAACTTTTTTTTTCCAAAAAACGTCGAATTTTCCCATCAAAAATCAAATTAATTTTGAAAAGAAAAAATAAAATTTGTAAAGCTTTTATCAACAAATTTTATTAAAAAAACTTCTTTTTTTTTTAAAGTCAGAATGAAAGTGCTGAAACATGAACAAAACTGGCTGAAAAAATAGAAGGAAAAGAGAGTAAAAGAGGAAAAGGACAGAAAAAAAAGAGGTAGAAAAATGAGGAGGAAAAAGAAAAAAATATTTGAATGTGAGTGTGTGGGTGAATTGAAGAGAAAAAAACGAAAAACAGAAGCTACAACATACAAAATACACACAAACAGAGAGGGAGAGAGAGAGAGAGCTCTTTTCCAGTCAGTCGCCATTTTTCGTTTTTTTTTTCTTCTTTTTTTAGTTGGTTGGTTGGTTTTCTTCTTTTTATTTTTTTCACTGACACACATGCCAAAAGTAGATCGATAGGCTCAAGTATGGAAACCAAAACCGCTGTCTGTGTGTGTCTGTGCCATCCCTTTTCTTTTTGTTTTCTTTTTTTTTAACTTTTTTTTCGGTTTTCTGAGATAGGTTGACATGTGAGAAATTCATTTTTATTCTGGCAAAACTTTTTTTCTTTTTTTTCGAAAAAAAAATGTTTGTAAACAAACAAAATAACGATTTGCTATGAAAAAAAATTAAAACTATTTTCAAATTAAAAAAATTTCAAATTGTACGCAAACACCCACTGATTACCGTACCTTTTACGGACTTTTTAATAATATTTTACAGAAAAATTGGTTTAACACTAAAAAAAAGAAGATTTAGTTTTTTTTTCTTCATTATCAGCTTTCTGGAAGCTAAAAAAATTTTTGAGCTTTAATTAATTGTTTTATTCCATTTGAAATGCTAAATAAAAAAAGATTACGGTAGTTCAATATATTGATTTTTTCAAAGAATGATTTTAATTTGTTTTTATTTCCGATTAGCTGGTTTTGGAGCGACGAAATACAGGAAAATTGAGAAGAAAAAATCTTGAATTCCAGTTGGAAGAAATGAAAATGGAATGAATCTAAAAGAAAAAAAATCAATAATTTTTGCCCCGAGAGAACGGGGGGGAGGGGGGTCTAAAAATTTACAATAAAATGCTGTCCCATCCAACTTGATAACGACATCTCGGATATTTTGCTGTAATCGCATGAAAATAAGCGTCAATTACCCAATAGATTTTGTCGCTTGAAACGAGATTCAATAAATTTTGGCGATTTTTTCGACCTGTCGGACAAAAAAGTATTAAAATGCACACCAAAATCAAGTTTTTTAAATTACATTGTTCAAAAAATGCTTCACCGTACTCCTCCTTGACTTCTTTTGAAGCTTCATTCCAAGCCTCTTGAATTTCTTGCTTAAAACAGAAAAAAATTGGTTTTTTTTTTCAATTTAAATTAATTACATCAATTTTTTGGCGATTTACCAGTGGAGTATTGAAGAATCCTGGTTCTAAAATATGAACTGAAACTCCAAAATGTTTCATTTCGTTTCTGAAATTCAAAAAATTCGTTTTTTTCTCCAAAAAAAAACTTTTTGCTGTAAATTCGCTCTATTGAAATCTGCCTGAACATTTTTGAAAATCAAACCTCAAAACATCACAATATCCCGAGACACCATACTTTGAGACTGTATACGGTCCAAGACCATCAAGCCCTACACGAGCACAAATACTTGCTGCAGTAATAACTCTTCCTCTAAAAATCAATCGATAATTTCAATCAATAAATCGATTATTGACCTGGCTTGTTTGATATATTTGAGAACACTTTTTGTTGTTGCAATGACTCCCCATAAATTGACATTTGCTACTTTATAATATTCATCCAAAGTCAGAAAATCGTCTGGAACACTTTTTCCTGTTATTCCAGCATTATTAACAATTGCGTGAAGCCCTTAAGATTTCAGCAGTTTTTTTTGTTCCCATTTTCAGAAAAATTGTTGATCGAAAAAAAAAACCGCCAAATTTTTGAACTTTTTCCCCAATTTTTTGACCAATTTCCATGACCGATTTCTCATTTGTCACGTCTAACAAAAAAGCATCCAAATCTCCTTTCAAATTTCGTTGCTTTTTCTCATTTTTCAGACTTTCGATTCCCTGGAACAGAAAAAAAACGGGGTTTTTTTTTATTGGAGAAAAAAAAACTTGGCTTGTGACGCAGCCGGCAAAAACTGGCATCCCATTTTCAAGGCATCGAATCGTTAAATCTCTTCCGAATCCTGAAGAACAAATTCCTTATAAAAATCAATGAAAAAATGGAAAGAAAAACCTCGATCACATCCCGTTATATAAATCGATTTTTGTTTTAAATTCTCAATTTGAATTTGTTCCGTATAAAATCGAATTAAAAGAAAACCGACGAAGATCAAAAACCAAAAAATGATGGCATCGTAAATTGTAAAACTCAAAATCCAAGCAATTAATTGGAGCATTTTTGAATGAAAAACTGGAAGAAAAAAACCCTTAAGGCGGTGCTTGTGCATTTTTATCGGAATCAGAACAGAGTTTAGCCGAGCAACACAAACATTTGCTCGGTCGGTGATTGACTGCTCGACGGAGAATTGATAAATTAACAGTTGGTAAGTTTATCAGTGATATTGTGATACGAGAGCATTTTGATATCAAAATAGACTTTAGCCAAAGATAAAAATCGAACACTTTTTTTTTTTTTTTGATGATCCGTCTGTTGCTTTGCAAATAATCGATTAACAACGTTTTAAACATTCTCACCATCGTCTTGCACAATTCTTGATAAAATTATCAGTTTATCATTGGTTATTGATAGGTTCATTTAAACAATTTTTATCAATTTTGCTATAAAAATCTAAAAAAACAAATTTTTTATCTTCTTTAAAAAAAAAAAACAAACATTTTCAAAAATTCTGGCAATTTGTTGATCATTAAATAATTCATGAGAAAGTTGCAGCTTGGATTATAAAAGGATTATTTTCACCGCGTGAAACAGTTAAATATTGGGTTTAATGGATTTTATTTTCTTTTATATTTATTTTTCCGAAAGCTGACTGCTTAAATAAGTATCAAACGTTTAAAACTATCCCTTCAATTGTTATAATGCTTACTCTTGAAAAAAATTGAACACCCGCTGAAAAACAAAAAGTGCGCAAACAATAACTGTACTGACATTTTTTGTGTTAACGCGTTTTTGGGTTATTTTTTTATTTTTGGATAATTTTTCAATTTTCCTTTTTTTTCGTAAAAAACGATTAATTTATAATTATTAAATTTTATTTTTAGTAAAATGCGCACTAAACTTGATAGCAGAATTCGTACCCAAATTGAAAATGGAGTTGCAACCGGTCACCGAAGCATGTTTGCACTTGTTGGAGATAAAGCACGAGATCAAGTTCCAATTCTTTATCATATTTTAACAAAATCCACTGTTTCTGCAAGACCTTCAGTTTTATGGTGTTATAAAAAAGAATTGAGTTTTTCAACGCATCGACAAAAAAAAATGAAAAAAATGAAGAAATCTTCGACAATTTCTGGATCATTGCCAGATGCTGATCCATTTGATGTTTTTGTTGTTTCCACTCAAATCAGATATTGTTACTATAATGAAACGGAAAAAATTCTTGGAAATACATTTGGAATGCTTGTTTTACAGGTTAATATTACATTTCTCAAGAAAAACCATTTATTGTTTTTAATTTTTACAGGATTTCGAAGCGTTAACTCCTAATTTGTTAGCAAGAACCATTGAAACAATTGAAGGAGGAGGAGTTGTTGTACTTTTAATGCAAAGTGTTAAATCTCTTCGACAACTATACACAATCAGCATGGTTTTTGATTGAAATCCTCTTTAAAAGATTTATAATGAATATATTTAAAGGATGTTCACAATCGATATCGTACTGAAGCACACAATGAAATCGTGGCCAGATTTAACGAAAGATTTATTCTTTCTCTTGCTAGCTGCTCATCAATTCTGGTTCTTGATGATCAATTGCGAGTTCTTCCAATTTCATCTCAAACTGAAAAACTTGAAGCAATTTCAAAAAGTCAAAAGGTAATCGAAATATTTTTAATTTTTTTTTAAATTAGAAGTTAAGAAAGCACAAAGTGACGCTGAAATAGAGCTTACAAGTTTAAAAGAAGCAATGAAAGAAACGAAACCAATTGGACCACTTTTGAATAAATGTCGAACTGCTTGTCAAGCAAAAGCATTATTAAGGTGAATACAATTGCAAATTAAACATAAAATTAATTTTCATATCAATTTCAGATTTTTAGATGTTATTACTGAAAAACAGCCAAATGTTACTTGCTCATTAACAGCTGCACGTGGTAGAGGAAAATCAGCTTCTATTGGTTATATAAAAAAATTTTTTTTAATTCATCAACTTGTTTTAGGATTGGCTTTGGCTGGAGCGATTTCTTTTGGCTACACAAATATTTTTGTAACATCTCCATCACCGGAAAATTTGAAAACTCTTTTTGAGTTTATTGTAAAAGGATTTGATATTCTTGATTATCAGGAGCACACCGATTATGAGTTGGTAAAATCTACAAATCCTGAATTTAAAAATTCTCTTGTTCGAATCAACGTCTTCAGAGACCATCGTCAAACAATTCAAGTAATTAATTTTATTTAATTTTTTTTTAAATTTTAAAAATTGTTAAGTACATCAATCCAACCGATGTTGTTAAACTTGGTCAATGTGAATTGATAGTTATTGATGAAGCTGCCGCAATTCCATTACCATTAGTAAGAGAGTTAATATCAGGTTTGAAATGAAAATAAAGTTCAAACTGTAATAAAAAGTTTTTGTTGATTTTTCAGGATCATATATTGTATTTCTTGCTTCAACAATTAATGGATATGAAGGAACAGGTCGAAGTTTATCATTAAAATTATTACAACAATTAAGAAATCAATCGATTGGTGGACAATCAAATGAAACAAAAAGTTCATCGAGTAAAGGAAGAGTTCTTCATGAAATTGAAATGGATGAAAGTATTCGTTACAAGCCAGGAGATCGAATTGAAAAATGGTTGAACAAATTATTGTGTCTTGATTCAACGAATTCGTTGACAAAATTGGAATGCGGAACACCACCACCGAACAATTGTGAATTATACATTGTAAATCGAGATACATTATTCTCGTTTCATGATGCTTCTGAATCATTTCTTCAACAAGTCATGGCAATATTCGTGTCGGCTCATTACAAGAATAGTCCAAACGATTTACAAATGCTTAGCGATGCACCGGCTCATAATTTATTTGTGTTGATGGCGCCGATTGAGAAAAGCAGAAAATCATTGCCCGAAGTTTTAGTTGTTGTTCAAGTGTGTTTAGAAGGAAAATTGAATTCGCAAAAATTGGAAGAGGGATTGGAAAAAGGAAAACGAGCTGCTGGTGATTTATTGCCATGGACAGTGTCTCAACAATTTCTGGATAAAGATTTTGCAACACTTTGTGGAGGTCGAATTGTTCGTGTTGCTGTTCATCCAGATTATCAGGTTTTCGTCTTTGTTTTTTTTTTTTTTTTTTTTTTGTTAAAATTTTAATAAAAATTAATTAATTTTTTGTTCAGAATATGGGTTATGGAACAAAAGCAGTTCAACTTGTTGAACAATATTATATGGGAAATGTGACGTCATTAGATGAGAATGAGAAAACAACGAATTTTATTAAAAAAGATGAAATTAAGCAAGTTAAAGATGGGCACACAATTGAATTGCTTGAAGAAAGAATTGAGCCAAGAGCTGATTTACCGCCGCTGTTGCAACGTTTAGAAGAGCGAAAACCAGAAAAATTGGATTATCTTGGAGTTTCATTTGGATTAACACTTCCATTATTAAAATTCTGGAAAAGATGCGAATTTGTTCCAGTTTATATTCGTCAAAATTCAAATGATATAACTGGAGAGCATAGTTGTATTATGTTAAAAGGATTGGAAAATAATAATGATGATGATGGTTAATTTTAAAATTTATTATTTTTAAAAGAAAAGTTGAATAATTTTAAGACGAAATTTCAAATTCATGGTTGCCAATTTATTGGGAAGAATTTCGACGAAGACTTTTGCAACTGTTTTCATTTGATTTTCGATCATTTCCAGCAACTCTTGCTCTTTCATTGTTGCAATTGAAAAACAAAAATGTCGAGAAAAGCTCAAAACGAAAGTTGTTAACACGCGAAGAATTATCGATTTGGTTGAACAATACGGATCTTCGTCGATTATCGCTTTATGGAAGAAATATGGTTGATAGCCATATTATAACGGATTTATTGTCGACATTGGCCAAATTATATTTTGAGCAACGATTGCCACAAGAAGTTTGATTTTAGAATGAATTAAAAAAAAAAAAGAAATCAATTAAATCAATGAGACTTATTAAAGGTAAAATTGGCCGTAACACAGTCAGCAATTTTATTGGCGCGCGGATTGCAGCACAAGACTTTTGATGATGTGGCAAACGAGCTCGATTTACCCATCAATCAAATTTTTGCGTTGCTAACAAAAGGAATTCGAAGAATCAGTGATCATTTTGATGAATTATGTGAATCAGAATTGAGGTTTGAAGCTGAGAAGAAGAACAACTGATTGATTTATGTTCATTTTTGCAGAAAAGGCTTAGAAAATGAAGAAGCTCAATCAAATCCGTCAGTGCTAGAAAATATTGTTCCATTGACCAAATTAGAAGTTTGTTAAAGCTCAACTTTAATTTAAACAAAAGAAAAACGATTCAGGATGAACTTGAATCGGCAGCAAAAGAGATTCGTGTTCGACAGGAGAAGGATAAAAAAGAATTGATGGCCGAACTTGGAAAAGAGCTGAAAAAATACGAAATCAACTCTGATCAAAAAGATCTCGAAGCCGCCTATGAAAGTGTCGGAATGAAGTATGCGAACAAAGTGTTGAGCGTAAAAAGTAAACGAACAGCAAATGAAGCTCAAATTCCTGATGAAAAAAATCCATTAGAAAAATTAAAGAAGAAAAAGAGTCGACTTTCTAAAGGAAGAAATTAGTTTTGTTGTTGAAATGTTTTGATATTAAATTGTTATTTGTTTTCTTTTCTTTTTTTGTTTTTTTTCAAATTTAATTTTTTTTTGTTGTTGTTTTCTCCGATTGTTAAACAATGCTTCATGCGAAATAAACAAACAAAAAACGAAATGAAAAACAATTGGCCAAAATTGGCCTTAACTGGTATTTTTCACACGGATTAACAAATAAATAACCGGCTCTCAGCTCGAAAATTTAAAACGGAATTCGATCGGAATGCCCTTCTTTATCCCATTGATTGGCTAAATTTTCTAACAATCTTAAGGCTTTTTCTTGTTCGTCATCGGTCTGAATAAAAAAAAATGATTTTCAGAAAGAATTCAATTTTTATGACGATTTTACCTGGCATCCGAGACATTTCGTTTTATCATGATCTAGATTTGTTGTGATTTCAGCTGGAGCTGATAAATCCGACTTTTGAAATTCTGCGTTCTTGGTTGTCGATGTTGATAAATGTTTGATTCGTTCGATGACATGATTCAAGTCGCTAGTCATTCTGAATTTCGTTATTTGTTCGAATTTCTTCCTTCAAGCTTACTTGGATAATTTATTTTCAGCATTTTTCAATAAGTTAATTTCGTTTTCCTCTTTAACTTCTTCCTAAATTCAAAAAATTATTCAAATTTATTCAACAAAATAATTTGAAACTTTTTCCAATTGGTATTTTTGCATTTGATGATCTCTTATTAGCTGAGTACTGGCCACCATTAAAAGTTCTAATAAACTATCATCTTCTTCTTTCGTCAGAACTAAATTTTCAACTACTGATTTTGTTGATTTATTTAATTCTGATGATGAATATGATTCACTTAGATTTATTGAATCTGTTTCAGTTTGAGCATTCTGAAAATCATTTCAAATTTCATTTTTTTTTCGATTTTTTTTTTACCACTTTTTTCGGTGAAAAAATTTCTTTTTTAGTTTTTAATGGAGATTTTTTAAATGTTTCATAGACTTTCTGCTCGTATCTTCGTGTTGAATCCAACAAAGCTGCTTCAAGATTGTCTTCCTCCTCCTCTTCATCTTCAAATTCTTCTACTTTCGACCCCGAAAAATAGGAACCCTGAAACTTTAAATTATTTATTTTATTTTTTATTCTGTTGAATACCTCGCTTTTGATTGGTGAAGTTTCTAATTTGATTTTTTCCTTCAATGGTGGAAAATAAGAATTCGTTAGATGAGCTTAAAACTGTTTTTTTTCTCGAAATTCAAAATTTTTTTAAAAACCTTCCATTGTCAATTTTGGCCCAGTTTCATTTCTGTTAACAATAATCGAATTTTCATTTCGAGATGGAGTCATTATCAAACTCTTTGTTGATACTGCCGAAATATTTGCAGCTGTTTCATTTCGAATTATTTGACCAATTGATTCAGGTATCATTGATTGTCGATTATGTTTCATTGGCGAAAAAAATTGTGAGTTGTCCTATAATTTTTCGATGAAAATCACAAATTCTTATTTAACATTTTACTGATAAATAACTGTCGGAATATTTTTCTGAAGCTGTCGCAAAACTTTGATTATTATCATCGTCTTCTTCTTCTTCTTCATTTTCATATCCATCTTTTTCATCAAATGACTTCATTTCTATATATCCTTCACTATAATTCAATTTTAAATTTACAAAAGATTTCAAAACTCAACTTTAAAACTTACGTGCTATTAATAATAACTCCAATATGTTCTGCTTCACCAGTATTTACAAATTCATAATCAAATTGAAGTGGAAATAATGTTTTAACATCTCTTCTTTTATCTGATGAAGCTTTTATAAAACCAATCGAATCATTTGAATAAAAAGGTCTTAAAATTTCGTTGAAAAACTTTTTTCTTTCTTTCTTTTTTTTTGACTACCCATATGCTAATAATGAATTCATTTTTTCTCGATAAACTTCTGAAAGTGCTTTTATTGAGTTGATAACTGGTTCGTCCAGTGCAACTGATGGTTGAAGGCATTGTTTCCACGCTTCAAACAATACACGAACATCTTCACTTCCTCCATTCGTTAAACGAACCGATTCAATTAGTTGAGAAACTCGAAGTCTTGAAATTGCTGTTTGTCGATTACTAAAATAATTTAATTAAAACATTTTTTTTTGAAAAATTATCACTTTTTATATGTTTCCACAACCGATTTCCAACAATCTTTTTGAATTTTTGTCAAAGTAAATTGTGTCGCATTTCTCACTTCATTTTTCGATGTCATTCCACTTTCTGTTGTGGTTGAAGCAATCACACTTAATGAAACAAGAAAAAGCTGCAATTTTTTATAAAAATATTTTTATTTATTTTCCTATTGTATTACCTTAATATCAATAATTGAAATAGGACTTTTGATGATATCTTCGGCAAGTGGGCAAATTGGAATATGTGGAAATAACTGTTCAAGAAAAGAAACTAAAATTTTTTTTTAGAAAGTTGTTTTTTAAATTTTAGGAAAAACCGTTTAGAGAAGAATTTTCAACATTTAACTTGAAAAGAACTAATTGGAGGAAAGGTTCCTCAGCTAAAAATTCTGAATTGAAATATTCGAGATAGTCGATTTGTTCTTTTTGATTTACAGTAATTGATTTTGCAGATCTGAAATTTAAACAAAAACATTTATTTTCTTTTTAATTTTCGGTACTCAAAAATAACAGTTCGAATTGAATGAAATCGACCATTTGATAAACCAAGATCATCTACAATATTGTCAGAGATCTAAAAAAAGCACTGTTTTTTGAAATTTAAAAAAAAAAACTCACAAAGTTAATATCAAAGTTGTTATTTTTAAAACGTAAAAAATTAAGATGAATAGATGATTCTGAAATTTATTTGTTGTGAGGATTTTATTGAATTTAACAAAGAAAATACCGATAACAATTTGATCTTTCCATTTTTTAATATTCTTCTCATCAATATCGTCCAAAGATATCTCAATATTATGAGCTATTAATTGAGCTAATCGGAACAATGTAGTTTGATATTTTGTCTTAAATTATAATTAATGTTATTTGAATTATTTTTAACATTTAAATTTCAAACTTTGTCAAAAGCAGCTAGGATATTTCCGCAAACTTTAAGAAAAATCGAAATTACTAAATGTTGTAATTTTGTGTTTTGTAGTTCTTCGATTCGTTCGAAAATATTGATCAACCTGAATTTTCGAATCTTGATTCAATAAATTACCAACGAAATTTTACTCATTCAATGAACTTTGATATTGAGATGGTGACGGGGGCTGAAACCGAAGAGCTGATGAAATTTGATCGCATTCTTTTTGAATTGATCGAAAAATTGATGCAGTTGAAAGAGAATTCTAAAAAAAAAAACGATTTTCTTTTTCGAATAACAATGAATTTTAAATTAAAACTCACTTTTTCGGTGAAAGATTCATTCAAACTTTCGTTTGCTTTTTTGATTGTTGACGGAGAGGAAAAAAACATTGAAAATGAATCATTTTTTACCATTTTGAAACCAAAAATCTAATTTATAAGATTGAAGTTATGAATAATAAATATTTTCAAAAAAAAAGTCTTAAGTAAACATTAATTCCAACAATAATGCGAATTTCAAACACTTTTTTCTTTGTTTTAAGACCTCAAAACCAGAAAATAGTTTGCGCCTTTAAATCATTTTATTTTTTACTTTTTATAAAAATAAAAAAAAGGAAACATGATCACGTTAAATTAAATTTTCCAGAAAAAAACACATCTCGTTTTTTTTATTGTCTTGGCAACGAATCATTTAAAATTTTATTATTTTAAAAATTGCTCATCGTTCAAAACCAAAAAAAAAAGAGTTTTTCTTTCATTAATTTTTATTAAATTTCCCTCTTTTTTATTGAAATGTGTGCGGTGATTGCAATTTATATAATATTTTATAAATTCATTCATTCATAAATAAATATATTGCAAAAACGAAATAGGCAGAATAAGCGGCGAAAGAGAGAAATCAATCGATAATCACATACACGGTGACATAGACAGTCTCGCTCTCTCTCATTTTCTCTTTTTATTATTCATTTCTACAATATTTGTTCATTCGCCGGTGTTGAACTTTTTTTCTTTTTTTTTCTGCTTCGATTTTTATTTATTTTTTCTTTTTTTTCTTTAAAAGTTGGCATTTTTCAGAGGGTTTAAATCATCAAAAGTCGACAAAAAATGTCCATTTCTGGACTTTTTATACTCGATCTTAAGGGAAATGTAAGTTTTTTTATTATTTTTTTATAATAAAATTAAATAAAAATGTTTTTAAAGAATAAAAAAAAAAGAACAATTCAAGAAAAAATAAATAAAAAACGAGCAAACCACGAATCGAAAATAAGATTTCTAGGCCATTCAAAGAATCTCTTCTATTTCAGGTTGTAATATCAAGAAATTATCGAGGAGATGTTGACATGGCCTGTATTGAAAAATTTATGCCACTTCTTGTTGAAAAAGAAGATGAAGGTTCAGCTTCACCAGTTTTAGTTCATGCTGGAATTAGTTACACATATATTAAATATATGAATGTTTATTGTAAGTAATAAAATCGATTTTTTTTAAATTTTATAATTAATTTTCAGTAGTGACAGTTTCAAAAAAAAATACAAATGTTATTCTTGTTTTATCAGCTCTTTATAAAATTGTTGAGGTAAATTCAATTAATTTTTAATTGGTTTTATTTAAAATAATTTAGGTTTTTTGCGAATATTTTAAAGGATTGGAGGAAGAATCAGTTCGTGATAATTTCGTAATTATTTATGAATTATTTGATGAAATGCTGGATTTTGGTTATCCACAAACAACGGAAAGCAAAATTTTACAAGAGTGAGATGCGAGAAGAATTTTTTTTTTAAAGAATACAAATTTCAGATTTATAACTCAACAAGGAAATCGTTTAGAATCAACACCGCGTCCACCAATGGCTGTAACAAATGCAGTTTCGTGGAGATCAGAAGGGATTCGATATCGAAAAAATGAAGTGTTTCTTGATGTTATCGAAAGTGTCAATATGTTAGCCAATGCTCAAGGAACCGTATTACGTAGCGAAATTGTTGGAAGCATTCGTTTTCGAGTTGTCTTATCTGGAATGCCTGAATTACGACTTGGATTGAATGATAAAGTCTTTTTCCAACAATCTGGTGCTTCGTCAAGTAATTTTTTTCTTTTTCGTTTTTCGGCAAGAATTTTAAAAAAATTAAAGGAAGAGGAGGTGGAAAAGGTGTTGAGTTAGAAGATATCAAATTCCATCAATGTGTTCGATTGTCACGTTTTGATTCAGAACGAACAATTTCTTTTATTCCACCTGATGGAGAATTTGAATTAATGAGTTATCGATTAACAACACAAGTCGGAATTTCAACAAAAAAAAATGAAAAATAATCAATAATTTTCAGGTTAAACCATTAATTTGGGTTGAAGCATCGGTTGAAAGACATGCTCATTCACGAGTCGAATATATGGTTAAAGTAATATCGATTTGTTTTCTGTCCCATCTCCTCTCCCCCTCCCAAAATAAAATGTTGAAACAAAATCAAAAAAATTCAAGGCAAAATCACAATTTAAACGACAATCTGTTGCCAATCATGTTGAAGTGATAATTCCAGTGCCATCAGATGTAAGCGCTCCAAAATTCAAGACTGGAGCGGGAACGGCAAAATATGCGCCCGAATTGAATGCGATCGTTTGGACGATTCGCAGTTTTCCGGGCGGCAGAGAATACATCATGAGATCATCATTCATGTTGCCGTCGATTGGAAGTGAAGAGCTTGAAGGAAAACCACCGATAAATGTCAAATTTGAAATTCCGTATTATACAACTTCGGGTTTGCAGGTGAGATTTTTTGAATTTAATTTTAGCAAGAAAAAAAATTGAATTAATTTTAGGTGAGATATTTGAAAATCATTGAAAAAAGCGGTTATCAAGCTTTACCTTGGGTAAGATATGTAACACAAAATGGTGATTATCAATTAAGAATGAATTAAAAGATTTTTAAATTAATCCCAAAACCATTTTTACTTGTTTTTTTTCTTTCTTTTGCCATAGATTTTTTTAAATATTTATTAATTTCTCGCAGAGTTTTTTTTCTACAAATTTCTAAAAAATAATTCAATTAAAAACTAATAATTATTCAATTATTTTAATGATCGCCTTTCGATTTAAATTTTGTTGCCTTAAATTCTGTAAAATTGGGTTTTTATTGTGATTTTTATTGTTTTGTTGCTTTTTTAAAATGGCTATTTATGTGATATTTTTCTTTTCTTTTTCTTGTAATATTTTCCATGTATCCTGTTTATTTGCACCAATGAAGTTTAAAATAATCTCAATTCGAGTTTTTGAAAAATTTCCTATCAAAAAGTAACCAATTTATTATTTGGCTAGAATTGAGTGATAGGAACAAATAAATTTGTTATCAGTGCAATGAAACTGTCGCATTGATTTTGTGTTAATCATTTTGAATATTAAAATGGCTCGTCGTTCATTTATTTTTTTATGTTTTATTTTATTAAAAATTGTGGTTAGTTGAATTTTGGGGAAGATCAAAATTTAAAAAAAAAAAAAAATCCTTCTAGAATTGTCGTGAATGTGATGCTGAAACTGAATGTAGCGACGATGAAACGTGCTGTAAATTGGGGGTAAATTAATGAAGAAAAAAATCAATAAAAACATGTCTTTTTCGATCAATTTATGGGGTTGTTGCCCAATGGAAATGGCAGTTTGCTGTGATGATCATACGCATTGTTGCCCACAAGGAACAATTTGTGATACAAAAGGAGGAAGATGCATTCATCGAGAGGTTTCTTCCCTTTTTTTAATTTTTAAAATCCAAGAAAATATCGATTGATTCGAAACTTTTTGATATTTAATAAAGCTACAGTACATCATATAATTGATCGTAACGAGACCCTTTTGGAGAAAATTGAAAAGAGTTCTACTTTTCAGATTTATTTCTTGCTTGAGCGTTTTTTGTCGAATACGATTTTCTAAAAACAGAAAGAAGCTTTTCCCGTTTTTCGACAAGAAAAATTTTGAAAAAAAAAATCAATTTTTTAGGGTTTCAAAAGTGAAATGAAAAAGAAAAAAATGGCGAAAAAAACGATGATTCGAAACGAATTCAATGAAATCATTTGCCCTGATAAAAGCAGCAAATGCCCTGATGGTTCGACTTGTTGCATGTTGGAAGAGGGAAATTATGGATGTTGTCCGGTTCCAAATGCTGTTTGTTGCGCTGATATGCTGCATTGTTGTCCACATGGATTTACATGTCATGGACAATTCTGTTCACAAAAGGTTTGGAAAAAAAAAGAGTTGAAAATTGCAAATACGCTCTATTGATAAAGAAAATCCATCGAAAAAGAAAATATAATTCCCAGGAAATAATTAAAGCGAATTAAAAAAAAAACTTCTTTCTCTACCGTACTTAAACATCGTGACAAGACTCCACAGCGTTGTTTTTCTCTGCGCCTTTAAACTGTTTCTCCCGCAAAAAAAAAACGTTTTCAGTATGCGAATATTCCGCACTTGCAAAAGTTTAAATCAACATCAATTTATCGTAAACCGGCGATTGAATTTATTGGGAACTCTGAAAATCAGGTTTTTTTCTTTAATTAAAAAAAAAAGGAAGGGAAAAATGTTTTTTAAAGAATGAAAATGATTCCAACGAATCAAATAAATCAGACGAAGAAGAGAATGATTTTTTGCCGCCAGAATTAAGACCAATTTCATGTGGTTATGGAAAAACTTGTCCTGCAAAATCAACATGTTGTCAAATTGAACAAGATAATGGAATTATCAGCCACATGTGTTGTCCACTTTCAAATGTTCGTTTTTCATTTTATTTTTATTTTCTTAATTTAATTTTAACAGGCGGTTTGTTGTCAAAATACATGCTGTCCTGCTGGTTACCATTGCATTAAAGGAGGAAAATGTGAGAAACACGCGGTTGCAAACACCAATTTTTATTGGAATCAAGCTTAAACTTTAATTTTCTACTTTTTAAATTCTTTAATTTTTATTACTTTTTCTCCGACCACTCTTATTGAAAAATAAATTTTAAAAAGGTCAAATATTCCTAGATGTCTCTTTTTCATCTGCGTCTTTGTATATCAACCAACCACCATCCAATGTATTTCGCTTACGACCATATCACGTTGAATACACGCCATCCCGTCCGATCTGGCAAGTTAAGCAACGTTGAGTCTAGTTAGTACCTGGATCGGAGACGGCTTGGGAATCCTAGATGTTGTAAGCTTTTGCATTTTTTTCAAAATTCAATAATTAATTTTTTAAATTTTGTTTTGTTTTTTTATTCGGTTACGCCCCTTTTTTTTATTTAAAAATATAAATATTTATAAAAATATTTATAAAAGGTCAAATATTTTCGCACCTTTTTATTGTTTACTGATTTATAAAAACCCTAAAGTCTTTAATAACCTTAATAACTTTAAGATGAATTAAGGAAAACCTTAAAATTTTTAATGTTGAATTTTGTCTCCCCTAAAGGAGACGGTTCCAAAATTTAGTTAACACCAAATGTTGATTTGGGTCAGTTTCAAGGCGTACCTCAAACTTGGGTAATTAAACCGAAGAATTGTTAGAACTGATCACACTACACATTTGTCTGCACCCGACATTATTCAGGGCCAAGCTACATTCACCAACAGCTCTTCGTCTCTTTTTCATCTGCGTCTTTGTATATCAACCAACCACCATCCAATGTATTTCGCTTACGACCATATCACGTTGAATACACGCCATCCCGTCCGATCTGGCAAGTTAAGCAACGTTGAGTCTAGTTAGTACCTGGATCGGAGACGGCTTGGGAATCCTAGATGTTGTAAGCTTTTGCATTTTTTTCAAAATTCAATAATTAATTTTTTAAATTTTGTTTTGTTTTTTTATTCGGTTACGCCCCTTTTTTTTATTTAAAAATATAAAAAAAATATATAAATATTTATAAAAGGTCAAATATTTTCGCACCTTTTTATTGTTTACTGATTTATAAAAACCTTAAAGTCTTTAATAACCCTAATAACTTTAAGATGAATTAAGGAAAACCTTAAAATTTTTAATGTTGAATTTTGTCTCCCCTAAAGGAGACGGTTCCAAAATTTAGTTAACACCAAATGTTGATTTGGGTCAGTTTCAAGGCGTACCTCAAACTTGGGTAATTAAACCGAAGAATTGTTAGAACTGATCACACTACACATTTGTCTGCACCCGACATTATTCAGGGCCAAGCTACATTCACCAACAGCAGCGGGTAGCTCTTCGTCTCTTTTTCATCTGCGTCTTTGTATATCAACCAACCACCATCCAATGTATTTCGCTTACGACCATATCACGTTGAATACACGCCATCCCGTCCGATCTGGCAAGTTAAGCAACGTTGAGTCTAGTTAGTACCTGGATCGGAGACGGCTTGGGAATCCTAGATGTTGTAAGCTTTTGCATTTTTTTCAAAATTCAATAATTAATTTTTTAAATTTTGTTTTGTTTTTTTATTCGGTTACGCCCCTTTTTTTTATTTAAAAATATAAAAAAAATATATAAATATTTATAAAAGGTCAAATATTTTCGCACCTTTTTATTGTTTACTGATTTATAAAAACCCTAAAGTCTTTAATAACCTTAATAACTTTAAGATGAATTAAGGAAAACCTTAAAATTTTTAATGTTGAATTTTGTCTCCCCTAAAGGAGACGGTTCCAAAATTTAGTTAACACCAAATGTTGATTTGGGTCAGTTTCAAGGCGTACCTCAAACTTGGGTAATTAAACCGAAGAATTGTTAGAACTGATCACACTACACATTTGTCTGCACCCGACATTATTCAGGGCCAAGCTACATTCACCAACAGCAGCGGGTAGCTCTTCGTCTCTTTTTCATCTGCGTCTTTGTATATCAACCAACCACCATCCAATGTATTTCGCTTACGACCATATCACGTTGAATACACGCCATCCCGTCCGATCTGGCAAGTTAAGCAACGTTGAGTCTAGTTAGTACCTGGATCGGAGACGGCTTGGGAATCCTAGATGTTGTAAGCTTTTGCATTTTTTTCAAAATTCAATAATTAGATTTTTAAATTTTGTTTTGTTTTTTTATTCGGTTCCGCCCCTTTTTTTTATTTAAAAATATAAAAAAAATATATAAATATTTATAAAAGGTCAAATATTTTCGCACCTTTTTATTGTTTACTGATTTATAAAAACCTTAAAGTCTTTAATAACCCTAATAACTTTAAGATGAATTAAGGAAAACCTTAAAATTTTTAATGTTGAATTTTGTCTCCCCTAAAGGAGACGGTTCCAAAATTTAGTTAACACCAAATGTTGATTTGGGTCAGTTTCAAGGCGTACCTCAAACTTGGGTAATTAAACCGAAGAATTGTTAGAACTGATCACACTACACATTTGTCTGCACCCGACATTATTCAGGGCCAAGCTACATTCACCAACAGCAGCGGGTAGCTCTTCGTCTCTTTTTCATCTGCGTCTTTGTATATCAACCAACCACCATCCAATGTATTTCGCTTACGACCATATCACGTTGAATACACGCCATCCCGTCCGATCTGGCAAGTTAAGCAACGTTGAGTCTAGTTAGTACCTGGATCGGAGACGGCTTGGGAATCCTAGATGTTGTAAGCTTTTGCATTTTTTTCAAAATTCAATAATTAATTTTTTAAATTTTGTTTTGTTTTTTTATTCGGTTACGCCCCTTTTTTTTATTTAAAAATATAAAAAAAATATATAAATATTTATAAAAGGTCAAATATTTTCGCACCTTTTTATTGTTTACTGATTTATAAAAACCCTAAAGTCTTTAATAACCTTAATAACTTTAAGATGAATTAAGGAAAACCTTAAAATTTTTAATGTTGAATTTTGTCTCCCCTAAAGGAGACGGTTCCAAAATTTAGTTAACACCAAATGTTGATTTGGGTCAGTTTCAAGGCGTACCTCAAACTTGGGTAATTAAACCGAAGAATTGTTAGAACTGATCACACTACACATTTGTCTGCACCCGACATTATTCAGGGCCAAGCTACATTCACCAACAGCAGCGGGTAGTTCTTCGTCTCTTTTTCATCTGCGTCTTTGTATATCAACCAACCACCATCCAATGTATTTCGCTTACGACCATATCACGTTGAATACACGCCATCCCGTCCGATCTGGCAAGTTAAGCAACGTTGAGTCTAGTTAGTACCTGGATCGGAGACGGCTTGGGAATCCTAGATGTTGTAAGCTTTTGCATTTTTTTCAAAATTCAATAATTAATTTTTTAAATTTTGTTTTGTTTTTTTATTCGGTTACGCCCCTTTTTTTTATTTAAAAATATAAAAAAAATATATAAATATTTATAAAAGGTCAAATATTTTCGCACCTTTTTATTGTTTACTGATTTATAAAAACCCTAAAGTCTTTAATAACCTTAATAACTTTAAGATGAATTAAGGAAAACCTTAAAATTTTTAATGTTGAATTTTGTCTCCCCTAAAGGAGACGGTTCCAAAATTTAGTTAACACCAAATGTTGATTTGGGTCAGTTTCAAGGCGTACCTCAAACTTGGGTAATTAAACCGAAGAATTGTTAGAACTGATCACACTACACATTTGTCTGCACCCGACATTATTCAGGGCCAAGCTACATTCACCAACAGCAGCGGGTAGTTCTTCGTCTCTTTTTCATCTGCGTCTTTGTATATCAACCAACCACCATCCAATGTATTTCGCTTACGACCATATCACGTTGAATACACGCCATCCCGTCCGATCTGGCAAGTTAAGCAACGTTGAGTCTAGTTAGTACCTGGATCGGAGACGGCTTGGGAATCCTAGATGTTGTAAGCTTTTGCATTTTTTTCAAAATTCAATAATTAATTTTTTAAATTTTGTTTTGTTTTTTTATTCGGTTACGCCCCTTTTTTTTATTTAAAAATATAAAAAAAATATATAAATATTTATAAAAGGTCAAATATTTTCGCACCTTTTTATTGTTTACTGATTTATAAAAACCCTAAAGTCTTTAATAACCTTAATAACTTTAAGATGAATTAAGGAAAACCTTAAAATTTTTAATGTTGAATTTTGTCTCCCCTAAAGGAGACGGTTCCAAAATTTAGTTAACACCAAATGTTGATTTGGGTCAGTTTCAAGGCGTACCTCAAACTTGGGTAATTAAACCGAAGAATTGTTAGAACTGATCACACTACACATTTGTCTGCACCCGACATTATTCAGGGCCAAGCTACATTCACCAACAGCAGCGGGTAGCTCTTCGTCTCTTTTTCATCTGCGTCTTTGTATATCAACCAACCACCATCCAACGTATTTCGCTTACGACCATATCACGTTGAATACACGCCATCCCGTCCGATCTGGCAAGTTAAGCAACGTTGAGTCTAGTTAGTACCTGGATCGGAGACGGCTTGGGAATCCTAGATGTTGTAAGCTTTTGCATTTTTTTCAAAATTCAATAATTAATTTTTTAAATTTTGTTTTGTTTTTTTATTCGGTTACGCCCCTTTTTTTTATTTAAAAATATAAATATTTATAAAAATATTTATAAAAGGTCAAATATTTTCGCACCTTTTTATTGTTTACTGATTTATAAAAACCTTAAAGTCTTTAATAACCCTAATAACTTTAAGATGAATTAAGGAAAACCTTAAAATTTTTAATGTTGAATTTTGTCTCCCCTAAAGGAGACGGTTCCAAAATTTAGTTAACACCAAATGTTGATTTGGGTCAGTTTCAAGGCGTACCTCAAACTTGGGTAATTAAACCGAAGAATTGTTAGAACTGATCACACTACACATTTGTCTGCACCCGACATTATTCAGGGCCAAGCTACATTCACCAACAGCAGCGGGTAGCTCTTCGTCTCTTTTTCATCTGCGTCTTTGTATATCAACCAACCACCATCCAATGTATTTCGCTTACGACCATATCACGTTGAATACACGCCATCCCGTCCGATCTGGCAAGTTAAGCAACGTTGAGTCTAGTTAGTACCTGGATCGGAGACGGCTTGGGAATCCTAGATGTTGTAAGCTTTTGCATTTTTTTCAAAATTCAATACTTAATTTTTTAAATTTTGTTTTGTTTTTTTATTCGGTTACGCCCCTTTTTTTTATTTAAAAATATAAATATTTATAAAAATATTTATAAAAGGTCAAATATTTTCGCACCTTTTTATTGTTTACTGATTTATAAAAACCTTAAAGTCTTTAATAACCCTAATAACTTTAAGATGAATTAAGGAAAACCTTAAAATTTTTAATGTTGAATTTTGTCTCCCCTAAAGGAGACGGTTCCAAAATTTAGTTAACACCAAATGTTGATTTGGGTCAGTTTCAAGGCGTACCTCAAACTTGGGTAATTAAACCGAAGAATTGTTAGAACTGATCACACTACACATTTGTCTGCACCCGACATTATTCAGGGCCAAGCTACATTCACCAACAGCTCTTCGTCTCTTTTTCATCTGCGTCTTTGTATATCAACCAACCACCATCCAATGTATTTCGCTTACGACCATATCACGTTGAATACACGCCATCCCGTCCGATCTGGCAAGTTAAGCAACGTTGAGTCTAGTTAGTACCTGGATCGGAGACGGCTTGGGAATCCTAGATGTTGTAAGCTTTTGCATTTTTTTCAAATATCAATAATTAATTTTTTAAATTTTGTTTTGTTTTTTTATTCGGTTCCGCCCCTTTTTTTTATTTAAAAATATAAATATTTATAAAAATATTTATAAAAGGTCAAATATTTTCGCACCTTTTTCTTTTTTACTGATTTATAAAAACCTTAAAGTCTTTAATAACCCTAATAACTTTAAGATGAATTAAGGAAAACCTTAAAATTTTTAATGTTAAATTTTGTCTCCCGTAAAGGAGACGGTTCCAAAATTTAGTTAACACCAAATGTTGATTTGGGTCAGTTTCAAGGCGTACCTCAAACTTGGGTAATTAAACCGAAGAATTGTTAGAACTGATCACACTACACATTTGTCTGCACCCGACATTATTCAGGGCCAAGCTACATTCACCAACAGCAGCGGGTAGCTCTTCGTCTCTTTTTCATCTGCGTCTTTGTATATCAACCAACCACCATCCAATGTATTTCGCTTACGACCATATCACGTTGAATACACGCCATCCCGTCCGATCTGGCAAGTTAAGCAACGTTGAGTCTAGTTAGTACCTGGATCGGAGACGGCTTGGGAATCCTAGATGTTGTAAGCTTTTGCATTTTTTTCAAAATTCAATAATTAATTTTTTAAATTTTGTTTTGTTTTTTTATTCGGTTACGCCCCTTTTTTTTATTTAAAAATATAAATATTTATAAAAATATTTATAAAAGGTCAAATATTTTCGCACCTTTTTATTGTTTACTGATTTATAAAAACCTTAAAGTCTTTAATAACCCTAATAACTTTAAGATGAATTAAGGAAAACCTTAAAATTTTTAATGTTGAATTTTGTCTCCCCTAAAGGAGACGGTTCCAAAATTTAGTTAACACCAAATGTTGATTTGGGTCAGTTTCAAGGCGTACCTCAAACTTGGGTAATTAAACCGAAGAATTGTTAGAACTGATCACACTACACATTTGTCTGCACCCGACATTATTCAGGGCCAAGCTACATTCACCAACAGCAGCGGGTAGTTCTTCGTCTCTTTTTCATCTGCGTCTTTGTATATCAACCAACCACCATCCAATGTATTTCGCTTACGACCATATCACGTTGAATACACGCCATCCCGTCCGATCTGGCAAGTTAAGCAACGTTGAGTCTAGTTAGTACCTGGATCGGAGACGGCTTGGGAATCCTAGATGTTGTAAGCTTTTGCATTTTTTTCAAAATTCAATAATTAATTTTTTAAATTTTGTTTTGTTTTTTTATTCGGTTCCGCCCCTTTTTTTATTTAAAAATATAAAAAAAATATATAAATATTTATAAAAGGTCAAATATTTTCGCACCTTTTTATTGTTTACTGATTTATAAAAACCCTAAAGTCTTTAATAACCTTAATAACTTTAAGATGTATTAAGGAAAACCTTAAAATTTTTAATGTTGAATTTTGTCTCCCCTGAAGGAGACGGTTCCAAAATTTAGTTAACACCAAATGTTGATTTGGGTCAGTTTCAAGGCGTACCTCAAACTTGGGTAATTAAACCGAAGAATTGTTAGAACTGATCACACTACACATTTGTCTGCACCCGACATTATTCAGGGCCAAGCTACATTCACCAACAGCTCTTCGTCTCTTTTTCATCTGCGTCTTTGTATATCAACCAACCACCATCCAATGTATTTCGCTTACGACCATATCACGTTGAATACACGCCATCCCGTCCGATCTGGCAAGTTAAGCAACGTTGAGTCTAGTTAGTACCTGGATCGGAGACGGCTTGGGAATCCTAGATGTTGTAAGCTTTTGCATTTTTTTCAAAATTCAATAATTAATTTTTTAAATTTTGTTTTGTTTTTTTATTCGGTTACGCCCCTTTTTTTTATTTAAAAATATAAATATTTATAAAAATATTTATAAAAGGTCAAATATTTTCGCACCTTTTTATTGTTTACTGCTTTATAAAAACCTTAAAGTCTTTAATAACCCTAATAACTTTAAGATGAATTAAGGAAAACCTTAAAATTTTTAATGTTGAATTTTGTCTCCCCTAAAGGAGACGGTTCCAAAATTTAGTTAACACCAAATGTTGATTTGGGTCAGTTTCAAGGCGTACCTCAAACTTGGGTAATTAAACCGAAGAATTGTTAGAACTGATCACACTACACATTTGTCTGCACCCGACATTATTCAGGGCCAAGCTACATTCACCAACAGCAGCGGGTAGCTCTTCGTCTCTTTTTCATCTGCGTCTTTGTATATCAACCAACCACCATCCAATGTATTTCGCTTACGACCATATCACGTTGAATACACGCCATCCCGTCCGATCTGGCAAGTTAAGCAACGTTGAGTCTAGTTAGTACCTGGATCGGAGACGGCTTGGGAATCCTAGATGTTGTAAGCTTTTGCATTTTTTTCAAAATTCAATAATTAATTTTTTAAATTTTGTTTTGTTTTTTTATTCGGTTACGCCCCTTTTTTTTATTTAAAAATATAAAAAAAATATATAAATATTTATAAAAGGTCAAATATTTTCGCACCTTTTTATTGTTTACTGATTTATAAAAACCCTAAAGTCTTTAATAACCTTAATAACTTTAAGATGAATTAAGGAAAACCTTAAAATTTTTAATGTTGAATTTTGTCTCCCCTAAAGGAGACGGTTCCAAAATTTAGTTAACACCAAATGTTGATTTGGGTCAGTTTCAAGGCGTACCTCAAACTTGGGTAATTAAACCGAAGAATTGTTAGAACTGATCACACTACACATTTGTCTGCACCCGACATTATTCAGGGCCAAGCTACATTCACCAACAGCTCTTCGTCTCTTTTTCATCTGCGTCTTTGTATATCAACCAACCACCATCCAATGTATTTCGCTTACGACCATATCACGTTGAATACACGCCATCCCGTCCGATCTGGCAAGTTAAGCAACGTTGAGTCTAGTTAGTACCTGGATCGGAGACGGCTTGGGAATCCTAGATGTTGTAAGCTTTTGCATTTTTTTCAAAATTCAATAATTAATTTTTTAAATTTTGTTTTGTTTTTTTATTCGGTTACGCCCCTTTTTTTTATTTAAAAATATAAAAAAAATATATAAATATTTATAAAAGGTCAAATATTTTCGCACCTTTTTATTGTTTACTGATTTATAAAAACCCTAAAGTCTTTAATAACCTTAATAACTTTAAGATGAATTAAGGAAAACCTTAAAATTTTTAATGTTGAATTTTGTCTCCCCTAAAGGAGACGGTTCCAAAATTTAGTTAACACCAAATGTTGATTTGGGTCAGTTTCAAGGCGTACCTCAAACTTGGGTAATTAAACCGAAGAATTGTTAGAACTGATCACACTACACATTTGTCTGCACCCGACATTATTCAGGGCCAAGCTACATTCACCAACAGCTCTTCGTCTCTTTTTCATCTGCGTCTTTGTATATCAACCAACCACCATCCAATGTATTTCGCTTACGACCATATCACGTTGAATTCACGCCATCCCGTCCGATCTGGCAAGTTAAGCAACGTTGAGTCTAGTTAGTACCTGGATCGGAGACGGCTTGGGAATCCTAGATGTTGTAAGCTTTTGCATTTTTTTCAAAATTCAATAATTAATTTTTTAAATTTTGTTTTGTTTTTTTATTCGGTTACGCCCCTTTTTTTTATTTAAAAATATAAAAAAAAAATATAAATATTTATAAAAGGTCAAATATTTTCGCACCTTTTTATTGTTTACTGATTTATAAAAACCCTAAAGTCTTTAATAACCTTAATAACTTTAAGATGAATTAAGGAAAACCTTAAAATTTATAATGTTGAATTTTGTCTCCCCTAAAGGAGACGGTTCCAAAATTTAGTTAACACCAAATGTTGATTTGGGTCAGTTTCAAGGCGTACCTCAAACTTGGGTAATTAAACCGAAGAATTGTTAGAACTGATCACACTACACATTTGCCTGCACCCGACATTATTCAGGGCCAAGCTACATTCACCAACAGCAGCGGGTAGTTCTTCGTCTCTTTTTCATCTGCGTCTTTGTATATCAACCAACCACCATCCAATGTATTTCGCTTACGACCATATCACGTTGAATACAAGCCATCCCGTCCGATCTGGCAAGTTAAGCAACGTTGAGTCTAGTTAGTACCTGGATCGGAGACGGCTTGGGAATCCTAGATGTTGTAAGCTTTTGCATTTTTTTCAAAATTCAATAATTAATTTTTTAAATTTTGTTTTGTTTTTTTATTCGGTTACGCCCCTTTTTTTTATTTAAAAATATAAATATTTATAAAAATATTTATAAAAGGTCAAATATTTTCGCACCTTTTTATTGTTTACTGATTTATAAAAACCTTAAAGTCTTTAATAACCCTAATAACTTTAAGATGAATTAAGGAAAACCTTAAAATTTTTAATGTTGAATTTTGTCTCCCGTAAAGGAGACGGTTCCAAAATTTAGTTAACACCAAATGTTGATTTGGGTCAGTTTCAAGGCGTACCTCAAACTTGGGTAATTAAACCGAAGAATTGTTAGAACTGATCACACTACACATTTGTCTGCACCCGACATTATTCAGGGCCAAGCTACATTCACCAACAGCAGCGGGTAGTTCTTCGTCTCTTTTTCATCTGCGTCTTTGTATATCAACCAACCACCATCCAATGTATTTCGCTTACGACCATATCACGTTGAATACACGCCATCCCGTCCGATCTGGCAAGTTAAGCAACGTTGAGTCTAGTTAGTACCTGGATCGGAGACGGCTTGGGAATCCTAGATGTTGTAAGCTTTTGCATTTTTTTCAAAATTCAATAATTAATTTTTTAAATTTTGTTTTGTTTTTTTATTCGGTTCCGCCCCTTTTTTTATTTAAAAATATAAAAAAAATATATAAATATTTATAAAAGGTCAAATATTTTCGCACCTTTTTATTGTTTACTGATTTATAAAAACCCTAAAGTCTTTAATAACCTTAATAACTTTAAGATGTATTAAGGAAAACCTTAAAATTTTTAATGTTGAATTTTGTCTCCCCTGAAGGAGACGGTTCCAAAATTTAGTTAACACCAAATGTTGATTTGGGTCAGTTTCAAGGCGTACCTCAAACTTGGGTAATTAAACCGAAGAATTGTTAGAACTGATCACACTACACATTTGTCTGCACCCGACATTATTCAGGGCCAAGCTACATTCACCAACAGCTCTTCGTCTCTTTTTCATCTGCGTCTTTGTATATCAACCAACCACCATCCAATGTATTTCGCTTACGACCATAT
This sequence comes from Caenorhabditis drosophilae, assembly GCA_963572285.1. Lineage (NCBI taxonomy): Eukaryota > Metazoa > Nematoda > Chromadorea > Rhabditida > Rhabditidae > Caenorhabditis > Caenorhabditis drosophilae. Next base: position 6,603,930 of record OY751560.1, on the reverse strand, counting down.
CACGTTGAATACACGCCATCCCGTCCGATCTGGCAAGTTAAGCAACGTTGAGTCTAGTTAGTACCTGGATCGGAGACGGCTTGGGAATCCTAGATGTTGTAAGCTTTTGCATTTTTTTCAAAATTCAATAATTAATTTTTTAAATTTTGTTTTGTTTTTTTATTCGGTTACGCCCCTTTTTTTTATTTAAAAATATAAATATTTATAAAAATATTTATAAAAGGTCAAATATTTTCGCACCTTTTTATTGTTTACTGATTTATAAAAACCCTAAAGTCTTTAATAACCTTAATAACTTTAAGATGAATTAAGGAAAACCTTAAAATTTTTAATGTTGAATTTTGTCTCCCCTAAAGGAGACGGTTCCAAAATTTAGTTAACACCAAATGTTGATTTGGGTCAGTTTCAAGGCGTACCTCAAACTTGGGTAATTAAACCGAAGAATTGTTAGAACTGATCACACTACACATTTGTCTGCACCCGACATTATTCAGGGCCAAGCTACATTCACCAACAGCAGCGGGTAGTTCTTCGTCTCTTTTTCATCTGCGTCTTTGTATATCAACCAACCACCATCCAATGTATTTCGCTTACGACCATATCACGTTGAATACACGCCATCCCGTCCGATCTGGCAAGTTAAGCAACGTTGAGTCTAGTTAGTACCTGGATCGGAGACGGCTTGGGAATCCTAGATGTTGTAAGCTTTTGCATTTTTTTCAAAATTCAATAATTAATTTTTTAAATTTTGTTTTGTTTTTTTATTCGGTTACGCCCCTTTTTTTTATTTAAAAATATAAAAAAAATATATAAATATTTATAAAAGGTCAAATATTTTCGCACCTTTTTATTGTTTACTGATTTATAAAAACCCTAAAGTCTTTAATAACCTTAATAACTTTAAGATGAATTAAGGAAAACCTTAAAATTTTTAATGTTGAATTTTGTCTCCCCTAAAGGAGACGGTTCCAAAATTTAGTTAACACCAAATGTTGATTTGGGTCAGTTTCAAGGCGTACCTCAAACTTGGGTAATTAAACCGAAGAATTGTTAGAACTGATCACACTACACATTTGCCTGCACCCGACATTATTCAGGGCCAAGCTACATTCACCAACAGCTCTTCGTCTCTTTTTCATCTGCGTCTTTGTATATCAACCAACCACCATCCAATGTATTTCGCTTACGACCATATCACGTTGAATACACGCCATCCCGTCCGATCTGGCAAGTTAAGCAACGTTGAGTCTAGTTAGTACCTGGATCGGAGACGGCTTGGGAATCCTAGATGTTGTAAGCTTTTGCATTTTTTTCAAAATTCAATAATTAATTTTTTAAATTTTGTTTTGTTTTTTTATTCGGTTCCGCCCCTTTTTTTATTTAAAAATATAAATATTTATAAAAATATTTATAAAAGGTCAAATATTTTCGCACCTTTTTATTGTTTACTGATTTATAAAAACCTTAAAGTCTTTAATAACCTTAATAACTTTAAGATGAATTAAGGAAAACCTTAAAATTTTTAATGTTGAATTTTGTCTCCCCTAAAGGAGACGGTTCCAAAATTTAGTTAACACCAAATGTTGATTTGGGTCAGTTTCAAGGCGTACCTCAAACTTGGGTAATTAAACCGAAGAATTGTTAGAACTGATCACACTACACATTTGCCTGCACCCGACATTATTCAGGGCCAAGCTACATTCACCAACAGCAGCGGGTAGCTCTTCGTCTCTTTTTCATCTGCGTCTTTGTATATCAACCAACCACCATCCAATGTATTTCGCTTACGACCATATCACGTTGAATACACGCCATCCCGTCCGATCTGGCAAGTTAAGCAACGTTGAGTCTAGTTAGTACCTGGATCGGAGACGGCTTGGGAATCCTAGATGTTGTAAGCTTTTGCATTTTTTTCAAAATTCAATAATTAATTTTTTAAATTTTGTTTTGTTTTTTTATTCGGTTCCGCCCCTTTTTTTATTTAAAAATATAAAAAAAATATATAAATATTTATAAAAGGTCAAATATTTTCGCACCTTTTTATTGTTTACTGATTTATAAAAACCCTAAAGTCTTTAATAACCTTAATAACTTTAAGATGTATTAAGGAAAACCTTAAAATTTTTAATGTTGAATTTTGTCTCCCCTGAAGGAGACGGTTCCAAAATTTAGTTAACACCAAATGTTGATTTGGGTCAGTTTCAAGGCGTACCTCAAACTTGGGTAATTAAACCGAAGAATTGTTAGAACTGATCACACTACACATTTGTCTGCACCCGACATTATTCAGGGCCAAGCTACATTCACCAACAGCAGCGGGTAGTTCTTCGTCTCTTTTTCATCTGCGTCTTTGTATATCAACCAACCACCATCCAATGTATTTCGCTTACGACCATATCACGTTGAATACACGCCATCCCGTCCGATCTGGCAAGTTAAGCAACGTTGAGTCTAGTTAGTACCTGGATCGGAGACGGCTTGGGAATCCTAGATGTTGTAAGCTTTTGCATTTTTTTCAAAATTCAATAATTAATTTTTTAAATTTTGTTTTGTTTTTTTATTCGGTTCCGCCCCTTTTTTTATTTAAAAATATAAAAAAAATATATAAATATTTATAAAAGGTCAAATATTTTCGCACCTTTTTATTGTTTACTGATTTATAAAAACCCTAAAGTCTTTAATAACCTTAATAACTTTAAGATGTATTAAGGAAAACCTTAAAATTTTTAATGTTGAATTTTGTCTCCCCTGAAGGAGACGGTTCCAAAATTTAGTTAACACCAAATGTTGATTTGGGTCAGTTTCAAGGCGTACCTCAAACTTGGGTAATTAAACCGAAGAATTGTTAGAACTGATCACACTACACATTTGTCTGCACCCGACATTATTCAGGGCCAAGCTACATTCACCAACAGCTCTTCGTCTCTTTTTCATCTGCGTCTTTGTATATCAACCAACCACCATCCAATGTATTTCGCTTACGACCATATCACGTTGAATACACGCCATCCCGTCCGATCTGGCAAGTTAAGCAACGTTGAGTCTAGTTAGTACCTGGATCGGAGACGGCTTGGGAATCCTAGATGTTGTAAGCTTTTGCATTTTTTTCAAAATTCAATAATTAATTTTTTAAATTTTGTTTTGTTTTTTTATTCGGTTACGCCCCTTTTTTTTATTTAAAAATATAAATATTTATAAAAATATTTATAAAAGGTCAAATATTTTCGCACCTTTTTATTGTTTACTGCTTTATAAAAACCTTAAAGTCTTTAATAACCCTAATAACTTTAAGATGAATTAAGGAAAACCTTAAAATTTTTAATGTTGAATTTTGTCTCCCCTAAAGGAGACGGTTCCAAAATTTAGTTAACACCAAATGTTGATTTGGGTCAGTTTCAAGGCGTACCTCAAACTTGGGTAATTAAACCGAAGAATTGTTAGAACTGATCACACTACACATTTGTCTGCACCCGACATTATTCAGGGCCAAGCTACATTCACCAACAGCAGCGGGTAGCTCTTCGTCTCTTTTTCATCTGCGTCTTTGTATATCAACCAACCACCATCCAATGTATTTCGCTTACGACCATATCACGTTGAATACACGCCATCCCGTCCGATCTGGCAAGTTAAGCAACGTTGAGTCTAGTTAGTACCTGGATCGGAGACGGCTTGGGAATCCTAGATGTTGTAAGCTTTTGCATTTTTTTCAAAATTCAATAATTAATTTTTTAAATTTTGTTTTGTTTTTTTATTCGGTTACGCCCCTTTTTTTTATTTAAAAATATAAAAAAAATATATAAATATTTATAAAAGGTCAAATATTTTCGCACCTTTTTATTGTTTACTGATTTATAAAAACCCTAAAGTCTTTAATAACCTTAATAACTTTAAGATGAATTAAGGAAAACCTTAAAATTTTTAATGTTGAATTTTGTCTCCCCTAAAGGAGACGGTTCCAAAATTTAGTTAACACCAAATGTTGATTTGGGTCAGTTTCAAGGCGTACCTCAAACTTGGGTAATTAAACCGAAGAATTGTTAGAACTGATCACACTACACATTTGTCTGCACCCGACATTATTCAGGGCCAAGCTACATTCACCAACAGCTCTTCGTCTCTTTTTCATCTGCGTCTTTGTATATCAACCAACCACCATCCAATGTATTTCGCTTACGACCATATCACGTTGAATACACGCCATCCCGTCCGATCTGGCAAGTTAAGCAACGTTGAGTCTAGTTAGTACCTGGATCGGAGACGGCTTGGGAATCCTAGATGTTGTAAGCTTTTGCATTTTTTTCAAAATTCAATAATTAATTTTTTAAATTTTGTTTTGTTTTTTTATTCGGTTACGCCCCTTTTTTTTATTTAAAAATATAAAAAAAATATATAAATATTTATAAAAGGTCAAATATTTTCGCACCTTTTTATTGTTTACTGATTTATAAAAACCCTAAAGTCTTTAATAACCTTAATAACTTTAAGATGAATTAAGGAAAACCTTAAAATTTTTAATGTTGAATTTTGTCTCCCCTAAAGGAGACGGTTCCAAAATTTAGTTAACACCAAATGTTGATTTGGGTCAGTTTCAAGGCGTACCTCAAACTTGGGTAATTAAACCGAAGAATTGTTAGAACTGATCACACTACACATTTGTCTGCACCCGACATTATTCAGGGCCAAGCTACATTCACCAACAGCAGCGGGTAGTTCTTCGTCTCTTTTTCATCTGCGTCTTTGTATATCAACCAACCACCATCCAATGTATTTCGCTTACGACCATATCACGTTGAATACACGCCATCCCGTCCGATCTGGCAAGTTAAGCAACGTTGAGTCTAGTTAGTACCTGGATCGGAGACGGCTTGGGAATCCTAGATGTTGTAAGCTTTTGCATTTTTTTCAAAATTCAATAATTAATTTTTTAAATTTTGTTTTGTTTTTTTATTCGGTTACGCCCCTTTTTTTTATTTAAAAATATAAAAAAAAAATATAAATATTTATAAAAGGTCAAATATTTTCGCACCTTTTTATTGTTTACTGATTTATAAAAACCCTAAAGTCTTTAATAACCTTAATAACTTTAAGATGAATTAAGGAAAACCTTAAAATTTATAATGTTGAATTTTGTCTCCCCTAAAGGAGACGGTTCCAAAATTTAGTTAACACCAAATGTTGATTTGGGTCAGTTTCAAGGCGTACCTCAAACTTGGGTAATTAAACCGAAGAATTGTTAGAACTGATCACACTACACATTTGTCTGCACCCGACATTATTCAGGGCCAAGCTACATTCACCAACAGCTCTTCGTCTCTTTTTCATCTGCGTCTTTGTATATCAACCAACCACCATCCAATGTATTTCGCTTACGACCATATCACGTTGAATTCACGCCATCCCGTCCGATCTGGCAAGTTAAGCAACGTTGAGTCTAGTTAGTACCTGGATCGGAGACGGCTTGGGAATCCTAGATGTTGTAAGCTTTTGCATTTTTTTCAAAATTCAATAATTAATTTTTTAAATTTTGTTTTGTTTTTTTATTCGGTTACGCCCCTTTTTTTTATTTAAAAATATAAAAAAAAAATATAAATATTTATAAAAGGTCAAATATTTTCGCACCTTTTTATTGTTTACTGATTTATAAAAACCCTAAAGTCTTTAATAACCTTAATAACTTTAAGATGAATTAAGGAAAACCTTAAAATTTATAATGTTGAATTTTGTCTCCCCTAAAGGAGACGGTTCCAAAATTTAGTTAACACCAAATGTTGATTTGGGTCAGTTTCAAGGCGTACCTCAAACTTGGGTAATTAAACCGAAGAATTGTTAGAACTGATCACACTACACATTTGCCTGCACCCGACATTATTCAGGGCCAAGCTACATTCACCAACAGCAGCGGGTAGTTCTTCGTCTCTTTTTCATCTGCGTCTTTGTATATCAACCAACCACCATCCAATGTATTTCGCTTACGACCATATCACGTTGAATACACGCCATCCCGTCCGATCTGGCAAGTTAAGCAACGTTGAGTCTAGTTAGTACCTGGATCGGAGACGGCTTGGGAATCCTAGATGTTGTAAGCTTTTGCATTTTTTTCAAAATTCAATAATTAATTTTTTAAATTTTGTTTTGTTTTTTTATTCGGTTACGCCCCTTTTTTTTATTTAAAAATATAAATATTTATAAAAATATTTATAAAAGGTCAAATATTTTCGCACCTTTTTATTGTTTACTGATTTATAAAAACCTTAAAGTCTTTAATAACCCTAATAACTTTAAGATGAATTAAGGAAAACCTTAAAATTTTTAATGTTGAATTTTGTCTCCCGTAAAGGAGACGGTTCCAAAATTTAGTTAACACCAAATGTTGATTTGGGTCAGTTTCAAGGCGTACCTCAAACTTGGGTAATTAAACCGAAGAATTGTTAGAACTGATCACACTACACATTTGTCTGCACCCGACATTATTCAGGGCCAAGCTACATTCACCAACAGCAGCGGGTAGTTCTTCGTCTCTTTTTCATCTGCGTCTTTGTATATCAACCAACCACCATCCAATGTATTTCGCTTACGACCATATCACGTTGAATACACGCCATCCCGTCCGATCTGGCAAGTTAAGCAACGTTGAGTCTAGTTAGTACCTGGATCGGAGACGGCTTGGGAATCCTAGATGTTGTAAGCTTTTGCATTTTTTTCAAAATTCAATAATTAATTTTTTAAATTTTGTTTTGTTTTTTTATTCGGTTCCGCCCCTTTTTTTATTTAAAAATATAAAAAAAATATATAAATATTTATAAAAGGTCAAATATTTTCGCACCTTTTTATTGTTTACTGATTTATAAAAACCCTAAAGTCTTTAATAACCTTAATAACTTTAAGATGTATTAAGGAAAACCTTAAAATTTTTAATGTTGAATTTTGTCTCCCCTGAAGGAGACGGTTCCAAAATTTAGTTAACACCAAATGTTGATTTGGGTCAGTTTCAAGGCGTACCTCAAACTTGGGTAATTAAACCGAAGAATTGTTAGAACTGATCACACTACACATTTGTCTGCACCCGACATTATTCAGGGCCAAGCTACATTCACCAACAGCTCTTCGTCTCTTTTTCATCTGCGTCTTTGTATATCAACCAACCACCATCCAATGTATTTCGCTTACGACCATATCACGTTGAATACACGCCATCCCGTCCGATCTGGCAAGTTAAGCAACGTTGAGTCTAGTTAGTACCTGGATCGGAGACGGCTTGGGAATCCTAGATGTTGTAAGCTTTTGCATTTTTTTCAAAATTCAATAATTAATTTTTTAAATTTTGTTTTGTTTTTTTATTCGGTTACGCCCCTTTTTTTTATTTAAAAATATAAATATTTATAAAAATATTTATAAAAGGTCAAATATTTTCGCACCTTTTTATTGTTTACTGATTTATAAAAACCTTAAAGTCTTTAATAACCCTAATAACTTTAAGATGAATTAAGGAAAACCTTAAAATTTTTAATGTTGAATTTTGTCTCCCCTAAAGGAGACGGTTCCAAAATTTAGTTAACACCAAATGTTGATTTGGGTCAGTTTCAAGGCGTACCTCAAACTTGGGTAATTAAACCGAAGAATTGTTAGAACTGATCACACTACACATTTGTCTGCACCCGACATTATTCAGGGCCAAGCTACATTCACCAACAGCAGCGGGTAGTTCTTCGTCTCTTTTTCATCTGCGTCTTTGTATATCAACCAACCACCATCCAATGTATTTCGCTTACGACCATATCACGTTGAATACACGCCATCCCGTCCGATCTGGCAAGTTAAGCAACGTTGAGTCTAGTTAGTACCTGGATCGGAGACGGCTTGGGAATCCTAGATGTTGTAAGCTTTTGCATTTTTTTCAAAATTCAATAATTAATTTTTTAAATTTTGTTTTGTTTTTTTATTCGGTTACGCCCCTTTTTTTTATTTAAAAATATAAAAAAAGTATATAAATATTTATAAAAGGTCAAATATTTTCGCACCTTTTTATTGTTTACTGATTTATAAAAACCCTAAAGTCTTTAATAACCTTAATAACTTTAAGATGAATTAAGGAAAACCTTAAAATTTTTAATGTTGAATTTTGTCTCCCCTAAAGGAGACGGTTCCAAAATTTAGTTAACACCAAATGTTGATTTGGGTCAGTTTCAAGGCGTACCTCAAACTTGGGTAATTAAACCGAAGAATTGTTAGAACTGATCACACTACACATTTGTCTGCACCCGACATTATTCAGGGCCAAGCTACATTCACCAACAGCAGCGGGTAGTTCTTCGTCTCTTTTTCATCTGCGTCTTTGTATATCAACCAACCACCATCCAATGTATTTCGCTTACGACCATATCACGTTGAATACACGCCATCCCGTCCGATCTGGCAAGTTAAGCAACGTTGAGTCTAGTTAGTACCTGGATCGGAGACGGCTTGGGAATCCTAGATGTTGTAAGCTTTTGCATTTTTTTCAAAATTCAATAATTAATTTTTTAAATTTTGTTTTGTTTTTTTATTCGGTTACGCCCCTTTTTTTTATTTAAAAATATAAAAAAAATATATAAATATTTATAAAAGGTCAAATATTTTCGCACCTTTTTATTGTTTACTGATTTATAAAAACCCTAAAGTCTTTAATAACCTTAATAACTTTAAGATGAATTAAGGAAAACCTTAAAATTTTTAATGTTGAATTTTGTCTCCCCTAAAGGAGACGGTTCCAAAATTTAGTTAACACCAAATGTTGATTTGGGTCAGTTTCAAGGCGTACCTCAAACTTGGGTAATTAAACCGAAGAATTGTTAGAACTGATCACACTACACATTTGCCTGCACCCGACATTATTCAGGGCCAAGCTACATTCACCAACAGCTCTTCGTCTCTTTTTCATCTGCGTCTTTGTATATCAACCAACCACCATCCAATGTATTTCGCTTACGACCATATCACGTTGAATACACGCCATCCCGTCCGATCTGGCAAGTTAAGCAACGTTGAGTCTAGTTAGTACCTGGATCGGAGACGGCTTGGGAATCCTAGATGTTGTAAGCTTTTGCATTTTTTTCAAAATTCAATAATTAATTTTTTAAATTTTGTTTTGTTTTTTTATTCGGTTCCGCCCCTTTTTTTATTTAAAAATATAAATATTTATAAAAATATTTATAAAAGGTCAAATATTTTCGCACCTTTTTATTGTTTACTGATTTATAAAAACCTTAAAGTCTTTAATAACCTTAATAACTTTAAGATGAATTAAGGAAAACCTTAAAATTTTTAATGTTGAATTTTGTCTCCCCTAAAGGAGACGGTTCCAAAATTTAGTTAACACCAAATGTTGATTTGGGTCAGTTTCAAGGCGTACCTCAAACTTGGGTAATTAAACCGAAGAATTGTTAGAACTGATCACACTACACATTTGCCTGCACCCGACATTATTCAGGGCCAAGCTACATTCACCAACAGCAGCGGGTAGCTCTTCGTCTCTTTTTCATCTGCGTCTTTGTATATCAACCAACCACCATCCAATGTATTTCGCTTACGACCATATCACGTTGAATACACGCCATCCCGTCCGATCTGGCAAGTTAAGCAACGTTGAGTCTAGTTAGTACCTGGATCGGAGACGGCTTGGGAATCCTAGATGTTGTAAGCTTTTGCATTTTTTTCAAAATTCAATAATTAATTTTTTAAATTTTGTTTTGTTTTTTTATTCGGTTCCGCCCCTTTTTTTATTTAAAAATATAAAAAAAATATATAAATATTTATAAAAGGTCAAATATTTTCGCACCTTTTTATTGTTTACTGATTTATAAAAACCCTAAAGTCTTTAATAACCTTAATAACTTTAAGATGTATTAAGGAAAACCTTAAAATTTTTAATGTTGAATTTTGTCTCCCCTGAAGGAGACGGTTCCAAAATTTAGTTAACACCAAATGTTGATTTGGGTCAGTTTCAAGGCGTACCTCAAACTTGGGTAATTAAACCGAAGAATTGTTAGAACTGATCACACTACACATTTGTCTGCACCCGACATTATTCAGGGCCAAGCTACATTCACCAACAGCTCTCCGTCTCTTTTTCATCTGCGTCTTTGTATATCAACCAACCACCATCCAATGTATTTCGCTTACGACCATATCACGTTGAATACACGCCATCCCGTCCGATCTGGCAAGTTAAGCAACGTTGAGTCTAGTTAGTACCTGGATCGGAGACGGCTTGGGAATCCTAGATGTTGTAAGCTTTTGCATTTTTTTCAAAATTCAATAATTAATTTTTTAAATTTTGTTTTGTTTTTTTATTCGGTTACGCCCCTTTTTTTTATTTAAAAATATAAATATTTATAAAAATATTTATAAAAGGTCAAATATTTTCGCACCTTTTTATTGTTTACTGATTTATAAAAACCTTAAAGTCTTTAATAACCCTAATAACTTTAAGATGAATTAAGGAAAACCTTAAAATTTTTAATGTTGAATTTTGTCTCCCCTAAAGGAGACGGTTCCAAAATTTAGTTAACACCAAATGTTGATTTGGGTCAGTTTCAAGGCGTACCTCAAACTTGGGTAATTAAACCGAAGAATTGTTAGAACTGATCACACTACACATTTGTCTGCACCCGACATTATTCAGGGCCAAGCTACATTCACCAACAGCAGCGGGTAGCTCTTCGTCTCTTTTTCATCTGCGTCTTTGTATATCAACCAACCACCATCCAATGTATTTCGCTTACGACCATATCACGTTGAATACACGCCATCCCGTCCGATCTGGCAAGTTAAGCAACGTTGAGTCTAGTTAGTACCTGGATCGGAGACGGCTTGGGAATCCTAGATGTTGTAAGCTTTTGCATTTTTTTCAAAATTCAATAATTAATTTTTTAAATTTTGGTTTGTTTTTTTATTCGGTTACGCCCCTTTTTTTTATTTAAAAATATAAAAAAAATATATAAATATTTATAAAAGGTCAAATATTTTCGCACCTTTTTATTGTTTACTGATTTATAAAAACCCTAAAGTCTTTAATAACCTTAATAACTTTAAGATGAATTAAGGAAAACCTTAAAATTTTTAATGTTGAATTTTGTCTCCCCTAAAGGAGACGGTTCCAAAATTTAGTTAACACCAAATGTTGATTTGGGTCAGTTTCAAGGCGTACCTCAAACTTGGGTAATTAAACCGAAGAATTGTTAGAACTGATCACACTACACATTTGTCTGCACCCGACATTATTCAGGGCCAAGCTACATTCACCAACAGCAGCGGGTAGCTCTTCGTCTCTTTTTCATCTGCGTCTTTGTATATCAACCAACCACCATCCAATGTATTTCGCTTACGACCATATCACGTTGAATACACGCCATCCCGTCCGATCTGGCAAGTTAAGCAACGTTGAGTCTAGTTAGTACCTGGATCGGAGACGGCTTGGGAATCCTAGATGTTGTAAGCTTTTGCATTTTTTTCAAAATTCAATAATTAATTTTTTAAATTTTGTTTTGTTTTTTTATTCGGTTACGCCCCTTTTTTTATTTAAAAATATAAATATTTATAAAAGGTCAAATATTTTCGCACCTTTTTATTGTTTACTGATTTATAAAAACCTTAAAGTCTTTAATAACCCTAATAACTTTAAGATGAATTAAGGAAAACCTTAAAATTTTTAATGTTGATTTTTGTCTCCCCTAAAGGAGACGGTTCCAAAATTTAGTTAACACCAAATGTTGATTTGGGTCAGTTTCAAGGCGTACCTCAAACTTGGGTAATTAAACCGAAGAATTGTTAGAACTGATCACACTACACATTTGTCTGCACCCGACATTATTCAGGGCCAAGCTACATTCACCAACAGCAGCGGGTAGCTCTTCGTCTCTTTTTCATCTGCGTCTTTGTATATCAACCAACCACCATCCAATGTATTTCGCTTACGACCATATCACGTTGAATACACGCCATCCCGTCCGATCTGGCAAGTTAAGCAACGTTGAGTCTAGTTAGTACCTGGATCGGAGACGGCTTGGGAATCCTAGATGTTGTAAGCTTTTGCATTTTTTTCAAAATTCAATAATTAATTTTTTAAATTTTGTTTTGTTTTTTTATTCGGTTACGCCCCTTTTTTTTATTTAAAAATATAAAAAAAATATATAAATATTTATAAAAGGTCAAATATTTTCGCACCTTTTTATTGTTTACTGATTTATAAAAACCCTAAAGTCTTTAATAACCCTAATAACTTTAAGATGAATTAAGGAAAACCTTAAAATTTTTAATGTTGAATTTTGTCTCCCCTAAAGGAGACGGTTCCAAAATTTAGTTAACACCAAATGTTGATTTGGGTCAGTTTCAAGGCGTACCTCAAACTTGGGTAATTAAACCGAAGAATTGTTAGAACTGATCACACTACACATTTGTCTGCACCCGACATTATTCAGGGCCAAGCTACATTCACCAACAGCTCTTCGTCTCTTTTTCATCTGCGTCTTTGTATATCAACCAACCACCATCCAATGTATTTCGCTTACGACCATATCACGTTGAATACACGCCATCCCGTCCGATCTGGCAAGTTAAGCAACGTTGAGTCTAGTTAGTACCTGGATCGGAGACGGCTTGGGAATCCTAGATGTTGTAAGCTTTTGCATTTTTTTCAAAATTCAATAATTAATTTTTTAAATTTTGTTTTGTTTTTTTATTCGGTTCCGCCCCTTTTTTTTATTTAAAAATATAAAAAAAATATATAAATATTTATAAAAGGTCAAATATTTTCGCACCTTTTTATTGTTTACTGATTTATAAAAACCCTAAAGTCTTTAATAACCCTAATAACTTTAAGATGAATTAAGGAAAACCTTAAAATTTTTAATGTTGAATTTTGTCTCCCCTAAAGGAGACGGTTCCAAAATTTAGTTAACACCAAATGTTGATTTGGGTCAGTTTCAAGGCGTACCTCAAACTTGGGTAATTAAACCGAAGAATTGTTAGAACTGATCACACTACACATTTGTCTGCACCCGACATTATTCAGGGCCAAGCTACATTCACCAACAGCAGCGGGTAGCTCTTCGTCTCTTTTTCATCTGCGTCTTTGTATATCAACCAACCACCATCCAATGTATTTCGCTTACGACCATATCACGTTGAATACACGCCATCCCGTCCGATCTGGCAAGTTAAGCAACGTTGAGTCTAGTTAGTACCTGGATCGGAGACGGCTTGGGAATCCTAGATGTTGTAAGCTTTTGCATTTTTTTCAAAATTCAATAATTAATTTTTTAAATTTTGTTTTGTTTTTTTATTCGGTTACGCCCCTTTTTTTTATTTAAAAATATAAATATTTATAAAAATATTTATAAAAGGTCAAATATTTTCGCACCTTTTTATTGTTTACTGATTTATAAAAACCTTAAAGTCTTTAATAACCCTAATAACTTTAAGATGAATTAAGGAAAACCTTAAAATTTTTAATGTTGAATTTTGTCTCCCCTAAAGGAGACGGTTCCAAAATTTAGTTAACACCAAATGTTGATTTGGGTCAGTTTCAAGGCGTACCTCAAACTTGGGTAATTAAACCGAAGAATTGTTAGAACTGATCACACTACACATTTGTCTGCACCCGACATTATTCAGGGCCAAGCTACATTCACCAACAGCAGCGGGTAGTTCTTCGTCTCTTTTTCATCTGCGTCTTTGTATATCAACCAACCACCATCCAATGTATTTCGCTTACGACCATATCACGTTGAATACACGCCATCCCGTCCGATCTGGCAAGTTAAGCAACGTTGAGTCTAGTTAGTACCTGGATCGGAGACGGCTTGGGAATCCTAGATGTTGTAAGCTTTTGCATTTTTTTCAAAATTCAATAATTAATTTTTTAAATTTTGTTTTGTTTTTTTATTCGGTTACGCCCCTTTTTTTATTTAAAAATATAAATATTTATAAAAATATTTATAAAAGGTCAAATATTTTCGCACCTTTTTATTGTTTACTGATTTATAAAAACCTTAAAGTCTTTAATAACCCTAATAACTTTAAGATGAATTAAGGAAAACCTTAAAATTTTTAATGTTGATTTTTGTCTCCCCTAAAGGAGACGGTTCCAAAATTTAGTTAACACCAAATGTTGATTTGGGTCAGTTTCAAGGCGTACCTCAAACTTGGGTAATTAAACCGAAGAATTGTTAGAACTGATCACACTACACATTTGTCTGCACCCGACATTATTCAGGGCCAAGCTACATTCACCAACAGCTCTTCGTCTCTTTTTCATCTGCGTCTTTGTATATCAACCAACCACCATCCAACGTATTTCGCTTACGACCATATCACGTTGAATACACGCCATCCCGTCCGATCTGGCAAGTTAAGCAACGTTGAGTCTAGTTAGTACCTGGATCGGAGACGGCTTGGGAATCCTAGATGTTGTAAGCTTTTGCATTTTTTTCAAAATTCAATAATTAATTTTTTAAATTTTGTTTTGTTTTTTTATTCGGTTACGCCCCTTTTTTTTATTTAAAAATATAAATATTTATAAAAACATTTATAAAAGGTCAAATATTTTCGCACCTTTTTATTGTTTACTGATTTATAAAAACCTTAAAGTCTTTAATAACCCTAATAACTTTAAGATGAATTAAGGAAAACCTTAAAATTTTTAATGTTGAATTTTGTCTCCCCTAAAGGAGACGGTTCCAAAATTTAGTTAACACCAAATGTTGATTTGGGTCAGTTTCAAGGCGTACCTCAAACTTGGGTAATTAAACCGAAGAATTGTTAGAACTGATCACACTACACATTTGTCTGCACCCGACATTATTCAGGGCCAAGCTACATTCACCAACAGCAGCGGGTAGTTCTTCGTCTCTTTTTCATCTGCGTCTTTGTATATCAACCAACCACCATCCAATGTATTTCGCTTACGACCATATCACGTTGAATACACGCCATCCCGTCCGATCTGGCAAGTTAAGCAACGTTGAGTCTAGTTAGTACCTGGATCGGAGACGGCTTGGGAATCCTAGATGTTGTAAGCTTTTGCATTTTTTTCAAAATTCAATAATTAATTTTTTAAATTTTGTTTTGTTTTTTTATTCGGTTACGCCCCTTTTTTTTATTTAAAAATATAAAAAAAATATATAAATATTTATAAAAGGTCAAATATTTTCGCACCTTTTTATTGTTTACTGATTTATAAAAACCCTAAAGTCTTTAATAACCTTAATAACTTTAAGATGAATTAAGGAAAACCTTAAAATTTTTAATGTTGAATTTTGTCTCCCCTAAAGGAGACGGTTCCAAAATTTAGTTAACACCAAATGTTGATTTGGGTCAGTTTCAAGGCGTACCTCAAACTTGGGTAATTAAACCGAAGAATTGTTAGAACTGATCACACTACACATTTGTCTGCACCCGACATTATTCAGGGCCAAGCTACATTCACCAACAGCTCTTCGTCTCTTTTTCATCTGCGTCTTTGTATATCAACCAACCACCATCCAATGTATTTCGCTTACGACCATATCACGTTGAATACACGCCATCCCGTCCGATCTGGCAAGTTAAGCAACGTTGAGTCTAGTTAGTACCTGGATCGGAGACGGCTTGGGAATCCTAGATGTTGTAAGCTTTTGCATTTTTTTCAAAATTCAATAATTAATTTTTTAAATTTTGTTTTGTTTTTTTATTCGGTTACGCCCCTTTTTTTTATTTAAAAATATAAATATTTATAAAAATATTTATAAAAGGTCAAATATTTTCGCACCTTTTTATTGTTTACTGCTTTATAAAAACCTTAAAGTCTTTAATAACCCTAATAACTTTAAGATGAATTAAGGAAAACCTTAAAATTTTTAATGTTGAATTTTGTCTCCCCTAAAGGAGACGGTTCCAAAATTTAGTTAACACCAAATGTTGATTTGGGTCAGTTTCAAGGCGTACCTCAAACTTGGGTAATTAAACCGAAGAATTGTTAGAACTGATCACACTACACATTTGTCTGCACCCGACATTATTCAGGGCCAAGCTACATTCACCAACAGCTCTTCGTCTCTTTTTCATCTGCGTCTTTGTATATCAACCAACCACCATCCAATGTATTTCGCTTACGACCATATCACGTTGAATACACGCCATCCCGTCCGATCTGGCAAGTTAAGCAACGTTGAGTCTAGTTAGTACCTGGATCGGAGACGGCTTGGGAATCCTAGATGTTGTAAGCTTTTGCATTTTTTTCAAAATTCAATAATTAATTTTTTAAATTTTGTTTTGTTTTTTTATTCGGTTCCGCCCCTTTTTTTATTTAAAAATATAAATATTTATAAAAATATTTATAAAAGGTCAAATATTTTCGCACCTTTTTATTGTTTACTGATTTATAAAAACCTTAAAGTCTTTAATAACCCTAATAACTTTAAGATGAATTAAGGAAAACCTTAAAATTTTTAATGTTGAATTTTGTCTCCCCTAAAGGAGACGGTTCCAAAATTTAGTTAACACCAAATGTTGATTTGGGTCAGTTTCAAGGCGTACCTCAAACTTGGGTAATTAAACCGAAGAATTGTTAGAACTGATCACACTACACATTTGTCTGCACCCGACATTATTCAGGGCCAAGCTACATTCACCAACAGCAGCGGGTAGTTCTTCGTCTCTTTTTCATCTGCGTCTTTGTATATCAACCAACCACCATCCAATGTATTTCGCTTACGACCATATCACGTTGAATACACGCCATCCCGTCCGATCTGGCAAGTTAAGCAACGTTGAGTCTAGTTAGTACCTGGATCGGAGACGGCTTGGGAATCCTAGATGTTGTAAGCTTTTGCATTTTTTTCAAAATTCAATAATTAATTTTTTAAATTTTGTTTTGTTTTTTTATTCGGTTACGCCCCTTTTTTTTATTTAAAAATATAAATATTTATAAAAATATTTATAAAAGGTCAAATATTTTCGCACCTTTTTATTGTTTACTGATTTATAAAAACCTTAAAGTCTTTAATAACCTTAATAACTTTAAGATGAATTAAGGAAAACCTTAAAATTTTTAATGTTGAATTTTGTCTCCCCTAAAGGAGACGGTTCCAAAATTTAGTTAACACCAAATGTTGATTTGGGTCAGTTTCAAGGCGTACCTCAAACTTGGGTAATTAAACCGAAGAATTGTTAGAACTGATCACACTACACATTTGCCTGCACCCGACATTATTCAGGGCCAAGCTACATTCACCAACAGCAGCGGGTAGCTCTTTGTCTCTTTTTCATCTGCGTCTTTGTATATCAACCAACCACCATCCAATGTATTTCGCTTACGACCATATCACGTTGAATACACGCCATCCCGTCCGATCTGGCAAGTTAAGCAACGTTGAGTCTAGTTAGTACCTGGATCGGAGACGGCTTGGGAATCCTAGATGTTGTAAGCTTTTGCATTTTTTTCAAAATTCAATAATTAATTTTTTAAATTTTGTTTTGTTTTTTTATTCGGTTCCGCCCCTTTTTTTATTTAAAAATATAAAAAAAATATATAAATATTTATAAAAGGTCAAATATTTTCGCACCTTTTTATTGTTTACTGATTTATAAAAACCCTAAAGTCTTTAATAACCTTAATAACTTTAAGATGAATTAAGGAAAACCTTAAAATTTTTAATGTTGAATTTTGTCTCCCCTAAAGGAGACGGTTCCAAAATTTAGTTAACACCAAATGTTGATTTGGGTCAGTTTCAAGGCGTACCTCAAACTTGGGTAATTAAACCGAAGAATTGTTAGAACTGATCACACTACACATTTGCCTGCACCCGACATTATTCAGGGCCAAGCTACATTCACCAACAGCTCTTCGTCTCTTTTTCATCTGCGTCTTTGTATATCAACCAACCACCATCCAATGTATTTCGCTTACGACCATATCACGTTGAATTCACGCCATCCCGTCCGATCTGGCAAGTTAAGCAACGTTGAGTCTAGTTAGTACCTGGATCGGAGACGGCTTGGGAATCCTAGATGTTGTAAGCTTTTGCATTTTTTTCAAAATTCAATAATTAATTTTTTAAATTTTGTTTTGTTTTTTTATTCGGTTCCGCCCCTTTTTTTATTTAAAAATATAAATATTTATAAAAATATTTATAAAAGGTCAAATATTTTCGCACCTTTTTATTGTTTACTGATTTATAAAAACCTTAAAGTCTTTAATAACCTTAATAACTTTAAGATGAATTAAGGAAAACCTTAAAATTTTTAATGTTGAATTTTGTCTCCCCTAAAGGAGACGGTTCCAAAATTTAGTTAACACCAAATGTTGATTTGGGTCAGTTTCAAGGCGTACCTCAAACTTGGGTAATTAAACCGAAGAATTGTTAGAACTGATCACACTACACATTTGCCTGCACCCGACATTATTCAGGGCCAAGCTACATTCACCAACAGCTCTTCGTCTCTTTTTCATCTGCGTCTTTGTATATCAACCAACCACCATCCAATGTATTTCGCTTACGACCATATCACGTTGAATACACGCCATCCCGTCCGATCTGGCAAGTTAAGCAACGTTGAGTCTAGTTAGTACCTGGATCGGAGACGGCTTGGGAATCCTAGATGTTGTAAGCTTTTGCATTTTTTTCAAAATTCAATAATTAATTTTTTAAATTTTGTTTTGTTTTTTTATTCGGTTCCGCCCCTTTTTTTATTTAAAAATATAAAAAAAATATATAAATATTTATAAAAGGTCAAATATTTTCGCACCTTTTTATTGTTTACTGATTTATAAAAACCCTAAAGTCTTTAATAACCTTAATAACTTTAAGATGAATTAAGGAAAACCTTAAAATTTTTAATGTTGAATTTTGTCTCCCCTAAAGGAGACGGTTCCAAAATTTAGTTAACACCAAATGTTGATTTGGGTCAGTTTCAGGGCGTACCTCAAACTTGGGTAATTAAACCGAAGAATTGTTAGAACTGATCACACTACACATTTGCCTGCACCCGACATTATTCAGGGCCAAGCTACATTCACCAACAGCAGCGGGTAGTTCTTCGTCTCTTTTTCATCTGCGTCTTTGTATATCAACCAACCACCATCCAATGTATTTCGCTTACGACCATATCACGTTGAATACACGCCATCCCGTCCGATCTGGCAAGTTAAGCAACGTTGAGTCTAGTTAGTACCTGGATCGGAGACGGCTTGGGAATCCTAGATGTTGTAAGCTTTTGCATTTTTTTCAAAATTCAATAATTAATTTTTTAAATTTTGTTTTGTTTTTTTATTCGGTTACGCCCCTTTTTTTTATTTAAAAATATAAAAAAAATATATAAATATTTATAAAAGGTCAAATATTTTCGCACCTTTTTATTGTTTACTGATTTATAAAAACCCTAAAGTCTTTAATAACCTTAATAACTTTAAGATGAATTAAGGAAAACCTTAAAATTTTTAATGTTGAATTTTGTCTCCCCTAAAGGAGACGGTTCCAAAATTTAGTTAACACCAAATGTTGATTTGGGTCAGTTTCAAGGCGTACCTCAAACTTGGGTAATTAAACCGAAGAATTGTTAGAACTGATCACACTACACATTTGCCTGCACCCGACATTATTCAGGGCCAAGCTACATTCACCAACAGCTCTTCGTCTCTTTTTCATCTGCGTCTTTGTATATCAACCAACCACCATCCAATGTATTTCGCTTACGACCATATCACGTTGAATACACGCCATCCCGTCCGATCTGGCAAGTTAAGCAACGTTGAGTCTAGTTAGTACCTGGATCGGAGACGGCTTGGGAATCCTAGATGTTGTAAGCTTTTGCATTTTTTTCAAAATTCAATAATTAATTTTTTAAATTTTGTTTTGTTTTTTTATTCGGTTCCGCCCCTTTTTTTATTTAAAAATATAAATATTTATAAAAATATTTATAAAAGGTCAAATATTTTCGCACCTTTTTATTGTTTACTGATTTATAAAAACCTTAAAGTCTTTAATAACCTTAATAACTTTAAGATGAATTAAGGAAAACCTTAAAATTTTTAATGTTGAATTTTGTCTCCCCTAAAGGAGACGGTTCCAAAATTTAGTTAACACCAAATGTTGATTTGGGTCAGTTTCAAGGCGTACCTCAAACTTGGGTAATTAAACCGAAGAATTGTTAGAACTGATCACACTACACATTTGCCTGCACCCGACATTATTCAGGGCCAAGCTACATTCACCAACAGCAGCGGGTAGCTCTTTGTCTCTTTTTCATCTGCGTCTTTGTATATCAACCAACCACCATCCAATGTATTTCGCTTACGACCATATCACGTTGAATACACGCCATCCCGTCCGATCTGGCAAGTTAAGCAACGTTGAGTCTAGTTAGTACCTGGATCGGAGACGGCTTGGGAATCCTAGATGTTGTAAGCTTTTGCATTTTTTTCAAAATTCAATAATTAATTTTTTAAATTTTGTTTTGTTTTTTTATTCGGTTCCGCCCCTTTTTTTATTTAAAAATATAAAAAAAATATATAAATATTTATAAAAGGTCAAATATTTTCGCACCTTTTTATTGTTTACTGATTTATAAAAACCCTAAAGTCTTTAATAACCTTAATAACTTTAAGATGTATTAAGGAAAACCTTAAAATTTTTAATGTTGAATTTTGTCTCCCCTGAAGGAGACGGTTCCAAAATTTAGTTAACACCAAATGTTGATTTGGGTCAGTTTCAAGGCGTACCTCAAACTTGGGTAATTAAACCGAAGAATTGTTAGAACTGATCACACTACACATTTGTCTGCACCCGACATTATTCAGGGCCAAGCTACATTCACCAACAGCTCTTCGTCTCTTTTTCATCTGCGTCTTTGTATATCAACCAACCACCATCCAATGTATTTCGCTTACGACCATATCACGTTGAATACACGCCATCCCGTCCGATCTGGCAAGTTAAGCAACGTTGAGTCTAGTTAGTACCTGGATCGGAGACGGCTTGGGAATCCTAGATGTTGTAAGCTTTTGCATTTTTTTCAAAATTCAATAATTAATTTTTTAAATTTTGTTTTGTTTTTTTATTCGGTTACGCCCCTTTTTTTTATTTAAAAATATAAAAAAAATATATAAATATTTATAAAAGGTCAAATATTTTCGCACCTTTTTATTGTTTACTGATTTATAAAAACCTTAAAGTCTTTAATAACCTTAATAACTTTAAGATGAATTAAGGAAAACCTTAAAATTTTTAATGTTGAATTTTGTCTCCCCTAAAGGAGACGGTTCCAAAATTTAGTTAACACCAAATGTTGATTTGGGTCAGTTTCAAGGCGTACCTCAAACTTGGGTAATTAAACCGAAGAATTGTTAGAACTGATCACACTACACATTTGTCTGCACCCGACATTATTCAGGGCCAAGCTACATTCACCAACAGCAGCGGGTAGCTCTTCGTCTCTTTTTCATCTGCGTCTTTGTATATCAACCAACCACCATCCAATGTATTTCGCTTACGACCATATCACGTTGAATACACGCCATCCCGTCCGATCTGGCAAGTTAAGCAACGTT
Source organism: Caenorhabditis drosophilae (assembly GCA_963572285.1). NCBI lineage: Eukaryota > Metazoa > Nematoda > Chromadorea > Rhabditida > Rhabditidae > Caenorhabditis > Caenorhabditis drosophilae. Next base: position 6,582,365 of record OY751560.1, on the reverse strand, counting down.
GAGTCTAGTTAGTACCTGGATCGGAGACGGCTTGGGAATCCTAGATGTTGTAAGCTTTTGCATTTTTTTCAAAATTCAATAATTAATTTTTTAAATTTTGTTTTGTTTTTTTATTCGGTTACGCCCCTTTTTTTTATTTAAAAATATAAAAAAAATATATAAATATTTATAAAAGGTCAAATATTTTCGCACCTTTTTATTGTTTACTGATTTATAAAAACCTTAAAGTCTTTAATAACCCTAATAACTTTAAGATGAATTAAGGAAAACCTTAAAATTTTTAATGTTGAATTTTGTCTCCCCTAAAGGAGACGGTTCCAAAATTTAGTTAACACCAAATGTTGATTTGGGTCAGTTTCAAGGCGTACCTCAAACTTGGGTAATTAAACCGAAGAATTGTTAGAACTGATCACACTACACATTTGTCTGCACCCGACATTATTCAGGGCCAAGCTACATTCACCAACAGCTCTTCGTCTCTTTTTCATCTGCGTCTTTGTATATCAACCAACCACCATCCAATGTATTTCGCTTACGACCATATCACGTTGAATACACGCCATCCCGTCCGATCTGGCAAGTTAAGCAACGTTGAGTCTAGTTAGTACCTGGATCGGAGACGGCTTGGGAATCCTAGATGTTGTAAGCTTTTGCATTTTTTTCAAAATTCAATAATTAATTTTTTAAATTTTGTTTTGTTTTTTTATTCGGTTCCGCCCCTTTTTTTATTTAAAAATATAAATATTTATAAAAATATTTATAAAAGGTCAAATATTTTCGCACCTTTTTATTGTTTACTGATTTACAAAAACCTTAAAGTCTTTAATAACCTTAATAACTTTAAGATGAATTAAGGAAAACCTTAAAATTTTTAATGTTGAATTTTGTCTCCCCTAAAGGAGACGGTTCCAAAATTTAGTTAACACCAAATGTTGATTTGGGTCAGTTTCAAGGCGTACCTCAAACTTGGGTAATTAAACCGAAGAATTGTTAGAACTGATCACACTACACATTTGCCTGCACCCGACATTATTCAGGGCCAAGCTACATTCACCAACAGCAGCGGGTAGCTCTTCGTCTCTTTTTCATCTGCGTCTTTGTATATCAACCAACCACCATCCAACGTATTTCGCTTACGACCATATCACGTTGAATACACGCCATCCCGTCCGATCTGGCAAGTTAAGCAACGTTGAGTCTAGTTAGTACCTGGATCGGAGACGGCTTGGGAATCCTAGATGTTGTAAGCTTTTGCATTTTTTTCAAAATTCAATAATTAATTTTTTAAATTTTGTTTTGTTTTTTTATTCGGTTACGCCCCTTTTTTTATTTAAAAATATAAATATTTATAAAAATATTTATAAAAGGTCAAATATTTTCGCACCTTTTTATTGTTTACTGATTTATAAAAACCTTAAAGTCTTTAATAACCTTAATAACTTTAAGATGAATTAAGGAAAACCTTAAAATTTTTAATGTTGAATTTTGTCTCCCCTAAAGGAGACGGTTCCAAAATTTAGTTAACACCAAATGTTGATTTGGGTCAGTTTCAAGGCGTACCTCAAACTTGGGTAATTAAACCGAAGAATTGTTAGAACTGATCACACTACACATTTGTCTGCACCCGACATTATTCAGGGCCAAGCTACATTCACCAACAGCTCTTCGTCTCTTTTTCATCTGCGTCTTTGTATATCAACCAACCACCATCCAACGTATTTCGCTTACGACCATATCACGTTGAATACACGCCATCCCGTCCGATCTGGCAAGTTAAGCAACGTTGAGTCTAGTTAGTACCTGGATCGGAGACGGCTTGGGAATCCTAGATGTTGTAAGCTTTTGCATTTTTTTCAAAATTCAATAATTAATTTTTTAAATTTTGTTTTGTTTTTTTATTCGGTTACGCCCCTTTTTTTATTTAAAAATATAAATATTTATAAAAATATTTATAAAAGGTCAAATATTTTCGCACCTTTTTATTGTTTACTGATTTATAAAAACCTTAAAGTCTTTAATAACCTTAATAACTTTAAGATGAATTAAGGAAAACCTTAAAATTTTTAATGTTGAATTTTGTCTCCCCTAAAGGAGACGGTTCCAAAATTTAGTTAACACCAAATGTTGATTTGGGTCAGTTTCAAGGCGTACCTCAAACTTGGGTAATTAAACCGAAGAATTGTTAGAACTGATCACACTACACATTTGTCTGCACCCGACATTATTCAGGGCCAAGCTACATTCACCAACAGCTCTTCGTCTCTTTTTCATCTGCGTCTTTGTATATCAACCAACCACCATCCAATGTATTTCGCTTACGACCATATCACGTTGAATACACGCCATCCCGTCCGATCTGGCAAGTTAAGCAACGTTGAGTCTAGTTAGTACCTGGATCGGAGACGGCTTGGGAATCCTAGATGTTGTAAGCTTTTGCATTTTTTTCAAAATTCAATAATTAATTTTTTAAATTTTGTTTTGTTTTTTTATTCGGTTACGCCCCTTTTTTTATTTAAAAATATAAATATTTATAAAAATATTTATAAAAGGTCAAATATTTTCGCACCTTTTTATTGTTTACTGATTTATAAAAACCTTAAAGTCTTTAATAACCCTAATAACTTTAAGATGAATTAAGGAAAACCTTAAAATTTTTAATGTTGAATTTTGTCTCCCGTAAAGGAGACGGTTCCAAAATTTAGTTAACACCAAATGTTGATTTGGGTCAGTTTCAAGGCGTACCTCAAACTTGGGTAATTAAACCGAAGAATTGTTAGAACTGATCACACTACACATTTGTCTGCACCCGACATTATTCAGGGCCAAGCTACATTCACCAACAGCAGCGGGTAGTTCTTCGTCTCTTTTTCATCTGCGTCTTTGTATATCAACCAACCACCATCCAATGTATTTCGCTTACGACCATATCACGTTGAATACACGCCATCCCGTCCGATCTGGCAAGTTAAGCAACGTTGAGTCTAGTTAGTACCTGGATCGGAGACGGCTTGGGAATCCTAGATGTTGTAAGCTTTTGCATTTTTTTCAAAATTCAATAATTAATTTTTTAAATTTTGTTTTGTTTTTTTATTCGGTTACGCCCCTTTTTTTTATTTAAAAATATAAAAAAAATATATAAATATTTATAAAAGGTCAAATATTTTCGCACCTTTTTATTGTTTACTGATTTATAAAAACCCTAAAGTCTTTAATAACCTTAATAACTTTAAGATGAATTAAGGAAAACCTTAAAATTTTTAATGTTGAATTTTGTCTCCCCTAAAGGAGACGGTTCCAAAATTTAGTTAACACCAAATGTTGATTTGGGTCAGTTTCAAGGCGTACCTCAAACTTGGGTAATTAAACCGAAGAATTGTTAGAACTGATCACACTACACATTTGCCTGCACCCGACATTATTCAGGGCCAAGCTACATTCACCAACAGCTCTTCGTCTCTTTTTCATCTGCGTCTTTGTATATCAACCAACCACCATCCAACGTATTTCGCTTACGACCATATCACGTTGAATACACGCCATCCCGTCCGATCTGGCAAGTTAAGCAACGTTGAGTCTAGTTAGTACCTGGATCGGAGACGGCTTGGGAATCCTAGATGTTGTAAGCTTTTGCATTTTTTTCAAAATTCAATAATTAATTTTTTAAATTTTGTTTTGTTTTTTTATTCGGTTACGCCCCTTTTTTTATTTAAAAATATAAATATTTATAAAAATATTTATAAAAGGTCAAATATTTTCGCACCTTTTTATTGTTTACTGATTTATAAAAACCCTAAAGTCTTTAATAACCTTAATAACTTTAAGATGAATTAAGGAAAACCTTAAAATTTTTAATGTTGAATTTTGTCTCCCCTAAAGGAGACGGTTCCAAAATTTAGTTAACACCAAATGTTGATTTGGGTCAGTTTCAAGGCGTACCTCAAACTTGGGTAATTAAACCGAAGAATTGTTAGAACTGATCACACTACACATTTGCCTGCACCCGACATTATTCAGGGCCAAGCTACATTCACCAACAGCTCTTCGTCTCTTTTTCATCTGCGTCTTTGTATATCAACCAACCACCATCCAATGTATTTCGCTTACGACCATATCACGTTGAATACACGCCATCCCGTCCGATCTGGCAAGTTAAGCAACGTTGAGTCTAGTTAGTACCTGGATCGGAGACGGCTTGGGAATCCTAGATGTTGTAAGCTTTTGCATTTTTTTCAAAATTCAATAATTAATTTTTTAAATTTTGTTTTGTTTTTTTATTCGGTTACGCCCCTTTTTTTATTTAAAAATATAAATATTTATAAAAATATTTATAAAAGGTCAAATATTTTCGCACCTTTTTATTGTTTACTGATTTATAAAAACCCTAAAGTCTTTAATAACCTTAATAACTTTAAGATGAATTAAGGAAAACCTTAAAATTTTTAATGTTGAATTTTGTCTCCCCTAAAGGAGACGGTTCCAAAATTTAGTTAACACCAAATGTTGATTTGGGTCAGTTTCAAGGCGTACCTCAAACTTGGGTAATTAAACCGAAGAATTGTTAGAACTGATCACACTACACATTTGCCTGCACCCGACATTATTCAGGGCCAAGCTACATTCACCAACAGCTCTTCGTCTCTTTTTCATCTGCGTCTTTGTATATCAACCAACCACCATCCAATGTATTTCGCTTACGACCATATCACGTTGAATACACGCCATCCCGTCCGATCTGGCAAGTTAAGCAACGTTGAGTCTAGTTAGTACCTGGATCGGAGACGGCTTGGGAATCCTAGATGTTGTAAGCTTTTGCATTTTTTTCAAAATTCAATAATTAATTTTTTAAATTTTGTTTTGTTTTTTTATTCGGTTCCGCCCCTTTTTTTATTTAAAAATATAAATATTTATAAAAATATTTATAAAAGGTCAAATATTTTCGCACCTTTTTATTGTTTACTGATTTATAAAAACCTTAAAGTCTTTAATAACCTTAATAACTTTAAGATGAATTAAGGAAAACCTTAAAATTTTTAATGTTGAATTTTGTCTCCCCTAAAGGAGACGGTTCCAAAATTTAGTTAACACCAAATGTTGATTTGGGTCAGTTTCAAGGCGTACCTCAAACTTGGGTAATTAAACCGAAGAATTGTTAGAACTGATCACACTACACATTTGCCTGCACCCGACATTATTCAGGGCCAAGCTACATTCACCAACAGCAGCGGGTAGCTCTTTGTCTCTTTTTCATCTGCGTCTTTGTATATCAACCAACCACCATCCAATGTATTTCGCTTACGACCATATCACGTTGAATACACGCCATCCCGTCCGATCTGGCAAGTTAAGCAACGTTGAGTCTAGTTAGTACCTGGATCGGAGACGGCTTGGGAATCCTAGATGTTGTAAGCTTTTGCATTTTTTTCAAAATTCAATAATTAATTTTTTAAATTTTGTTTTGTTTTTTTATTCGGTTCCGCCCCTTTTTTTATTTAAAAATATAAAAAAAATATATAAATATTTATAAAAGGTCAAATATTTTCGCACCTTTTTATTGTTTACTGATTTATAAAAACCCTAAAGTCTTTAATAACCTTAATAACTTTAAGATGTATTAAGAAAAACCTTAAAATTTTTAATGTTGAATTTTGTCTCCCCTGAAGGAGACGGTTCCAAAATTTAGTTAACACCAAATGTTGATTTGGGTCAGTTTCAAGGCGTACCTCAAACTTGGGTAATTAAACCGAAGAATTGTTAGAACTGATCACACTACACATTTGTCTGCACCCGACATTATTCAGGGCCAAGCTACATTCACCAACAGCTCTTCGTCTCTTTTTCATCTGCGTCTTTGTATATCAACCAACCACCATCCAATGTATTTCGCTTACGACCATATCACGTTGAATACACGCCATCCCGTCCGATCTGGCAAGTTAAGCAACGTTGGGTCTAGTTAGTACCTGGATCGGAGACGGCTTGGGAATCCTAGATGTTGTAAGCTTTTGCATTTTTTTCAAAATTCAATAATTAATTTTTTAAATTTTGTTTTGTTTTTTTATTCGGTTACGCCCCTTTTTTTATTTAAAAATATAAATATTTATAAAAATATTTATAAAAGGTCAAATATTTTCGCACCTTTTTATTGTTTACTGATTTATAAAAACCTTAAAGTCTTTAATAACCTTAATAACTTTAAGATGAATTAAGGAAAACCTTAAAATTTTTAATGTTGAATTTTGTCTCCCCTAAAGGAGACGGTTCCAAAATTTAGTTAACACCAAATGTTGATTTGGGTCAGTTTCAAGGCGTACCTCAAACTTGGGTAATTAAACCGAAGAATTGTTAGAACTGATCACACTACACATTTGTCTGCACCCGACATTATTCAGGGCCAAGCTACATTCACCAACAGCTCTTCGTCTCTTTTTCATCTGCGTCTTTGTATATCAACCAACCACCATCCAATGTATTTCGCTTACGACCATATCACGTTGAATACACGCCATCCCGTCCGATCTGGCAAGTTAAGCAACGTTGAGTCTAGTTAGTACCTGGATCGGAGACGGCTTGGGAATCCTAGATGTTGTAAGCTTTTGCATTTTTTTCAAAATTCAATAATTAATTTTTTAAATTTTGTTTTGTTTTTTTATTCGGTTACGCCCCTTTTTTTTATTTAAAAATATAAAAAAAATATATAAATATTTATAAAAGGTCAAATATTTTCGCACCTTTTTATTGTTTACTGATTTACAAAAACCTTAAAGTCTTTAATAACCTTAATAACTTTAAGATGAATTAAGGAAAACCTTAAAATTTTTAATGTTGAATTTTGTCTCCCGTAAAGGAGACGGTTCCAAAATTGAGTTAACACCAAATGTTGATTTGGGTCAGTTTCAAGGCGTACCTCAAACTTGGGTAATTAAACCGAAGAATTGTTAGAACTGATCACACTACACATTTGTCTGCACCCGACATTATTCAGGGCCAAGCTACATTCACCAACAGCAGCGGGTAGCTCTTCGTCTCTTTTTCATCTGCGTCTTTGTATATCAACCAACCACCATCCAACGTATTTCGCTTACGACCATATCACGTTGAATACACGCCATCCCGTCCGATCTGGCAAGTTAAGCAACGTTGAGTCTAGTTAGTACCTGGATCGGAGACGGCTTGGGAATCCTAGATGTTGTAAGCTTTTGCATTTTTTTCAAAATTCAATAATTAATTTTTTAAATTTTGTTTTGTTTTTTTATTCGGTTCCGCCCCTTTTTTTATTTAAAAATATAAATATTTATAAAAATATTTATAAAAGGTCAAATATTTTCGCACCTTTTTATTGTTTACTGATTTACAAAAACCTTAAAGTCTTTAATAACCTTAATAACTTTAAGATGAATTAAGGAAAACCTTAAAATTTTTAATGTTGAATTTTGTCTCCCCTAAAGGAGACGGTTCCAAAATTTAGTTAACACCAAATGTTGATTTGGGTCAGTTTCAAGGCGTACCTCAAACTTGGGTAATTAAACCGAAGAATTGTTAGAACTGATCACACTACACATTTGTCTGCACCCGACATTATTCAGGGCCAAGCTACATTCACCAACAGCTCTTCGTCTCTTTTTCATCTGCGTCTTTGTATATCAACCAACCACCATCCAATGTATTTCGCTTACGACCATATCACGTTGAATACACGCCATCCCGTCCGATCTGGCAAGTTAAGCAACGTTGAGTCTAGTTAGTACCTGGATCGGAGACGGCTTGGGAATCCTAGATGTTGTAAGCTTTTGCATTTTTTTCAAAATTCAATAATTAATTTTTTAAATTTTGTTTTGTTTTTTTATTCGGTTACGCCCCTTTTTTTTATTTAAAAATATAAAAAAAATATATAAATATTTATAAAAGGTCAAATATTTTCGCACCTTTTTATTGTTTACTGATTTATAAAAACCCTAAAGTCTTTAATAACCTTAATAACTTTAAGATGAATTAAGGAAAACCTTAAAATTTTTAATGTTGAATTTTGTCTCCCCTAAAGGAGACGGTTCCAAAATTGAGTTAACACCAAATGTTGATTTGGGTCAGTTTCAAGGCGTACCTCAAACTTGGGTAATTAAACCGAAGAATTGTTAGAACTGATCACACTACACATTTGTCTGCACCCGACATTATTCAGGGCCAAGCTACATTCACCAACAGCTCTTCGTCTCTTTTTCATCTGCGTCTTTGTATATCAACCAACCACCATCCAATGTATTTCGCTTACGACCATATCACGTTGAATACACGCCATCCCGTCCGATCTGGCAAGTTAAGCAACGTTGAGTCTAGTTAGTACCTGGATCGGAGACGGCTTGGGAATCCTAGATGTTGTAAGCTTTTGCATTTTTTTCAAAATTCAATAATTAATTTTTTAAATTTTGTTTTGTTTTTTTATTCGGTTCCGCCCCTTTTTTTATTTAAAAATATAAAAAAAATATATAAATATTTATAAAAGGTCAAATATTTTCGCACCTTTTTATTGTTTACTGATTTATAAAAACCCTAAAGTCTTTAATAACCTTAATAACTTTAAGATGTATTAAGGAAAACCTTAAAATTTTTAATGTTGAATTTTGTCTCCCCTGAAGGAGACGGTTCCAAAATTTAGTTAACACCAAATGTTGATTTGGGTCAGTTTCAAGGCGTACCTCAAACTTGGGTAATTAAACCGAAGAATTGTTAGAACTGATCACACTACACATTTGTCTGCACCCGACATTATTCAGGGCCAAGCTACATTCACCAACAGCTCTTCGTCTCTTTTTCATCTGCGTCTTTGTATATCAACCAACCACCATCCAATGTATTTCGCTTACGACCATATCACGTTGAATACACGCCATCCCGTCCGATCTGGCAAGTTAAGCAACGTTGAGTCTAGTTAGTACCTGGATCGGAGACGGCTTGGGAATCCTAGATGTTGTAAGCTTTTGCATTTTTTTCAAAATTCAATAATTAATTTTTTAAATTTTGTTTTGTTTTTTTATTCGGTTACGCCCCTTTTTTTTATTTAAAAATATAAAAAAAATATATAAATATTTATAAAAGGTCAAATATTTTCGCACCTTTTTATTGTTTACTGATTTATAAAAACCCTAAAGTCTTTAATAACCTTAATAACTTTAAGATGAATTAAGGAAAACCTTAAAATTTTTAATGTTGAATTTTGTCTCCCCTAAAGGAGACGGTTCCAAAATTTAGTTAACACCAAATGTTGATTTGGGTCAGTTTCAAGGCGTACCTCAAACTTGGGTAATTAAACCGAAGAATTGTTAGAACTGATCACACTACACATTTGTCTGCACCCGACATTATTCAGGGCCAAGCTACATTCACCAACAGCAGCGGGTAGCTCTTCGTCTCTTTTTCATCTGCGTCTTTGTATATCAACCAACCACCATCCAATGTATTTCGCTTACGACCATATCACGTTGAATACACGCCATCCCGTCCGATCTGGCAAGTTAAGCAACGTTGAGTCTAGTTAGTACCTGGATCGGAGACGGCTTGGGAATCCTAGATGTTGTAAGCTTTTGCATTTTTTTCAAAATTCAATAATTAATTTTTTAAATTTTGTTTTGTTTTTTTATTCGGTTACGCCCCTTTTTTTTATTTAAAAATATAAAAAAAATATATAAATATTTATAAAAGGTCAAATATTTTCGCACCTTTTTATTGTTTACTGATTTATAAAAACCCTAAAGTCTTTAATAACCTTAATAACTTTAAGATGAATTAAGGAAAACCTTAAAATTTTTAATGTTGAATTTTGTCTCCCCTAAAGGAGACGGTTCCAAAATTGAGTTAACACCAAATGTTGATTTGGGTCAGTTTCAAGGCGTACCTCAAACTTGGGTAATTAAACCGAAGAATTGTTAGAACTGATCACACTACACATTTGTCTGCACCCGACATTATTCAGGGCCAAGCTACATTCACCAACAGCTCTTCGTCTCTTTTTCATCTGCGTCTTTGTATATCAACCAACCACCATCCAATGTATTTCGCTTACGACCATATCACGTTGAATACACGCCATCCCGTCCGATCTGGCAAGTTAAGCAACGTTGAGTCTAGTTAGTACCTGGATCGGAGACGGCTTGGGAATCCTAGATGTTGTAAGCTTTTGCATTTTTTTCAAAATTCAATAATTAATTTTTTAAATTTTGTTTTGTTTTTTTATTCGGTTACGCCCCTTTTTTTATTTAAAAATATAAATATTTATAAAAATATTTATAAAAGGTCAAATATTTTCGCACCTTTTTATTGTTTACTGATTTACAAAAACCTTAAAGTCTTTAATAACCTTAATAACTTTAAGATGAATTAAGGAAAACCTTAAAATTTTTAATGTTGAATTTTGTCTCCCCTAAAGGAGACGGTTCCAAAATTTAGTTAACACCAAATGTTGATTTGGGTCAGTTTCAAGGCGTACCTCAAACTTGGGTAATTAAACCGAAGAATTGTTAGAACTGATCACACTACACATTTGTCTGCACCCGACATTATTCAGGGCCAAGCTACATTCACCAACAGCTCTTCGTCTCTTTTTCATCTGCGTCTTTGTATATCAACCAACCACCATCCAATGTATTTCGCTTACGACCATATCACGTTGAATACACGCCATCCCGTCCGATCTGGCAAGTTAAGCAACGTTGAGTCTAGTTAGTACCTGGATCGGAGACGGCTTGGGAATCCTAGATGTTGTAAGCTTTTGCATTTTTTTCAAAATTCAATAATTAATTTTTTAAATTTTGTTTTGTTTTTTTATTCGGTTACGCCCCTTTTTTTATTTAAAAATATAAATATTTATAAAAATATTTATAAAAGGTCAAATATTTTCGCACCTTTTTATTGTTTACTGATTTATAAAAACCTTAAAGTCTTTAATAACCCTAATAACTTTAAGATGAATTAAGGAAAACCTTAAAATTTTTAATGTTGAATTTTGTCTCCCGTAAAGGAGACGGTTCCAAAATTTAGTTAACACCAAATGTTGATTTGGGTCAGTTTCAAGGCGTACCTCAAACTTGGGTAATTAAACCGAAGAATTGTTAGAACTGATCACACTACACATTTGTCTGCACCCGACATTATTCAGGGCCAAGCTACATTCACCAACAGCTCTTCGTCTCTTTTTCATCTGCGTCTTTGTATATCAACCAACCACCATCCAATGTATTTCGCTTACGACCATATCACGTTGAATACACGCCATCCCGTCCGATCTGGCAAGTTAAGCAACGTTGAGTCTAGTTAGTACCTGGATCGGAGACGGCTTGGGAATCCTAGATGTTGTAAGCTTTTGCATTTTTTTCAAAATTCAATAATTAATTTTTTAAATTTTGTTTTGTTTTTTTATTCGGTTCCGCCCCTTTTTTTATTTAAAAATATAAATATTTATAAAAATATTTATAAAAGGTCAAATATTTTCGCACCTTTTTATTGTTTACTGATTTACAAAAACCTTAAAGTCTTTAATAACCTTAATAACTTTAAGATGAATTAAGGAAAACCTTAAAATTTTTAATGTTGAATTTTGTCTCCCCTAAAGGAGACGGTTCCAAAATTTAGTTAACACCAAATGTTGATTTGGGTCAGTTTCAAGGCGTACCTCAAACTTGGGTAATTAAACCGAAGAATTGTTAGAACTGATCACACTACACATTTGTCTGCACCCGACATTATTCAGGGCCAAGCTACATTCACCAACAGCTCTTCGTCTCTTTTTCATCTGCGTCTTTGTATATCAACCAACCACCATCCAATGTATTTCGCTTACGACCATATCACGTTGAATACACGCCATCCCGTCCGATCTGGCAAGTTAAGCAACGTTGAGTCTAGTTAGTACCTGGATCGGAGACGGCTTGGGAATCCTAGATGTTGTAAGCTTTTGCATTTTTTTCAAAATTCAATAATTAATTTTTTAAATTTTGTTTTGTTTTTTTATTCGGTTACGCCCCTTTTTTTTATTTAAAAATATAAAAAAAATATATAAATATTTATAAAAGGTCAAATATTTTCGCACCTTTTTATTGTTTACTGATTTATAAAAACCCTAAAGTCTTTAATAACCTTAATAACTTTAAGATGAATTAAGGAAAACCTTAAAATTTTTAATGTTGAATTTTGTCTCCCCTAAAGGAGACGGTTCCAAAATTTAGTTAACACCAAATGTTGATTTGGGTCAGTTTCAAGGCGTACCTCAAACTTGGGTAATTAAACCGAAGAATTGTTAGAACTGATCACACTACACATTTGTCTGCACCCGACATTATTCAGGGCCAAGCTACATTCACCAACAGCAGCGGGTAGCTCTTCGTCTCTTTTTCATCTGCGTCTTTGTATATCAACCAACCACCATCCAATGTATTTCGCTTACGACCATATCACGTTGAATACACGCCATCCCGTCCGATCTGGCAAGTTAAGCAACGTTGAGTCTAGTTAGTACCTGGATCGGAGACGGCTTGGGAATCCTAGATGTTGTAAGCTTTTGCATTTTTTTCAAAATTCAATAATTAATTTTTTAAATTTTGTTTTGTTTTTTTATTCGGTTACGCCCCTTTTTTTTATTTAAAAATATAAAAAAAATATATAAATATTTATAAAAGGTCAAATATTTTCGCACCTTTTTATTGTTTACTGATTTATAAAAACCTTAAAGTCTTTAATAACCCTAATAACTTTAAGATGAATTAAGGAAAACCTTAAAATTTTTAATGTTGAATTTTGTCTCCCGTAAAGGAGACGGTTCCAAAATTTAGTTAACACCAAATGTTGATTTGGGTCAGTTTCAAGGCGTACCTCAAACTTGGGTAATTAAACCGAAGAATTGTTAGAACTGATCACACTACACATTTGTCTGCACCCGACATTATTCAGGGCCAAGCTACATTCACCAACAGCAGCGGGTAGCTCTTCGTCTCTTTTTCATCTGCGTCTTTGTATATCAACCAACCACCATCCAACGTATTTCGCTTACGACCATATCACGTTGAATACACGCCATCCCGTCCGATCTGGCAAGTTAAGCAACGTTGAGTCTAGTTAGTACCTGGATCGGAGACGGCTTGGGAATCCTAGATGTTGTAAGCTTTTGCATTTTTTTCAAAATTCAATAATTAATTTTTTAAATTTTGTTTTGTTTTTTTATTCGGTTACGCCCCTTTTTTTATTTAAAAATATAAATATTTATAAAAATATTTATAAAAGGTCAAATATTTTCGCACCTTTTTATTGTTTACTGATTTATAAAAACCTTAAAGTCTTTAATAACCTTAATAACTTTAAGATGAATTAAGGAAAACCTTAAAATTTTTAATGTTGAATTTTGTCTCCCCTAAAGGAGACGGTTCCAAAATTTAGTTAACACCAAATGTTGATTTGGGTCAGTTTCAAGGCGTACCTCAAACTTGGGTAATTAAACCGAAGAATTGTTAGAACTGATCACACTACACATTTGTCTGCACCCGACATTATTCAGGGCCAAGCTACATTCACCAACAGCTCTTCGTCTCTTTTTCATCTGCGTCTTTGTATATCAACCAACCACCATCCAATGTATTTCGCTTACGACCATATCACGTTGAATACACGCCATCCCGTCCGATCTGGCAAGTTAAGCAACGTTGAGTCTAGTTAGTACCTGGATCGGAGACGGCTTGGGAATCCTAGATGTTGTAAGCTTTTGCATTTTTTTCAAAATTCAATAATTAATTTTTTAAATTTTGTTTTGTTTTTTTATTCGGTTACGCCCCTTTTTTTATTTAAAAATATAAATATTTATAAAAATATTTATAAAAGGTCAAATATTTTCGCACCTTTTTATTGTTTACTGATTTATAAAAACCTTAAAGTCTTTAATAACCCTAATAACTTTAAGATGAATTAAGGAAAACCTTAAAATTTTTAATGTTGAATTTTGTCTCCCGTAAAGGAGACGGTTCCAAAATTTAGTTAACACCAAATGTTGATTTGGGTCAGTTTCAAGGCGTACCTCAAACTTGGGTAATTAAACCGAAGAATTGTTAGAACTGATCACACTACACATTTGTCTGCACCCGACATTATTCAGGGCCAAGCTACATTCACCAACAGCAGCGGGTAGTTCTTCGTCTCTTTTTCATCTGCGTCTTTGTATATCAACCAACCACCATCCAATGTATTTCGCTTACGACCATATCACGTTGAATACACGCCATCCCGTCCGATCTGGCAAGTTAAGCAACGTTGAGTCTAGTTAGTACCTGGATCGGAGACGGCTTGGGAATCCTAGATGTTGTAAGCTTTTGCATTTTTTTCAAAATTCAATAATTAATTTTTTAAATTTTGTTTTGTTTTTTTATTCGGTTACGCCCCTTTTTTTTATTTAAAAATATAAAAAAAATATATAAATATTTATAAAAGGTCAAATATTTTCGCACCTTTTTATTGTTTACTGATTTATAAAAACCCTAAAGTCTTTAATAACCTTAATAACTTTAAGATGAATTAAGGAAAACCTTAAAATTTTTAATGTTGAATTTTGTCTCCCCTAAAGGAGACGGTTCCAAAATTTAGTTAACACCAAATGTTGATTTGGGTCAGTTTCAAGGCGTACCTCAAACTTGGGTAATTAAACCGAAGAATTGTTAGAACTGATCACACTACACATTTGTCTGCACCCGACATTATTCAGGGCCAAGCTACATTCACCAACAGCAGCGGGTAGCTCTTCGTCTCTTTTTCATCTGCGTCTTTGTATATCAACCAACCACCATCCAACGTATTTCGCTTACGACCATATCACGTTGAATACACGCCATCCCGTCCGATCTGGCAAGTTAAGCAACGTTGAGTCTAGTTAGTACCTGGATCGGAGACGGCTTGGGAATCCTAGATGTTGTAAGCTTTTGCATTTTTTTCAAAATTCAATAATTAATTTTTTAAATTTTGTTTTGTTTTTTTATTCGGTTACGCCCCTTTTTTTATTTAAAAATATAAATATTTATAAAAATATTTATAAAAGGTCAAATATTTTCGCACCTTTTTATTGTTTACTGATTTATAAAAACCTTAAAGTCTTTAATAACCCTAATAACTTTAAGATGAATTAAGGAAAACCTTAAAATTTTTAATGTTGAATTTTGTCTCCCCTAAAGGAGACGGTTCCAAAATTTAGTTAACACCAAATGTTGATTTGGGTCAGTTTCAAGGCGTACCTCAAACTTGGGTAATTAAACCGAAGAATTGTTAGAACTGATCACACTACACATTTGTCTGCACCCGACATTATTCAGGGCCAAGCTACATTCACCAACAGCTCTTCGTCTCTTTTTCATCTGCGTCTTTGTATATCAACCAACCACCATCCAATGTATTTCGCTTACGACCATATCACGTTGAATACACGCCATCCCGTCCGATCTGGCAAGTTAAGCAACGTTGAGTCTAGTTAGTACCTGGATCGGAGACGGCTTGGGAATCCTAGATGTTGTAAGCTTTTGCATTTTTTTCAAAATTCAATAATTAATTTTTTAAATTTTGTTTTGTTTTTTTATTCGGTTACGCCCCTTTTTTTTATTTAAAAATATAAAAAAAATATATAAATATTTATAAAAGGTCAAATATTTTCGCACCTTTTTATTGTTTACTGATTTATAAAAACCCTAAAGTCTTTAATAACCTTAATAACTTTAAGATGAATTAAGGAAAACCTTAAAATTTTTAATGTTGAATTTTGTCTCCCCTAAAGGAGACGGTTCCAAAATTGAGTTAACACCAAATGTTGATTTGGGTCAGTTTCAAGGCGTACCTCAAACTTGGGTAATTAAACCGAAGAATTGTTAGAACTGATCACACTACACATTTGTCTGCACCCGACATTATTCAGGGCCAAGCTACATTCACCAACAGCTCTTCGTCTCTTTTTCATCTGCGTCTTTGTATATCAACCAACCACCATCCAATGTATTTCGCTTACGACCATATCACGTTGAATACACGCCATCCCGTCCGATCTGGCAAGTTAAGCAACGTTGAGTCTAGTTAGTACCTGGATCGGAGACGGCTTGGGAATCCTAGATGTTGTAAGCTTTTGCATTTTTTTCAAAATTCAATAATTAATTTTTTAAATTTTGTTTTGTTTTTTTATTCGGTTCCGCCCCTTTTTTTATTTAAAAATATAAAAAAAATATATAAATATTTATAAAAGGTCAAATATTTTCGCACCTTTTTATTGTTTACTGATTTATAAAAACCCTAAAGTCTTTAATAACCTTAATAACTTTAAGATGTATTAAGGAAAACCTTAAAATTTTTAATGTTGAATTTTGTCTCCCCTGAAGGAGACGGTTCCAAAATTTAGTTAACACCAAATGTTGATTTGGGTCAGTTTCAAGGCGTACCTCAAACTTGGGTAATTAAACCGAAGAATTGTTAGAACTGATCACACTACACATTTGTCTGCACCCGACATTATTCAGGGCCAAGCTACATTCACCAACAGCAGCGGGTAGCTCTTCGTCTCTTTTTCATCTGCGTCTTTGTATATCAACCAACCACCATCCAATGTATTTCGCTTACGACCATATCACGTTGAATACACGCCATCCCGTCCGATCTGGCAAGTTAAGCAACGTTGAGTCTAGTTAGTACCTGGATCGGAGACGGCTTGGGAATCCTAGATGTTGTAAGCTTTTGCATTTTTTTCAAAATTCAATAATTAATTTTTTAAATTTTGTTTTGTTTTTTTATTCGGTTACGCCCCTTTTTTTTATTTAAAAATATAAAAAAAATATATAAATATTTATAAAAGGTCAAATATTTTCGCACCTTTTTATTGTTTACTGATTTATAAAAACCCTAAAGTCTTTAATAACCTTAATAACTTTAAGATGAATTAAGGAAAACCTTAAAATTTTTAATGTTGAATTTTGTCTCCCCTAAAGGAGACGGTTCCAAAATTGAGTTAACACCAAATGTTGATTTGGGTCAGTTTCAAGGCGTACCTCAAACTTGGGTAATTAAACCGAAGAATTGTTAGAACTGATCACACTACACATTTGTCTGCACCCGACATTATTCAGGGCCAAGCTACATTCACCAACAGCAGCGGGTAGTTCTTCGTCTCTTTTTCATCTGCGTCTTTGTATATCAACCAACCACCATCCAATGTATTTCGCTTACGACCATATCACGTTGAATACACGCCATCCCGTCCGATCTGGCAAGTTAAGCAACGTTGAGTCTAGTTAGTACCTGGATCGGAGACGGCTTGGGAATCCTAGATGTTGTAAGCTTTTGCATTTTTTTCAAAATTCAATAATTAATTTTTTAAATTTTGTTTTGTTTTTTTATTCGGTTACGCCCCTTTTTTTTATTTAAAAATATAAAAAAAATATATAAATATTTATAAAAGGTCAAATATTTTCGCACCTTTTTATTGTTTACTGATTTATAAAAACCCTAAAGTCTTTAATAACCTTAATAACTTTAAGATGAATTAAGGAAAACCTTAAAATTTTTAATGTTGAATTTTGTCTCCCCTAAAGGAGACGGTTCCAAAATTTAGTTAACACCAAATGTTGATTTGGGTCAGTTTCAAGGCGTACCTCAAACTTGGGTAATTAAACCGAAGAATTGTTAGAACTGATCACACTACACATTTGTCTGCACCCGACATTATTCAGGGCCAAGCTACATTCACCAACAGCAGCGGGTAGCTCTTCGTCTCTTTTTCATCTGCGTCTTTGTATATCAACCAACCACCATCCAATGTATTTCGCTTACGACCATATCACGTTGAATACACGCCATCCCGTCCGATCTGGCAAGTTAAGCAACGTTGAGTCTAGTTAGTACCTGGATCGGAGACGGCTTGGGAATCCTAGATGTTGTAAGCTTTTGCATTTTTTTCAAAATTCAATAATTAATTTTTTAAATTTTGTTTTGTTTTTTTATTCGGTTACGCCCCTTTTTTTTATTTAAAAATATAAAAAAAATATATAAATATTTATAAAAGGTCAAATATTTTCGCACCTTTTTATTGTTTACTGATTTATAAAAACCCTAAAGTCTTTAATAACCTTAATAACTTTAAGATGAATTAAGGAAAACCTTAAAATTTTTAATGTTGAATTTTGTCTCCCCTAAAGGAGACGGTTCCAAAATTTAGTTAACACCAAATGTTGATTTGGGTCAGTTTCAAGGCGTACCTCAAACTTGGGTAATTAAACCGAAGAATTGTTAGAACTGATCACACTACACATTTGCCTGCACCCGACATTATTCAGGGCCAAGCTACATTCACCAACAGCTCTTCGTCTCTTTTTCATCTGCGTCTTTGTATATCAACCAACCACCATCCAACGTATTTCGCTTACGACCATATCACGTTGAATACACGCCATCCCGTCCGATCTGGCAAGTTAAGCAACGTTGAGTCTAGTTAGTACCTGGATCGGAGACGGCTTGGGAATCCTAGATGTTGTAAGCTTTTGCATTTTTTTCAAAATTCAATAATTAATTTTTTAAATTTTGTTTTGTTTTTTTATTCGGTTACGCCCCTTTTTTTATTTAAAAATATAAATATTTATAAAAATATTTATAAAAGGTCAAATATTTTCGCACCTTTTTATTGTTTACTGATTTATAAAAACCTTAAAGTCTTTAATAACCCTAATAACTTTAAGATGAATTAAGGAAAACCTTAAAATTTTTAATGTTGAATTTTGTCTCCCCTAAAGGAGACGGTTCCAAAATTTAGTTAACACCAAATGTTGATTTGGGTCAGTTTCAAGGCGTACCTCAAACTTGGGTAATTAAACCGAAGAATTGTTAGAACTGATCACACTACACATTTGTCTGCACCCGACATTATTCAGGGCCAAGCTACATTCACCAACAGCTCTTCGTCTCTTTTTCATCTGCGTCTTTGTATATCAACCAACCACCATCCAACGTATTTCGCTTACGACCATATCACGTTGAATACACGCCATCCCGTCCGATCTGGCAAGTTAAGCAACGTTGAGTCTAGTTAGTACCTGGATCGGAGACGGCTTGGGAATCCTAGATGTTGTAAGCTTTTGCATTTTTTTCAAAATTCAATAATTAATTTTTTAAATTTTGTTTTGTTTTTTTATTCGGTTACGCCCCTTTTTTTATTTAAAAATATAAATATTTATAAAAATATTTATAAAAGGTCAAATATTTTCGCACCTTTTTATTGTTTACTGATTTATAAAAACCTTAAAGTCTTTAATAACCTTAATAACTTTAAGATGAATTAAGGAAAACCTTAAAATTTTTAATGTTGAATTTTGTCTCCCCTAAAGGAGACGGTTCCAAAATTTAGTTAACACCAAATGTTGATTTGGGTCAGTTTCAAGGCGTACCTCAAACTTGGGTAATTAAACCGAAGAATTGTTAGAACTGATCACACTACACATTTGTCTGCACCCGACATTATTCAGGGCCAAGTTACATTCACCAACAGCTCTTCGTCTCTTTTTCATCTGCGTCTTTGTATATCAACCAACCACCATCCAATGTATTTCGCTTACGACCATATCACGTTGAATACACGCCATCCCGTCCGATCTGGCAAGTTAAGCAACGTTGAGTCTAGTTAGTACCTGGATCGGAGACGGCTTGGGAATCCTAGATGTTGTAAGCTTTTGCATTTTTTTCAAAATTCAATAATTAATTTTTTAAATTTTGTTTTGTTTTTTTATTCGGTTACGCCCCTTTTTTTTATTTAAAAATATAAATATTTATAAAAATATTTATAAAAGGTCAAATATTTTCGCACCTTTTTATTGTTTACTGATTTATAAAAACCTTAAAGTCTTTAATAACCCTAATAACTTTAAGATGAATTAAGGAAAACCTTAAAATTTTTAATGTTGAATTTTGTCTCCCGTAAAGGAGACGGTTCCAAAATTTAGTTAACACCAAATGTTGATTTGGGTCAGTTTCAAGGCGTACCTCAAACTTGGGTAATTAAACCGAAGAATTGTTAGAACTGATCACACTACACATTTGCCTGCACCCGACATTATTCAGGGCCAAGCTACATTCACCAACAGCAGCGGGTAGCTCTTTGTCTCTTTTTCATCTGCGTCTTTGTATATCAACCAACCACCATCCAATGTATTTCGCTTACGACCATATCACGTTGAATACACGCCATCCCGTCCGATCTGGCAAGTTAAGCAACGTTGACTCTAGTTAGTACCTGGATCGGAGACGGCTTGGGAATCCTAGATGTTGTAAGCTTTTGCATTTTTTTCAAAATTCAATAATTAATTTTTTAAATTTTGTTTTGTTTTTTTATTCGGTTACGCCCCTTTTTTTTATTTAAAAATATAAAAAAAATATATAAATATTTATAAAAGGTCAAATATTTTCGCACCTTTTTATTGTTTACTGATTTATAAAAACCCTAAAGTCTTTAATAACCTTAATAACTTTAAGATGAATTAAGGAAAACCTTAAAATTTTTAATGTTGAATTTTGTCTCCCCTAAAGGAGACGGTTCCAAAATTTAGTTAACACCAAATGTTGATTTGGGTCAGTTTCAAGGCGTACCTCAAACTTGGGTAATTAAACCGAAGAATTGTTAGAACTGATCACACTACACATTTGCCTGCACCCGACATTATTCAGGGCCAAGCTACATTCACCAACAGCAGCGGGTAGCTCTTTGTCTCTTTTTCATCTGCGTCTTTGTATATCAACCAACCACCATCCAATGTATTTCGCTTACGACCATATCACGTTGAATACACGCCATCCCGTCCGATCTGGCAAGTTAAGCAACGTTGAGTCTAGTTAGTACCTGGATCGGAGACGGCTTGGGAATCCTAGATGTTGTAAGCTTTTGCATTTTTTTCAAAATTCAATAATTAATTTTTTAAATTTTGTTTTGTTTTTTTATTCGGTTCCGCCCCTTTTTTTATTTAAAAATATAAAAAAAATATATAAATATTTATAAAAGGTCAAATATTTTCGCACCTTTTTATTGTTTACTGATTTATAAAAACCCTAAAGTCTTTAATAACCTTAATAACTTTAAGATGTATTAAGGAAAACCTTAAAATTTTTAATGTTGAATTTTGTCTCCCCTGAAGGAGACGGTTCCAAAATTTAGTTAACACCAAATGTTGATTTGGGTCAGTTTCAAGGCGTACCTCAAACTTGGGTAATTAAACCGAAGAATTGTTAGAACTGATCACACTACACATTTGTCTGCACCCGACATTATTCAGGGCCAAGCTACATTCACCAACAGCTCTTCGTCTCTTTTTCATCTGCGTCTTTGTATATCAACCAACCACCATCCAATGTATTTCGCTTACGACCATATCACGTTGAATACACGCCATCCCGTCCGATCTGGCAAGTTAAGCAACGTTGGGTCTAGTTAGTACCTGGATCGGAGACGGCTTGGGAATCCTAGATGTTGTAAGCTTTTGCATTTTTTTCAAAATTCAATAATTAATTTTTTAAATTTTGTTTTGTTTTTTTATTCGGTTACGCCCCTTTTTTTATTTAAAAATATAAATATTTATAAAAATATTTATAAAAGGTCAAATATTTTCGCACCTTTTTATTGTTTACTGATTTATAAAAACCCTAAAGTCTTTAATAACCTTAATAACTTTAAGATGAATTAAGGAAAACCTTAAAATTTTTAATGTTGAATTTTGTCTCCCCTAAAGGAGACGGTTCCAAAATTTAGTTAACACCAAATGTTGATTTGGGTCAGTTTCAAGGCGTACCTCAAACTTGGGTAATTAAACCGAAGAATTGTTAGAACTGATCACACTACACATTTGTCTGCACCCGACATTATTCAGGGCCAAGCTACATTCACCAACAGCTCTTCGTCTCTTTTTCATCTGCGTCTTTGTATATCAACCAACCACCATCCAATGTATTTCGCTTACGACCATATCACGTTGAATACACGCCATCCCGTCCGATCTGGCAAGTTAAGCAACGTTGAGTCTAGTTAGTACCTGGATCGGAGACGGCTTGGGAATCCTAGATGTTGTAAGCTTTTGCATTTTTTTCAAAATTCAATAATTAATTTTTTAAATTTTGTTTTGTTTTTTTATTCGGTTACGCCCCTTTTTTTTATTTAAAAATATAAAAAAAATATATAAATATTTATAAAAGGTCAAATATTTTCGCACCTTTTTATTGTTTACTGATTTACAAAAACCTTAAAGTCTTTAATAACCTTAATAACTTTAAGATGAATTAAGGAAAACCTTAAAATTTTTAATGTTGAATTTTGTCTCCCGTAAAGGAGACGGTTCCAAAATTGAGTTAACACCAAATGTTGATTTGGGTCAGTTTCAAGGCGTACCTCAAACTTGGGTAATTAAACCGAAGAATTGTTAGAACTGATCACACTACACATTTGTCTGCACCCGACATTATTCAGGGCCAAGCTACATTCACCAACAGCAGCGGGTAGCTCTTCGTCTCTTTTTCATCTGCGTCTTTGTATATCAACCAACCACCATCCAACGTATTTCGCTTACGACCATATCACGTTGAATACACGCCATCCCGTCCGATCTGGCAAGTTAAGCAACGTTGAGTCTAGTTAGTACCTGGATCGGAGACGGCTTGGGAATCCTAGATGTTGTAAGCTTTTGCATTTTTTTCAAAATTCAATAATTAATTTTTTAAATTTTGTTTTGTTTTTTTATTCGGTTCCGCCCCTTTTTTTATTTAAAAATATAAATATTTATAAAAATATTTATAAAAGGTCAAATATTTTCGCACCTTTTTATTGTTTACTGATTTACAAAAACCTTAAAGTCTTTAATAACCTTAATAACTTTAAGATGAATTAAGGAAAACCTTAAAATTTTTAATGTTGAATTTTGTCTCCCCTAAAGGAGACGGTTCCAAAATTTAGTTAACACCAAATGTTGATTTGGGTCAGTTTCAAGGCGTACCTCAAACTTGGGTAATTAAACCGAAGAATTGTTAGAACTGATCACACTACACATTTGTCTGCACCCGACATTATTCAGGGCCAAGCTACATTCACCAACAGCAGCGGGTAGCTCTTCGTCTCTTTTTCATCTGCGTCTTTGTATATCAACCAACCACCATCCAATGTATTTCGCTTACGACCATATCACGTTGAATACACGCCATCCCGTCCGATCTGGCAAGTTAAGCAACGTTGAGTCTAGTTAGTACCTGGATCGGAGACGGCTTGGGAATCCTAGATGTTGTAAGCTTTTGCATTTTTTTCAAAATTCAATAATTAATTTTTTAAATTTTGTTTTGTTTTTTTATTCGGTTACGCCCCTTTTTTTTATTTAAAAATATAAAAAAAATATATAAATATTTATAAAAGGTCAAATATTTTCGCACCTTTTTATTGTTTACTGATTTATAAAAACCCTAAAGTCTTTAATAACCTTAATAACTTTAAGATGAATTAAGGAAAACCTTAAAATTTTTAATGTTGAATTTTGTCTCCCCTAAAGGAGACGGTTCCAAAATTGAGTTAACACCAAATGTTGATTTGGGTCAGTTTCAAGGCGTACCTCAAACTTGGGTAATTAAACCGAAGAATTGTTAGAACTGATCACACTACACATTTGTCTGCACCCGACATTATTCAGGGCCAAGCTACATTCACCAACAGCAGCGGGTAGCTCTTCGTCTCTTTTTCATCTGCGTCTTTGTATATCAACCAACCACCATCCAACGTATTTCGCTTACGACCATATCACGTTGAATACACGCCATCCCGTCCGATCTGGCAAGTTAAGCAACGTTGAGTCTAGTTAGTACCTGGATCGGAGACGGCTTGGGAATCCTAGATGTTGTAAGCTTTTGCATTTTTTTCAAAATTCAATAATTAATTTTTTAAATTTTGTTTTGTTTTTTTATTCGGTTCCGCCCCTTTTTTTATTTAAAAATATAAATATTTATAAAAATATTTATAAAAGGTCAAATATTTTCGCACCTTTTTATTGTTTACTGATTTACAAAAACCTTAAAGTCTTTAATAACCTTAATAACTTTAAGATGAATTAAGGAAAACCTTAAAATTTTTAATGTTGAATTTTGTCTCCCCTAAAGGAGACGGTTCCAAAATTTAGTTAACACCAAATGTTGATTTGGGTCAGTTTCAAGGCGTACCTCAAACTTGGGTAATTAAACCGAAGAATTGTTAGAACTGATCACACTACACATTTGTCTGCACCCGACATTATTCAGGGCCAAGCTACATTCACCAACAGCAGCGGGTAGCTCTTCGTCTCTTTTTCATCTGCGTCTTTGTATATCAACCAACCACCATCCAATGTATTTCGCTTACGACCATATCACGTTGAATACACGCCATCCCGTCCGATCTGGCAAGTTAAGCAACGTTGAGTCTAGTTAGTACCTGGATCGGAGACGGCTTGGGAATCCTAGATGTTGTAAGCTTTTGCATTTTTTTCAAAATTCAATAATTAATTTTTTAAATTTTGTTTTGTTTTTTTATTCGGTTACGCCCCTTTTTTTTATTTAAAAATATAAAAAAAATATATAAATATTTATAAAAGGTCAAATATTTTCGCACCTTTTTATTGTTTACTGATTTATAAAAACCCTAAAGTCTTTAATAACCTTAATAACTTTAAGATGAATTAAGGAAAACCTTAAAATTTTTAATGTTGAATTTTGTCTCCCCTAAAGGAGACGGTTCCAAAATTGAGTTAACACCAAATGTTGATTTGGGTCAGTTTCAAGGCGTACCTCAAACTTGGGTAATTAAACCGAAGAATTGTTAGAACTGATCACACTACACATTTGTCTGCACCCGACATTATTCAGGGCCAAGCTACATTCACCAACAGCTCTTCGTCTCTTTTTCATCTGCGTCTTTGTATATCAACCAACCACCATCCAATGTATTTCGCTTACGACCATATCACGTTGAATACACGCCATCCCGTCCGATCTGGCAAGTTAAGCAACGTTGAGTCTAGTTAGTACCTGGATCGGAGACGGCTTGGGAATCCTAGATGTTGTAAGCTTTTGCATTTTTTTCAAAATTCAATAATTAATTTTTTAAATTTTGTTTTGTTTTTTTATTCGGTTCCGCCCCTTTTTTTATTTAAAAATATAAAAAAAATATATAAATATTTATAAAAGGTCAAATATTTTCGCACCTTTTTATTGTTTACTGATTTATAAAAACCCTAAAGTCTTTAATAACCTTAATAACTTTAAGATGTATTAAGGAAAACCTTAAAATTTTTAATGTTGAATTTTGTCTCCCCTGAAGGAGACGGTTCCAAAATTTAGTTAACACCAAATGTTGATTTGGGTCAGTTTCAAGGCGTACCTCAAACTTGGGTAATTAAACCGAAGAATTGTTAGAACTGATCACACTACACATTTGTCTGCACCCGACATTATTCAGGGCCAAGCTACATTCACCAACAGCTCTTCGTCTCTTTTTCATCTGCGTCTTTGTATATCAACCAACCACCATCCAATGTATTTCGCTTACGACCATATCACGTTGAATACACGCCATCCCGTCCGATCTGGCAAGTTAAGCAACGTTGAGTCTAGTTAGTACCTGGATCGGAGACGGCTTGGGAATCCTAGATGTTGTAAGCTTTTGCATTTTTTTCAAAATTCAATAATTAATTTTTTAAATTTTGTTTTGTTTTTTTATTCGGTTACGCCCCTTTTTTTTATTTAAAAATATAAAAAAAATATATAAATATTTATAAAAGGTCAAATATTTTCGCACCTTTTTATTGTTTACTGATTTATAAAAACCCTAAAGTCTTTAATAACCTTAATAACTTTAAGATGAATTAAGGAAAACCTTAAAATTTTTAATGTTGAATTTTGTCTCCCCTAAAGGAGACGGTTCCAAAATTTAGTTAACACCAAATGTTGATTTGGGTCAGTTTCAAGGCGTACCTCAAACTTGGGTAATTAAACCGAAGAATTGTTAGAACTGATCACACTACACATTTGTCTGCACCCGACATTATTCAGGGCCAAGCTACATTCACCAACAGCAGCGGGTAGCTCTTCGTCTCTTTTTCATCTGCGTCTTTGTATATCAACCAACCACCATCCAATGTATTTCGCTTACGACCATATCACGTTGAATACACGCCATCCCGTCCGATCTGGCAAGTTAAGCAACGTTGAGTCTAGTTAGTACCTGGATCGGAGACGGCTTGGGAATCCTAGATGTTGTAAGCTTTTGCATTTTTTTCAAAATTCAATAATTAATTTTTTAAATTTTGTTTTGTTTTTTTATTCGGTTACGCCCCTTTTTTTTATTTAAAAATATAAAAAAAATATATAAATATTTATAAAAGGTCAAATATTTTCGCACCTTTTTATTGTTTACTGATTTATAAAAACCCTAAAGTCTTTAATAACCTTAATAACTTTAAGATGAATTAAGGAAAACCTTAAAATTTTTAATGTTGAATTTTGTCTCCCCTAAAGGAGACGGTTCCAAAATTGAGTTAACACCAAATGTTGATTTGGGTCAGTTTCAAGGCGTACCTCAAACTTGGGTAATTAAACCGAAGAATTGTTAGAACTGATCACACTACACATTTGTCTGCACCCGACATTATTCAGGGCCAAGCTACATTCACCAACAGCTCTTCGTCTCTTTTTCATCTGCGTCTTTGTATATCAACCAACCACCATCCAATGTATTTCGCTTACGACCATATCACGTTGAATACACGCCATCCCGTCCGATCTGGCAAGTTAAGCAACGTTGAGTCTAGTTAGTACCTGGATCGGAGACGGCTTGGGAATCCTAGATGTTGTAAGCTTTTGCATTTTTTTCAAAATTCAATAATTAATTTTTTAAATTTTGTTTTGTTTTTTTATTCGGTTCCGCCCCTTTTTTTATTTAAAAATATAAATATTTATAAAAATATTTATAAAAGGTCAAATATTTTCGCACCTTTTTATTGTTTACTGATTTACAAAAACCTTAAAGTCTTTAATAACCTTAATAACTTTAAGATGAATTAAGGAAAACCTTAAAATTTTTAATGTTGAATTTTGTCTCCCCTAAAGGAGACGGTTCCAAAATTTAGTTAACACCAAATGTTGATTTGGGTCAGTTTCAAGGCGTACCTCAAACTTGGGTAATTAAACCGAAGAATTGTTAGAACTGATCACACTACACATTTGTCTGCACCCGACATTATTCAGGGCCAAGCTACATTCACCAACAGCTCTTCGTCTCTTTTTCATCTGCGTCTTTGTATATCAACCAACCACCATCCAATGTATTTCGCTTACGACCATATCACGTTGAATACACGCCATCCCGTCCGATCTGGCAAGTTAAGCAACGTTGAGTCTAGTTAGTACCTGGATCGGAGACGGCTTGGGAATCCTAGATGTTGTAAGCTTTTGCATTTTTTTCAAAATTCAATAATTAATTTTTTAAATTTTGTTTTGTTTTTTTATTCGGTTACGCCCCTTTTTTTTATTTAAAAATATAAAAAAAATATATAAATATTTATAAAAGGTCAAATATTTTCGCACCTTTTTATTGTTTACTGATTTATAAAAACCTTAAAGTCTTTAATAACCTTAATAACTTTAAGATGAATTAAGGAAAACCTTAAAATTTTTAATGTTGAATTTTGTCTCCCGTAAAGGAGACGGTTCCAAAATTTAGTTAACACCAAATGTTGATTTGGGTCAGTTTCAAGGCGTACCTCAAACTTGGGTAATTAAACCGAAGAATTGTTAGAACTGATCACACTACACATTTGTCTGCACCCGACATTATTCAGGGCCAAGCTACATTCACCAACAGCTCTTCGTCTCTTTTTCATCTGCGTCTTTGTATATCAACCAACCACCATCCAATGTATTTCGCTTACGACCATATCACGTTGAATACACGCCATCCCGTCCGATCTGGCAAGTTAAGCAACGTTGGGTCTAGTTAGTACCTGGATCGGAGACGGCTTGGGAATCCTAGATGTTGTAAGCTTTTGCATTTTTTTCAAAATTCAATAATTAATTTTTTAAATTTTGTTTTGTTTTTTTATTCGGTTACGCCCCTTTTTTTATTTAAAAATATAAATATTTATAAAAATATTTATAAAAGGTCAAATATTTTCGCACCTTTTTATTGTTTACTGATTTATAAAAACCCTAAAGTCTTTAATAACCTTAATAACTTTAAGATGAATTAAGGAAAACCTTAAAATTTTTAATGTTGAATTTTGTCTCCCCTAAAGGAGACGGTTCCAAAATTTAGTTAACACCAAATGTTGATTTGGGTCAGTTTCAAGGCGTACCTCAAACTTGGGTAATTAAACCGAAGAATTTTTAGAACTGATCACACTACACATTTGTCTGCACCCGACATTATTCAGGGCCAAGCTACATTCACCAACAGCTCTTCGTCTCTTTTTCATCTGCGTCTTTGTATATCAACCAACCACCATCCAATGTATTTCGCTTACGACCATATCACGTTGAATACACGCCATCCCGTCCGATCTGGCAAGTTAAGCAACGTTGAGTCTAGTTAGTACCTGGATCGGAGACGGCTTGGGAATCCTAGATGTTGTAAGCTTTTGCATTTTTTTCAAAATTCAATAATTAATTTTTTAAATTTTGTTTTGTTTTTTTATTCGGTTACGCCCCTTTTTTTTATTTAAAAATATAAAAAAAATATATAAATATTTATAAAAGGTCAAATATTTTCGCACCTTTTTATTGTTTACTGATTTACAAAAACCTTAAAGTCTTTAATAACCTTAATAACTTTAAGATGAATTAAGGAAAACCTTAAAATTTTTAATGTTGAATTTTGTCTCCCGTAAAGGAGACGGTTCCAAAATTGAGTTAACACCAAATGTTGATTTGGGTCAGTTTCAAGGCGTACCTCAAACTTGGGTAATTAAACCGAAGAATTGTTAGAACTGATCACACTACACATTTGTCTGCACCCGACATTATTCAGGGCCAAGCTACATTCACCAACAGCAGCGGGTAGCTCTTCGTCTCTTTTTCATCTGCGTCTTTGTATATCAACCAACCACCATCCAACGTATTTCGCTTACGACCATATCACGTTGAATACACGCCATCCCGTCCGATCTGGCAAGTTAAGCAACGTTGAGTCTAGTTAGTACCTGGATCGGAGACGGCTTGGGAATCCTAGATGTTGTAAGCTTTTGCATTTTTTTCAAAATTCAATAATTAATTTTTTAAATTTTGTTTTGTTTTTTTATTCGGTTCCGCCCCTTTTTTTATTTAAAAATATAAATATTTATAAAAATATTTATAAAAGGTCAAATATTTTCGCACCTTTTTATTGTTTACTGATTTACAAAAACCTTAAAGTCTTTAATAACCTTAATAACTTTAAGATGAATTAAGGAAAACCTTAAAATTTTTAATGTTGAATTTTGTCTCCCCTAAAGGAGACGGTTCCAAAATTTAGTTAACACCAAATGTTGATTTGGGTCAGTTTCAAGGCGTACCTCAAACTTGGGTAATTAAACCGAAGAATTGTTAGAACTGATCACACTACACATTTGTCTGCACCCGACATTATTCAGGGCCAAGCTACATTCACCAACAGCAGCGGGTAGCTCTTCGTCTCTTTTTCATCTGCGTCTTTGTATATCAACCAACCACCATCCAATGTATTTCGCTTACGACCATATCACGTTGAATACACGCCATCCCGTCCGATCTGGCAAGTTAAGCAACGTTGAGTCTAGTTAGTACCTGGATCGGAGACGGCTTGGGAATCCTAGATGTTGTAAGCTTTTGCATTTTTTTCAAAATTCAATAATTAATTTTTTAAATTTTGTTTTGTTTTTTTATTCGGTTACGCCCCTTTTTTTTATTTAAAAATATAAAAAAAATATATAAATATTTATAAAAGGTCAAATATTTTCGCACCTTTTTATTGTTTACTGATTTATAAAAACCCTAAAGTCTTTAATAACCTTAATAACTTTAAGATGAATTAAGGAAAACCTTAAAATTTTTAATGTTGAATTTTGTCTCCCCTAAAGGAGACGGTTCCAAAATTGAGTTAACACCAAATGTTGATTTGGGTCAGTTTCAAGGCGTACCTCAAACTTGGGTAATTAAACCGAAGAATTGTTAGAACTGATCACACTACACATTTGTCTGCACCCGACATTATTCAGGGCCAAGCTACATTCACCAACAGCTCTTCGTCTCTTTTTCATCTGCGTCTTTGTATATCAACCAACCACCATCCAATGTATTTCGCTTACGACCATATCACGTTGAATACACGCCATCCCGTCCGATCTGGCAAGTTAAGCAACGTTGAGTCTAGTTAGTACCTGGATCGGAGACGGCTTGGGAATCCTAGATGTTGTAAGCTTTTGCATTTTTTTCAAAATTCAATAATTAATTTTTTAAATTTTGTTTTGTTTTTTTATTCGGTTCCGCCCCTTTTTTTATTTAAAAATATAAAAAAAATATATAAATATTTATAAAAGGTCAAATATTTTCGCACCTTTTTATTGTTTACTGATTTATAAAAACCCTAAAGTCTTTAATAACCTTAATAACTTTAAGATGTATTAAGGAAAACCTTAAAATTTTTAATGTTGAATTTTGTCTCCCCTGAAGGAGACGGTTCCAAAATTTAGTTAACACCAAATGTTGATTTGGGTCAGTTTCAAGGCGTACCTCAAACTTGGGTAATTAAACCGAAGAATTGTTAGAACTGATCACACTACACATTTGTCTGCACCCGACATTATTCAGGGCCAAGCTACATTCACCAACAGCTCTTCGTCTCTTTTTCATCTGCGTCTTTGTATATCAACCAACCACCATCCAATGTATTTCGCTTACGACCATATCACGTTGAATACACGCCATCCCGTCCGATCTGGCAAGTTAAGCAACGTTGAGTCTAGTTAGTACCTGGATCGGAGACGGCTTGGGAATCCTAGATGTTGTAAGCTTTTGCATTTTTTTCAAAATTCAATAATTAATTTTTTAAATTTTGTTTTGTTTTTTTATTCGGTTACGCCCCTTTTTTTTATTTAAAAATATAAAAAAAATATATAAATATTTATAAAAGGTCAAATATTTTCGCACCTTTTTATTGTTTACTGATTTATAAAAACCCTAAAGTCTTTAATAACCTTAATAACTTTAAGATGAATTAAGGAAAACCTTAAAATTTTTAATGTTGAATTTTGTCTCCCCTAAAGGAGACGGTTCCAAAATTTAGTTAACACCAAATGTTGATTTGGGTCAGTTTCAAGGCGTACCTCAAACTTGGGTAATTAAACCGAAGAATTGTTAGAACTGATCACACTACACATTTGTCTGCACCCGACATTATTCAGGGCCAAGCTACATTCACCAACAGCAGCGGGTAGCTCTTCGTCTCTTTTTCATCTGCGTCTTTGTATATCAACCAACCACCATCCAATGTATTTCGCTTACGACCATATCACGTTGAATACACGCCATCCCGTCCGATCTGGCAAGTTAAGCAACGTTGAGTCTAGTTAGTACCTGGATCGGAGACGGCTTGGGAATCCTAGATGTTGTAAGCTTTTGCATTTTTTTCAAAATTCAATAATTAATTTTTTAAATTTTGTTTTGTTTTTTTATTCGGTTACGCCCCTTTTTTTTATTTAAAAATATAAAAAAAATATATAAATATTTATAAAAGGTCAAATATTTTCGCACCTTTTTATTGTTTACTGATTTATAAAAACCCTAAAGTCTTTAATAACCTTAATAACTTTAAGATGAATTAAGGAAAACCTTAAAATTTTTAATGTTGAATTTTGTCTCCCCTAAAGGAGACGGTTCCAAAATTGAGTTAACACCAAATGTTGATTTGGGTCAGTTTCAAGGCGTACCTCAAACTTGGGTAATTAAACCGAAGAATTGTTAGAACTGATCACACTACACATTTGTCTGCACC
This sequence comes from Caenorhabditis drosophilae, assembly GCA_963572285.1. Classification (NCBI taxonomy): domain Eukaryota; kingdom Metazoa; phylum Nematoda; class Chromadorea; order Rhabditida; family Rhabditidae; genus Caenorhabditis; species Caenorhabditis drosophilae. The sequence goes on along the minus strand of OY751560.1, from coordinate 6,550,336 downwards.
CGACATTATTCAGGGCCAAGCTACATTCACCAACAGCTCTTCGTCTCTTTTTCATCTGCGTCTTTGTATATCAACCAACCACCATCCAATGTATTTCGCTTACGACCATATCACGTTGAATACACGCCATCCCGTCCGATCTGGCAAGTTAAGCAACGTTGAGTCTAGTTAGTACCTGGATCGGAGACGGCTTGGGAATCCTAGATGTTGTAAGCTTTTGCATTTTTTTCAAAATTCAATAATTAATTTTTTAAATTTTGTTTTGTTTTTTTATTCGGTTCCGCCCCTTTTTTTATTTAAAAATATAAATATTTATAAAAATATTTATAAAAGGTCAAATATTTTCGCACCTTTTTATTGTTTACTGATTTACAAAAACCTTAAAGTCTTTAATAACCTTAATAACTTTAAGATGAATTAAGGAAAACCTTAAAATTTTTAATGTTGAATTTTGTCTCCCCTAAAGGAGACGGTTCCAAAATTTAGTTAACACCAAATGTTGATTTGGGTCAGTTTCAAGGCGTACCTCAAACTTGGGTAATTAAACCGAAGAATTGTTAGAACTGATCACACTACACATTTGTCTGCACCCGACATTATTCAGGGCCAAGCTACATTCACCAACAGCTCTTCGTCTCTTTTTCATCTGCGTCTTTGTATATCAACCAACCACCATCCAATGTATTTCGCTTACGACCATATCACGTTGAATACACGCCATCCCGTCCGATCTGGCAAGTTAAGCAACGTTGAGTCTAGTTAGTACCTGGATCGGAGACGGCTTGGGAATCCTAGATGTTGTAAGCTTTTGCATTTTTTTCAAAATTCAATAATTAATTTTTTAAATTTTGTTTTGTTTTTTTATTCGGTTACGCCCCTTTTTTTTATTTAAAAATATAAAAAAAATATATAAATATTTATAAAAGGTCAAATATTTTCGCACCTTTTTATTGTTTACTGATTTATAAAAACCTTAAAGTCTTTAATAACCCTAATAACTTTAAGATGAATTAAGGAAAACCTTAAAATTTTTAATGTTGAATTTTGTCTCCCGTAAAGGAGACGGTTCCAAAATTTAGTTAACACCAAATGTTGATTTGGGTCAGTTTCAAGGCGTACCTCAAACTTGGGTAATTAAACCGAAGAATTGTTAGAACTGATCACACTACACATTTGTCTGCACCCGACATTATTCAGGGCCAAGCTACATTCACCAACAGCTCTTCGTCTCTTTTTCATCTGCGTCTTTGTATATCAACCAACCACCATCCAATGTATTTCGCTTACGACCATATCACGTTGAATACACGCCATCCCGTCCGATCTGGCAAGTTAAGCAACGTTGAGTCTAGTTAGTACCTGGATCGGAGACGGCTTGGGAATCCTAGATGTTGTAAGCTTTTGCATTTTTTTCAAAATTCAATAATTAATTTTTTAAATTTTGTTTTGTTTTTTTATTCGGTTCCGCCCCTTTTTTTATTTAAAAATATAAATATTTATAAAAATATTTATAAAAGGTCAAATATTTTCGCACCTTTTTATTGTTTACTGATTTACAAAAACCTTAAAGTCTTTAATAACCTTAATAACTTTAAGATGAATTAAGGAAAACCTTAAAATTTTTAATGTTGAATTTTGTCTCCCCTAAAGGAGACGGTTCCAAAATTTAGTTAACACCAAATGTTGATTTGGGTCAGTTTCAAGGCGTACCTCAAACTTGGGTAATTAAACCGAAGAATTGTTAGAACTGATCACACTACACATTTGCCTGCACCCGACATTATTCAGGGCCAAGCTACATTCACCAACAGCAGCGGGTAGCTCTTCGTCTCTTTTTCATCTGCGTCTTTGTATATCAACCAACCACCATCCAACGTATTTCGCTTACGACCATATCACGTTGAATACACGCCATCCCGTCCGATCTGGCAAGTTAAGCAACGTTGAGTCTAGTTAGTACCTGGATCGGAGACGGCTTGGGAATCCTAGATGTTGTAAGCTTTTGCATTTTTTTCAAAATTCAATAATTAATTTTTTAAATTTTGTTTTGTTTTTTTATTCGGTTACGCCCCTTTTTTTATTTAAAAATATAAATATTTATAAAAATATTTATAAAAGGTCAAATATTTTCGCACCTTTTTATTGTTTACTGATTTATAAAAACCTTAAAGTCTTTAATAACCTTAATAACTTTAAGATGAATTAAGGAAAACCTTAAAATTTTTAATGTTGAATTTTGTCTCCCCTAAAGGAGACGGTTCCAAAATTTAGTTAACACCAAATGTTGATTTGGGTCAGTTTCAAGGCGTACCTCAAACTTGGGTAATTAAACCGAAGAATTGTTAGAACTGATCACACTACACATTTGTCTGCACCCGACATTATTCAGGGCCAAGCTACATTCACCAACAGCTCTTCGTCTCTTTTTCATCTGCGTCTTTGTATATCAACCAACCACCATCCAATGTATTTCGCTTACGACCATATCACGTTGAATACACGCCATCCCGTCCGATCTGGCAAGTTAAGCAACGTTGAGTCTAGTTAGTACCTGGATCGGAGACGGCTTGGGAATCCTAGATGTTGTAAGCTTTTGCATTTTTTTCAAAATTCAATAATTAATTTTTTAAATTTTGTTTTGTTTTTTTATTCGGTTCCGCCCCTTTTTTTATTTAAAAATATAAATATTTATAAAAATATTTATAAAAGGTCAAATATTTTCGCACCTTTTTATTGTTTACTGATTTACAAAAACCTTAAAGTCTTTAATAACCTTAATAACTTTAAGATGAATTAAGGAAAACCTTAAAATTTTTAATGTTGAATTTTGTCTCCCCTAAAGGAGACGGTTCCAAAATTTAGTTAACACCAAATGTTGATTTGGGTCAGTTTCAAGGCGTACCTCAAACTTGGGTAATTAAACCGAAGAATTGTTAGAACTGATCACACTACACATTTGTCTGCACCCGACATTATTCAGGGCCAAGCTACATTCACCAACAGCAGCGGGTAGTTCTTCGTCTCTTTTTCATCTGCGTCTTTGTATATCAACCAACCACCATCCAATGTATTTCGCTTACGACCATATCACGTTGAATACACGCCATCCCGTCCGATCTGGCAAGTTAAGCAACGTTGAGTCTAGTTAGTACCTGGATCGGAGACGGCTTGGGAATCCTAGATGTTGTAAGCTTTTGCATTTTTTTCAAAATTCAATAATTAATTTTTTAAATTTTGTTTTGTTTTTTTATTCGGTTACGCCCCTTTTTTTTATTTAAAAATATAAAAAAAATATATAAATATTTATAAAAGGTCAAATATTTTCGCACCTTTTTATTGTTTACTGATTTATAAAAACCCTAAAGTCTTTAATAACCTTAATAACTTTAAGATGAATTAAGGAAAACCTTAAAATTTTTAATGTTGAATTTTGTCTCCCCTAAAGGAGACGGTTCCAAAATTTAGTTAACACCAAATGTTGATTTGGGTCAGTTTCAAGGCGTACCTCAAACTTGGGTAATTAAACCGAAGAATTGTTAGAACTGATCACACTACACATTTGCCTGCACCCGACATTATTCAGGGCCAAGCTACATTCACCAACAGCTCTTCGTCTCTTTTTCATCTGCGTCTTTGTATATCAACCAACCACCATCCAACGTATTTCGCTTACGACCATATCACGTTGAATACACGCCATCCCGTCCGATCTGGCAAGTTAAGCAACGTTGAGTCTAGTTAGTACCTGGATCGGAGACGGCTTGGGAATCCTAGATGTTGTAAGCTTTTGCATTTTTTTCAAAATTCAATAATTAATTTTTTAAATTTTGTTTTGTTTTTTTATTCGGTTACGCCCCTTTTTTTATTTAAAAATATAAATATTTATAAAAATATTTATAAAAGGTCAAATATTTTCGCACCTTTTTATTGTTTACTGATTTATAAAAACCTTAAAGTCTTTAATAACCCTAATAACTTTAAGATGAATTAAGGAAAACCTTAAAATTTTTAATGTTGAATTTTGTCTCCCGTAAAGGAGACGGTTCCAAAATTTAGTTAACACCAAATGTTGATTTGGGTCAGTTTCAAGGCGTACCTCAAACTTGGGTAATTAAACCGAAGAATTGTTAGAACTGATCACACTACACATTTGTCTGCACCCGACATTATTCAGGGCCAAGCTACATTCACCAACAGCTCTTCGTCTCTTTTTCATCTGCGTCTTTGTATATCAACCAACCACCATCCAATGTATTTCGCTTACGACCATATCACGTTGAATACACGCCATCCCGTCCGATCTGGCAAGTTAAGCAACGTTGAGTCTAGTTAGTACCTGGATCGGAGACGGCTTGGGAATCCTAGATGTTGTAAGCTTTTGCATTTTTTTCAAAATTCAATAATTAATTTTTTAAATTTTGTTTTGTTTTTTTATTCGGTTACGCCCCTTTTTTTTATTTAAAAATATAAAAAAAATATATAAATATTTATAAAAGGTCAAATATTTTCGCACCTTTTTATTGTTTACTGATTTATAAAAACCCTAAAGTCTTTAATAACCTTAATAACTTTAAGATGAATTAAGGAAAACCTTAAAATTTTTAATGTTGAATTTTGTCTCCCCTAAAGGAGACGGTTCCAAAATTGAGTTAACACCAAATGTTGATTTGGGTCAGTTTCAAGGCGTACCTCAAACTTGGGTAATTAAACCGAAGAATTGTTAGAACTGATCACACTACACATTTGTCTGCACCCGACATTATTCAGGGCCAAGCTACATTCACCAACAGCTCTTCGTCTCTTTTTCATCTGCGTCTTTGTATATCAACCAACCACCATCCAATGTATTTCGCTTACGACCATATCACGTTGAATACACGCCATCCCGTCCGATCTGGCAAGTTAAGCAACGTTGAGTCTAGTTAGTACCTGGATCGGAGACGGCTTGGGAATCCTAGATGTTGTAAGCTTTTGCATTTTTTTCAAAATTCAATAATTAATTTTTTAAATTTTGTTTTGTTTTTTTATTCGGTTCCGCCCCTTTTTTTATTTAAAAATATAAATATTTATAAAAATATTTATAAAAGGTCAAATATTTTCGCACCTTTTTATTGTTTACTGATTTACAAAAACCTTAAAGTCTTTAATAACCTTAATAACTTTAAGATGAATTAAGGAAAACCTTAAAATTTTTAATGTTGAATTTTGTCTCCCCTAAAGGAGACGGTTCCAAAATTTAGTTAACACCAAATGTTGATTTGGGTCAGTTTCAAGGCGTACCTCAAACTTGGGTAATTAAACCGAAGAATTGTTAGAACTGATCACACTACACATTTGTCTGCACCCGACATTATTCAGGGCCAAGCTACATTCACCAACAGCTCTTCGTCTCTTTTTCATCTGCGTCTTTGTATATCAACCAACCACCATCCAATGTATTTCGCTTACGACCATATCACGTTGAATACACGCCATCCCGTCCGATCTGGCAAGTTAAGCAACGTTGAGTCTAGTTAGTACCTGGATCGGAGACGGCTTGGGAATCCTAGATGTTGTAAGCTTTTGCATTTTTTTCAAAATTCAATAATTAATTTTTTAAATTTTGTTTTGTTTTTTTATTCGGTTACGCCCCTTTTTTTTATTTAAAAATATAAAAAAAATATATAAATATTTATAAAAGGTCAAATATTTTCGCACCTTTTTATTGTTTACTGATTTATAAAAACCCTAAAGTCTTTAATAACCTTAATAACTTTAAGATGAATTAAGGAAAACCTTAAAATTTTTAATGTTGAATTTTGTCTCCCCTAAAGGAGACGGTTCCAAAATTTAGTTAACACCAAATGTTGATTTGGGTCAGTTTCAAGGCGTACCTCAAACTTGGGTAATTAAACCGAAGAATTGTTAGAACTGATCACACTACACATTTGTCTGCACCCGACATTATTCAGGGCCAAGCTACATTCACCAACAGCAGCGGGTAGCTCTTCGTCTCTTTTTCATCTGCGTCTTTGTATATCAACCAACCACCATCCAACGTATTTCGCTTACGACCATATCACGTTGAATACACGCCATCCCGTCCGATCTGGCAAGTTAAGCAACGTTGAGTCTAGTTAGTACCTGGATCGGAGACGGCTTGGGAATCCTAGATGTTGTAAGCTTTTGCATTTTTTTCAAAATTCAATAATTAATTTTTTAAATTTTGTTTTGTTTTTTTATTCGGTTACGCCCCTTTTTTTATTTAAAAATATAAATATTTATAAAAATATTTATAAAAGGTCAAATATTTTCGCACCTTTTTATTGTTTACTGATTTATAAAAACCTTAAAGTCTTTAATAACCTTAATAACTTTAAGATGAATTAAGGAAAACCTTAAAATTTTTAATGTTGAATTTTGTCTCCCCTAAAGGAGACGGTTCCAAAATTTAGTTAACACCAAATGTTGATTTGGGTCAGTTTCAAGGCGTACCTCAAACTTGGGTAATTAAACCGAAGAATTGTTAGAACTGATCACACTACACATTTGTCTGCACCCGACATTATTCAGGGCCAAGCTACATTCACCAACAGCTCTTCGTCTCTTTTTCATCTGCGTCTTTGTATATCAATCAACCACCATCCAACGTATTTCGCTTACGACCATATCACGTTGAATACACGCCATCCCGTCCGATCTGGCAAGTTAAGCAACGTTGAGTCTAGTTAGTACCTGGATCGGAGACGGCTTGGGAATCCTAGATGTTGTAAGCTTTTGCATTTTTTTCAAAATTCAATAATTAATTTTTTAAATTTTGTTTTGTTTTTTTATTCGGTTACGCCCCTTTTTTTATTTAAAAATATAAATATTTATAAAAATATTTATAAAAGGTCAAATATTTTCGCACCTTTTTATTGTTTACTGATTTATAAAAACCTTAAAGTCTTTAATAACCCTAATAACTTTAAGATGAATTAAGGAAAACCTTAAAATTTTTAATGTTGAATTTTGTCTCCCGTAAAGGAGACGGTTCCAAAATTTAGTTAACACCAAATGTTGATTTGGGTCAGTTTCAAGGCGTACCTCAAACTTGGGTAATTAAACCGAAGAATTGTTAGAACTGATCACACTACACATTTGTCTGCACCCGACATTATTCAGGGCCAAGCTACATTCACCAACAGCAGCGGGTAGCTCTTCGTCTCTTTTTCATCTGCGTCTTTGTATATCAACCAACCACCATCCAATGTATTTCGCTTACGACCATATCACGTTGAATACACGCCATCCCGTCCGATCTGGCAAGTTAAGCAACGTTGAGTCTAGTTAGTACCTGGATCGGAGACGGCTTGGGAATCCTAGATGTTGTAAGCTTTTGCATTTTTTTCAAAATTCAATAATTAATTTTTTAAATTTTGTTTTGTTTTTTTATTCGGTTACGCCCCTTTTTTTTATTTAAAAATATAAAAAAAATATATAAATATTTATAAAAGGTCAAATATTTTCGCACCTTTTTATTGTTTACTGATTTATAAAAACCCTAAAGTCTTTAATAACCTTAATAACTTTAAGATGAATTAAGGAAAACCTTAAAATTTTTAATGTTGAATTTTGTCTCCCCTAAAGGAGACGGTTCCAAAATTTAGTTAACACCAAATGTTGATTTGGGTCAGTTTCAAGGCGTACCTCAAACTTGGGTAATTAAACCGAAGAATTGTTAGAACTGATCACACTACACATTTGCCTGCACCCGACATTATTCAGGGCCAAGCTACATTCACCAACAGCTCTTCGTCTCTTTTTCATCTGCGTCTTTGTATATCAACCAACCACCATCCAACGTATTTCGCTTACGACCATATCACGTTGAATACACGCCATCCCGTCCGATCTGGCAAGTTAAGCAACGTTGAGTCTAGTTAGTACCTGGATCGGAGACGGCTTGGGAATCCTAGATGTTGTAAGCTTTTGCATTTTTTTCAAAATTCAATAATTAATTTTTTAAATTTTGTTTTGTTTTTTTATTCGGTTACGCCCCTTTTTTTATTTAAAAATATAAATATTTATAAAAATATTTATAAAAGGTCAAATATTTTCGCACCTTTTTATTGTTTACTGATTTATAAAAACCTTAAAGTCTTTAATAACCCTAATAACTTTAAGATGAATTAAGGAAAACCTTAAAATTTTTAATGTTGAATTTTGTCTCCCCTAAAGGAGACGGTTCCAAAATTTAGTTAACACCAAATGTTGATTTGGGTCAGTTTCAAGGCGTACCTCAAACTTGGGTAATTAAACCGAAGAATTGTTAGAACTGATCACACTACACATTTGTCTGCACCCGACATTATTCAGGGCCAAGCTACATTCACCAACAGCTCTTCGTCTCTTTTTCATCTGCGTCTTTGTATATCAACCAACCACCATCCAATGTATTTCGCTTACGACCATATCACGTTGAATACACGCCATCCCGTCCGATCTGGCAAGTTAAGCAACGTTGAGTCTAGTTAGTACCTGGATCGGAGACGGCTTGGGAATCCTAGATGTTGTAAGCTTTTGCATTTTTTTCAAAATTCAATAATTAATTTTTTAAATTTTGTTTTGTTTTTTTATTCGGTTACGCCCCTTTTTTTTATTTAAAAATATAAAAAAAATATATAAATATTTATAAAAGGTCAAATATTTTCGCACCTTTTTATTGTTTACTGATTTATAAAAACCCTAAAGTCTTTAATAACCTTAATAACTTTAAGATGTATTAAGGAAAACCTTAAAATTTTTAATGTTGAATTTTGTCTCCCCTGAAGGAGACGGTTCCAAAATTTAGTTAACACCAAATGTTGATTTGGGTCAGTTTCAAGGCGTACCTCAAACTTGGGTAATTAAACCGAAGAATTGTTAGAACTGATCACACTACACATTTGTCTGCACCCGACATTATTCAGGGCCAAGCTACATTCACCAACAGCTCTTCGTCTCTTTTTCATCTGCGTCTTTGTATATCAACCAACCACCATCCAATGTATTTCGCTTACGACCATATCACGTTGAATACACGCCATCCCGTCCGATCTGGCAAGTTAAGCAACGTTGAGTCTAGTTAGTACCTGGATCGGAGACGGCTTGGGAATCCTAGATGTTGTAAGCTTTTGCATTTTTTTCAAAATTCAATAATTAATTTTTTAAATTTTGTTTTGTTTTTTTATTCGGTTACGCCCCTTTTTTTTATTTAAAAATATAAAAAAAATATATAAATATTTATAAAAGGTCAAATATTTTCGCACCTTTTTATTGTTTACTGATTTATAAAAACCCTAAAGTCTTTAATAACCTTAATAACTTTAAGATGAATTAAGGAAAACCTTAAAATTTTTAATGTTGAATTTTGTCTCCCCTAAAGGAGACGGTTCCAAAATTGAGTTAACACCAAATGTTGATTTGGGTCAGTTTCAAGGCGTACCTCAAACTTGGGTAATTAAACCGAAGAATTGTTAGAACTGATCACACTACACATTTGTCTGCACCCGACATTATTCAGGGCCAAGCTACATTCACCAACAGCTCTTCGTCTCTTTTTCATCTGCGTCTTTGTATATCAACCAACCACCATCCAATGTATTTCGCTTACGACCATATCACGTTGAATACACGCCATCCCGTCCGATCTGGCAAGTTAAGCAACGTTGAGTCTAGTTAGTACCTGGATCGGAGACGGCTTGGGAATCCTAGATGTTGTAAGCTTTTGCATTTTTTTCAAAATTCAATAATTAATTTTTTAAATTTTGTTTTGTTTTTTTATTCGGTTCCGCCCCTTTTTTTATTTAAAAATATAAAAAAAATATATAAATATTTATAAAAGGTCAAATATTTTCGCACCTTTTTATTGTTTACTGATTTATAAAAACCCTAAAGTCTTTAATAACCTTAATAACTTTAAGATGTATTAAGGAAAACCTTAAAATTTTTAATGTTGAATTTTGTCTCCCCTGAAGGAGACGGTTCCAAAATTTAGTTAACACCAAATGTTGATTTGGGTCAGTTTCAAGGCGTACCTCAAACTTGGGTAATTAAACCGAAGAATTGTTAGAACTGATCACACTACACATTTGTCTGCACCCGACATTATTCAGGGCCAAGCTACATTCACCAACAGCTCTTCGTCTCTTTTTCATCTGCGTCTTTGTATATCAACCAACCACCATCCAATGTATTTCGCTTACGACCATATCACGTTGAATACACGCCATCCCGTCCGATCTGGCAAGTTAAGCAACGTTGAGTCTAGTTAGTACCTGGATCGGAGACGGCTTGGGAATCCTAGATGTTGTAAGCTTTTGCATTTTTTTCAAAATTCAATAATTAATTTTTTAAATTTTGTTTTGTTTTTTTATTCGGTTACGCCCCTTTTTTTTATTTAAAAATATAAAAAAAATATATAAATATTTATAAAAGGTCAAATATTTTCGCACCTTTTTATTGTTTACTGATTTATAAAAACCCTAAAGTCTTTAATAACCTTAATAACTTTAAGATGAATTAAGGAAAACCTTAAAATTTTTAATGTTGAATTTTGTCTCCCCTAAAGGAGACGGTTCCAAAATTTAGTTAACACCAAATGTTGATTTGGGTCAGTTTCAAGGCGTACCTCAAACTTGGGTAATTAAACCGAAGAATTGTTAGAACTGATCACACTACACATTTGTCTGCACCCGACATTATTCAGGGCCAAGCTACATTCACCAACAGCAGCGGGTAGCTCTTCGTCTCTTTTTCATCTGCGTCTTTGTATATCAACCAACCACCATCCAATGTATTTCGCTTACGACCATATCACGTTGAATACACGCCATCCCGTCCGATCTGGCAAGTTAAGCAACGTTGAGTCTAGTTAGTACCTGGATCGGAGACGGCTTGGGAATCCTAGATGTTGTAAGCTTTTGCATTTTTTTCAAAATTCAATAATTAATTTTTTAAATTTTGTTTTGTTTTTTTATTCGGTTACGCCCCTTTTTTTTATTTAAAAATATAAAAAAAATATATAAATATTTATAAAAGGTCAAATATTTTCGCACCTTTTTATTGTTTACTGATTTATAAAAACCCTAAAGTCTTTAATAACCTTAATAACTTTAAGATGTATTAAGGAAAACCTTAAAATTTTTAATGTTGAATTTTGTCTCCCCTAAAGGAGACGGTTCCAAAATTGAGTTAACACCAAATGTTGATTTGGGTCAGTTTCAAGGCGTACCTCAAACTTGGGTAATTAAACCGAAGAATTGTTAGAACTGATCACACTACACATTTGTCTGCACCCGACATTATTCAGGGCCAAGCTACATTCACCAACAGCTCTTCGTCTCTTTTTCATCTGCGTCTTTGTATATCAACCAACCACCATCCAATGTATTTCGCTTACGACCATATCACGTTGAATACACGCCATCCCGTCCGATCTGGCAAGTTAAGCAACGTTGAGTCTAGTTAGTACCTGGATCGGAGACGGCTTGGGAATCCTAGATGTTGTAAGCTTTTGCATTTTTTTCAAAATTCAATAATTAATTTTTTAAATTTTGTTTTGTTTTTTTATTCGGTTCCGCCCCTTTTTTTATTTAAAAATATAAATATTTATAAAAATATTTATAAAAGGTCAAATATTTTCGCACCTTTTTATTGTTTACTGATTTACAAAAACCTTAAAGTCTTTAATAACCTTAATAACTTTAAGATGAATTAAGGAAAACCTTAAAATTTTTAATGTTGAATTTTGTCTCCCCTAAAGGAGACGGTTCCAAAATTTAGTTAACACCAAATGTTGATTTGGGTCAGTTTCAAGGCGTACCTCAAACTTGGGTAATTAAACCGAAGAATTGTTAGAACTGATCACACTACACATTTGTCTGCACCCGACATTATTCAGGGCCAAGCTACATTCACCAACAGCTCTTCGTCTCTTTTTCATCTGCGTCTTTGTATATCAACCAACCACCATCCAATGTATTTCGCTTACGACCATATCACGTTGAATACACGCCATCCCGTCCGATCTGGCAAGTTAAGCAACGTTGAGTCTAGTTAGTACCTGGATCGGAGACGGCTTGGGAATCCTAGATGTTGTAAGCTTTTGCATTTTTTTCAAAATTCAATAATTAATTTTTTAAATTTTGTTTTGTTTTTTTATTCGGTTACGCCCCTTTTTTTTATTTAAAAATATAAAAAAAATATATAAATATTTATAAAAGGTCAAATATTTTCGCACCTTTTTATTGTTTACTGATTTATAAAAACCCTAAAGTCTTTAATAACCTTAATAACTTTAAGATGAATTAAGGAAAACCTTAAAATTTTTAATGTTGAATTTTGTCTCCCCTAAAGGAGACGGTTCCAAAATTTAGTTAACACCAAATGTTGATTTGGGTCAGTTTCAAGGCGTACCTCAAACTTGGGTAATTAAACCGAAGAATTGTTAGAACTGATCACACTACACATTTGTCTGCACCCGACATTATTCAGGGCCAAGCTACATTCACCAACAGCAGCGGGTAGCTCTTCGTCTCTTTTTCATCTGCGTCTTTGTATATCAACCAACCACCATCCAATGTATTTCGCTTACGACCATATCACGTTGAATACACGCCATCCCGTCCGATCTGGCAAGTTAAGCAACGTTGAGTCTAGTTAGTACCTGGATCGGAGACGGCTTGGGAATCCTAGATGTTGTAAGCTTTTGCATTTTTTTCAAAATTCAATAATTAATTTTTTAAATTTTGTTTTGTTTTTTTATTCGGTTACGCCCCTTTTTTTTATTTAAAAATATAAAAAAAATATATAAATATTTATAAAAGGTCAAATATTTTCGCACCTTTTTATTGTTTACTGATTTATAAAAACCCTAAAGTCTTTAATAACCTTAATAACTTTAAGATGAATTAAGGAAAACCTTAAAATTTTTAATGTTGAATTTTGTCTCCCCTAAAGGAGACGGTTCCAAAATTTAGTTAACACCAAATGTTGATTTGGGTCAGTTTCAAGGCGTACCTCAAACTTGGGTAATTAAACCGAAGAATTGTTAGAACTGATCACACTACACATTTGTCTGCACCCGACATTATTCAGGGCCAAGCTACATTCACCAACAGCAGCGGGTAGCTCTTCGTCTCTTTTTCATCTGCGTCTTTGTATATCAACCAACCACCATCCAATGTATTTCGCTTACGACCATATCACGTTGAATACACGCCATCCCGTCCGATCTGGCAAGTTAAGCAACGTTGAGTCTAGTTAGTACCTGGATCGGAGACGGCTTGGGAATCCTAGATGTTGTAAGCTTTTGCATTTTTTTCAAAATTCAATAATTAATTTTTTAAATTTTGTTTTGTTTTTTTATTCGGTTACGCCCCTTTTTTTTATTTAAAAATATAAAAAAAATATATAAATATTTATAAAAGGTCAAATATTTTCGCACCTTTTTATTGTTTACTGATTTATAAAAACCCTAAAGTCTTTAATAACCTTAATAACTTTAAGATGAATTAAGGAAAACCTTAAAATTTTTAATGTTGAATTTTGTCTCCCCTAAAGGAGACGGTTCCAAAATTTAGTTAACACCAAATGTTGATTTGGGTCAGTTTCAAGGCGTACCTCAAACTTGGGTAATTAAACCGAAGAATTGTTAGAACTGATCACACTACACATTTGCCTGCACCCGACATTATTCAGGGCCAAGCTACATTCACCAACAGCTCTTCGTCTCTTTTTCATCTGCGTCTTTGTATATCAACCAACCACCATCCAACGTATTTCGCTTACGACCATATCACGTTGAATACACGCCATCCCGTCCGATCTGGCAAGTTAAGCAACGTTGAGTCTAGTTAGTACCTGGATCGGAGACGGCTTGGGAATCCTAGATGTTGTAAGCTTTTGCATTTTTTTCAAAATTCAATAATTAATTTTTTAAATTTTGTTTTGTTTTTTTATTCGGTTACGCCCCTTTTTTTATTTAAAAATATAAATATTTATAAAAATATTTATAAAAGGTCAAATATTTTCGCACCTTTTTATTGTTTACTGATTTATAAAAACCTTAAAGTCTTTAATAACCTTAATAACTTTAAGATGAATTAAGGAAAACCTTAAAATTTTTAATGTTGAATTTTGTCTCCCCTAAAGGAGACGGTTCCAAAATTTAGTTAACACCAAATGTTGATTTGGGTCAGTTTCAAGGCGTACCTCAAACTTGGGTAATTAAACCGAAGAATTGTTAGAACTGATCACACTACACATTTGTCTGCACCCGACATTATTCAGGGCCAAGTTACATTCACCAACAGCTCTTCGTCTCTTTTTCATCTGCGTCTTTGTATATCAACCAACCACCATCCAATGTATTTCGCTTACGACCATATCACGTTGAATACACGCCATCCCGTCCGATCTGGCAAGTTAAGCAACGTTGAGTCTAGTTAGTACCTGGATCGGAGACGGCTTGGGAATCCTAGATGTTGTAAGCTTTTGCATTTTTTTCAAAATTCAATAATTAATTTTTTAAATTTTGTTTTGTTTTTTTATTCGGTTACGCCCCTTTTTTTTATTTAAAAATATAAATATTTATAAAAATATTTATAAAAGGTCAAATATTTTCGCACCTTTTTATTGTTTACTGATTTATAAAAACCTTAAAGTCTTTAATAACCCTAATAACTTTAAGATGAATTAAGGAAAACCTTAAAATTTTTAATGTTGAATTTTGTCTCCCGTAAAGGAGACGGTTCCAAAATTTAGTTAACACCAAATGTTGATTTGGGTCAGTTTCAAGGCGTACCTCAAACTTGGGTAATTAAACCGAAGAATTGTTAGAACTGATCACACTACACATTTGCCTGCACCCGACATTATTCAGGGCCAAGCTACATTCACCAACAGCAGCGGGTAGCTCTTTGTCTCTTTTTCATCTGCGTCTTTGTATATCAACCAACCACCATCCAATGTATTTCGCTTACGACCATATCACGTTGAATACACGCCATCCCGTCCGATCTGGCAAGTTAAGCAACGTTGACTCTAGTTAGTACCTGGATCGGAGACGGCTTGGGAATCCTAGATGTTGTAAGCTTTTGCATTTTTTTCAAAATTCAATAATTAATTTTTTAAATTTTGTTTTGTTTTTTTATTCGGTTCCGCCCCTTTTTTTATTTAAAAATATAAATATTTATAAAAATATTTATAAAAGGTCAAATATTTTCGCACCTTTTTATTGTTTACTGATTTATAAAAACCTTAAAGTCTTTAATAACCTTAATAACTTTAAGATGAATTAGGGAAAACCTTAAAATTTTTAATATTGAATTTTGTCTCCCCTAAAGGAGACGGTTCCAAAATTTAGTTAACACCAAATGTTGATTTGGGTCAGTTTCAAGGCGTACCTCAAACTTGGGTAATTAAACCGAAGAATTGTTAGAACTGATCACACTACACATTTGTCTGCACCCGACATTATTCAGGGCCAAGCTACATTCACCAACAGCTCTTCGTCTCTCTCCGATCTTGGGTAATTAAACAAAAGAATTGTAAAAAAAAAAAAAATTTAATAAACTTTATTAAATTTAATATGAATTAATGGAAACTTCAAAGTAATAAATAATTTTGTCTCTCAGACAGTGCCAAAATCTATTTTATAAAAGCCTATTGTCAAAAATTTCGAAAACAAAAAAAAAACCTAGTTTTTTCGAGTTATTTTTTTCTATTTTTGACCAATTTACTCATTTTTTCTTGATCCAATAATGGAATTCGTTTCCAATCAATACTTTTTCCAATATTTGATCTTTCTTTCAAATCTTCGCATTTTCTTAATTTTTTCCAAATCTTTTCTGAATATTTTTTACAATTTTTTGCTTCTTCACCCGTCACTGCAATTATTCGTCGAATTGATTTTGCGCATGATTTATCACTTAAAATTACAAAGTCTGAAATTGTTGACAAATTTTCGACATGTCTGAAAAATTTTGATAAAATCAATTGAATATTCACTGTAAACGTACGTTCCCGAACAGCATTCAACCGATTCTTTCAATTGAACAATTCGAACTGATTTCGAATTGATCTTTTCCTGTTAGAAAACTCCATTTTACATTATAAAAAACTTTTAAAAAAACTACTTTTTTGATTTCTGACTGTAGATTTGGATACTGTAATGCTTCATTCATTGTTACAACTTCAACTTTTGATTTTTCTTCACTTTTCAAATATTCTTCTATAATTTCTTGAATTTTTTCAATTTTTGTAAGCCGATTTTCATTTTCTTTCAATTCATTCGTTGAATAATCAAACCGAATTCGATCCGATTCTGAAAAAAACTTTTTTTTTTTTTAAATAAAATTCAAAAGCGTTTTTCTTTACCAACAGATGATCCTTTTTGTCCATTTCCTAAACCAGTTTTTTTTATTGCAAAATGTAATAAATGTGTCGCTGAGTGAGCTCTCATCAATCCTCTTCTACGATTTTTATCAATTTCTTGGATTACAACATCTGTTTTTTTAATTCCTTCATTAACAGCTTCTCCATATAGAATTGAAACTTTTCCATCTCGACTTTTTTTGACATTTTTCACTTCAAAAACTATTTTCTGAATAAAAAAACACCATTTTCCTTCTCAACTTTCAATTCCTTACATTTTCAATTTTTAAAACTCCAAAATCAGAAGCTTGTCCACCTTGTTCTGCATAGAATTGGCAATCTTTCAGTATGATTTCTCCTTTTCCCAAAAGTTTCTCAACTTTTTTATTTTCCAAAAAAATATCGAGTATTTCAGAAGATATTTGAGGAAATTCTTAAATTCAAAAAAAAAAATTTGTTTGGAAAAAATGGATTTTTTAAACCATAATTATTATCGATAAACTGCATTTTATATTTATGCTCATCATTTTGATTTTCATAATCATAAACAGTAATTGGCAGTGAACATTTTGATGCATTTTTTGATAAACTCTGACAAGTTTTTATTTTTTTTTAAATCGAACTTTAAAATCCTAACCTGAGCTTCTTGTTGATGTTTTTCAAATTCCTGCACATTCACTGTTTTCCCGATACTTCTGGCTAACTCCGCTGTGATTGAAAGTGGAAGACCATAAGTATCGAACAAATTGAACGCATTTTTACCTAATTTTCAAGTCTTTCGAAGAATCATTTATTTTCAAACCTGAAATCGTGTTTCCTTTTGTTTCTTTGGCGATTTCATAAAACTTGTATTTTGCTTTATCAACAGTTTTCCAAAATTGCTTTTCTTCTTCAATTATTATTTTTTTAATATTTTGCTCGTTTTTTAAAAGCTCAGGATAAACTTCGCCCTGAAAAACAAATATACCTTGACTAATTAAAAAAAAAAAAGAAGAAAAATTACCATTATTTTAACGAAAACTGGAACAAGTTCAACAATTGCATATCGATCAATATTTAATCCATCTGAAGCTTGAATAAACATTCTTCTTAACATTTTACGAACAATAAATCTAATTTACAAAACAATTATTTTAAAAATTTTATTTAAGAATATAATTTTTACCCATTTCCTGTTGAATTTGGTAAAGCACCATCAGATATTGCGATTGAAACTGTTCGAATATGATCAGCCAACACTCGGAATATTGCATCTTGTTGGCCAGTTTTTGTCGACAAATCAATTGAACCAGAATATTTCAAATTATATTTATTTATCTGAAAAAATAAAATAAAATAAAATGAAAAATAATTAAATTAATTAACCTGTGATATTTTTGTCATAATTGCCTCAAAAACATCCGTGTCAAAATTCGATTGTTTACCTTGAAGAATTGACAACAACCGTTCAAATCCCATTCCAGTATCCACATGATTTTTTCCTAATTTTTTAATTTTACCAGAGTTTTCTCGCAAATGTGACATGAAAACAATATTCCAAATTTCAATCACAGAATCATCAATGTTAACAAGTTTTGAAGCATTTCGATTTCCAATTCGATCATAATGAATTTCAGTACATCGTCCACACGGCCCAATTTTTCCCATTTCCCAAAAATTTTCATTCACAAATGGTAAAATTCGATTATCTGGAATTCTGAAAAAAATTTGTTTTTAATTAAATTCAATTTCAAAATTTAAATTACCCAATTTTTCTCCAAATTTCTTTACATTCGTGATCTTCCTTTAAACCCAGTTTTGTTGATCCACCAAAATATGAAACATATAATCGATTACTATCAATTTTGAGCTCATCACATAAAAACTTCCATGCGATTTCACAAAGTTCGATTTTTGAAGCAGCGTCATTGAATGACCAGTTGCCCATCATTTCGAAAAATGTTTGATGATGCAAATCTTTTCCAACATCATCTAAATCGTTGTGTTTTCCACCAGCTCGAATACATTTTTGAATATTTGCTACTAACTTGGTTTCATTTGAATTTAAAATTGTATTTTTAAACTAAAATTTTTAAGTAATTTTTGATTTTTGTTATAATTTAAAAAAATACTTGATTCATTCCAGCATTTGTGAACAATAAAGTTGCATCATCGTTTGGTGGAATTACAGATGAAGATGGTATAATTTCATGATTTTTCGATTCAAAATACTTGTAGAAACTTTCCCGTAACTAAATTTTTATTATTTTTATTTAAAAAAAACTTTTAAATTACCTTAAGATGACTATGATAACAAGATTTTTGATAATTGAATATTCTACCGCAGCTGTTCATTTATTTAAATGAATTTAAAAAATAAGTTTTTTAGACAGCCTAGAAAACCAAATTAAAATGGCCTAGGAGTCCAAATTTTTGTTACAATAAAATTAGCGCTAATATAAGAAGTTTTAAATTATTGAAATTTGAAATATTTATTCATTATTTTGATTTATTAAGATGAAAATCATAATATTTCTTCAATTTTTCAATACTGGAAAACATTTTCGGTATTCTTGATTTTCCACAATCAATATAATATTCTTTTCTACAATCTTCTCTTGAATGTTCTCGAATTTCGAAATGACTGAAAATAAAACAAAAGAAAATTTGAAAACAACAAAATTTAAATTTAAACTTGAATGAATTTGTTGATGATTTATAAACCGCTGCTAATGTAATTTCTTCTTTAATATTTACTAAAATTGGTTGAAAACTTAGCTGAAAAAGAACATTTTTTAAATATTTTAATTTCTTTTTTAATTTTACTTGATGATACAAAGCAAATCTCATTGATGGTTTCATTTTTTTTTCAGCATCATATCGATTTAAAACTCCAAAATAAGTTGAGCAATTTTTATTTTTATTCTTCTTTGATAATTTTGTTGAATCTTTTGAATCATTTTCTTTTTCCTTTTTTTTATTTTTTAAATTTGTATTTCTTTAAATAATTTTATAATTTTTTTTCAAAAATTTTTAATTCAAATACTTTTTCAAAGGCGCTAATTTGTAAGATGTGTCTGTGTCAACAAATGTTGGTTGACTTTTAAAAGATTTTGTTTCATTCGATTTTCTTGTCGAACTTTTCTTTGATTTTCTAAATTTAAATTTTGTTTTTTTTTCTCAAAATCAACACAAAAATTTTGGAAAAAAAAACTTTAAACAATCGCCTAATTGAAATTTCTGAAGTTTTTCGTCTTTTTCTGAATTCATTTGTAATTTTGATGGAATTTTGTTTGATAAAGTCGATATTTTGAAGTTTGGATCCATATTAACATAATGATTTTCGGATTATAAAAGAAAATTGTTGTTATTTTAATTAATTTTAATTATCTACCAGTATCTTTTTCTTTTTTATTCTGCTCACACCCGACTCCATGTTGACAACAATAAAATTTGTCCATTTCGTTCTAGATTTTTTTGTTTTAATTTAATTTATTTTTTCCTTCAAACCTCGCACATTTGTTAAATATGTTCCGTACTACCAATTTTCAAAATATCGGCTGAAAATTTCCAATTTAAGGATTAGAAATGATGAAAGATTATGTCAACTTCTCAAAAATTTGCAATTTTCTTCAAGAAAAACACGTAAAACGTTCACGGCAAAAATTAATTTTTTCAGGGTTAAAAACTCCGACAATCGGGTTTAAAGAATTTGATGGAATCGCGAAAGCGATTAGCACAAGTTTCTTCAAATCCTAGTCCGATTGAAGTCAAAAAAAGAAAAAATTCCGAAAAAGGTAAACCAAAAAAGTTGTTTTTTGGCTTTTGCTTCGACTTTTTTTTTCCAGAAAATTCGCATCAATCGGATGAAGACAGCAATGACTCGTTTGACAATTTCTGTAATTCTCATGTAGAAATCCAAACGAAAAACGGTTTGGTTTGAAATATTTGAAAAAAAAATTAAAAAAAAAAAAATTCTTATCAGAAGCTGAAAAAAGTCCCCGTTCAAGAGGAAAAAAAATTGAAATTCTTGAAAATAACGACGACGACGACAACGATGGAAAAGACGATTCTTTTGATATTTCATTTTCAAACGAAAAATCGAAAATTATTTCAAAAAGTATTTTTAAAATTAAATTTTTATTAATTTGTAATTAAATTAGAAAAAGAAAGCGAAGTCGATGGTTTTCCAAGTATAAATTCAAATGAAAATGTTTTATATTTAAAAGTGATAAATATTGAAAAAAGGGAAGAATCCGATTGTTTGGATATTGAATGCTTATCAAATAATCAACAATTTCACATTGTTTATTTACAAGTAATTCCCATTATTCCCACAATTATAAAAATCTAAAAAAATTCCAATTTTTTTTTTTTTAGGATCGTTGGTCGAATTCAAAAATAAAAAATGGAAATATGATAAATATTATAAACGCTAAAAAATGGGCAGAAAACGATTTTATTGTTGATGATTCATCAATTTTAATCATAAATCCCGATGTTCTTGTTCCGTGCACTGCAACAGCTTCATCCACATTTTGCGCGCGAAAAGTTATTTTAAATGAAAAATTTAAATGTGGAAATGGAATGAATAAAGCGATGCTTTTAGGAACAATTATGCACGGAATTTTCCAAGTTTAAAAATCAATTTTTTTTTTAAAAATTTTGAAAAAATCAAAATTCAGATGGCAGCTTTGACAAAAAAGAGACCAATTACTGAAAATGATTTGATTGATATTTGGAAATCACAAACATCAAAATATGCTGAAGAGCTTGTTGCATTGTCGTTTACTCCCAATTGTTTGAATACTGAGCTTAAACCTTATTTAGAGGTCTTTAATTATCGGGGAAAAAACATCAATTTTCTCAGACTGATTTTTAAGATCATCAGCAATTGGATCAACAAACACATCCCAACAGGAGGTTCGAAGTTTTTCAAAAAGCAGGAAAAGCTGCCAACAAAGTCAAATATCGTTGATGTTTATGATGTTGAAGAAAATATTTGGGATACCAAATTAGGATTGAAGGGAAAAATTGATTTGACGCTTAAAGTGAATTCAGAAGATGGCAAGAAACAAGTGGAATCATTGGAATTGAAAACTGGAAAAAGTGGAGCATCCGTTGAGCACATGGGACAGGTTCATTTTTTTTTTTAATTTAAATATTTTTTAAATTTATTTTTAGGTTTTATTGTATTGTATGATGTTATCCTCTCGTTATGATCAACCAGTTAAACCAGGAAATTTACTTTATTTAAAAGTTTGAAAAAAAAAAAACGAATTTTTTTTGAAAAATCAAATTCCAGGATGGAATTTCAAGATGTGTCGTACCAAAATCCAATGATTTATTAGCAATTCTTCAACAAAGAAATAATTTATCACAATATTATGAAGATATTGAAGATTTGAAATTACCTGAGCCACGAAAAGATTCAAGATTTTGTGATAAATGTGATCATAAAATAATGTGCACATTTACTCAGGTAAAAAACCGAATTAACAAGAAAAAAAGAAGTTTTTTTTTTTTAGAAAAATCGAGAAAATTATTCGAATTCAAGTGAAGAAATGATCAAATTTGCAGAAAATGAAATGGCTCATCTGAATTCGAAGCACATTGGTAGCTTTTCTTCTTCTTTTTTTTTCTCTTCCAAAAATTTTGCCTTTTTTTTTCCTTCAAGAATATGCCAATAATTGGCTAAAATGGATTTTAACCGAATGGAAATTGGAAAACGATCGAACTGAATCAAATATAAAAGAGATTTGGCTGAAACCAATTGAAGAGCGAGAAAAACAAGGGAAATGCTTGAAAAATTTGAGTCTCGAAAAAGAGGAAATCAGGAATTCACAAAAAATTGCAATTTATTTGAAAAAGTTTTCAATAAAAAAAAAAAAAAATTAAATTAAAAAAAAACATTTTTCAGAGAAAATAAAAATGAAAAAAATGATTTCAAACCGGGAGATGTCGCCATTTTATCATCAGAAAAATTAATTGCAATTAGTTTTGTGATAATCGGTGAAATTAATGGTAAAATATTGTTTTTTGACTTAAAAAAAAAGGTTTTTAAATTTTTAGAAACAAATATTCAAATATTTTGTGATAAAAAAATAGAAAAAAGATATTCTGGACCATTTATATTGGATAAATATTCAAGTACAAGTATTTATGCGACAACTCTTGGAAATTTGTATTATTTTATGCAAAATAATGAAATTGGGTTTTTCATTTTCCTCATTCTCTGTCAATTTCAAATTGATTTTCAAAAAATTCAGACGACGACTTCGTGATGTTTTAGTTGATTTGATCCCTCCAACAATTGTCAATTTTTCATCGGTCGATTTTCCAACGTCAATTAAGAAAATCATTGTTCAAGTTGGTTGCATCAAGGTTTTTTCTATTAAAAAAACAAAAACAAAATTCAGGCAAAGCTGAATAAAGAGCAACGAATGGCTGTGATACATGCTTTATCATCAGAAAATTATACAATTGTTGAAGGATTACCAGGATCTGGTAAAACAACATTGATCTCTATTTTAATTCAATGCTTATTAAAAATGGGAAAAAGCATTTTAATGACAGCATTCACACATTCAGCGGTTGATAATATCATTCTGAAATTGAGAAAAGTTTTTTTTTTTTTTAAATTTCGATTCCAGAAAAATTTGGATTTTTTAGGATGTTTCATCAGAATCGATTCTACGTCTTGGTAGTCAATCATCAATTAAAGAAGAAAATCAAGATTTATCATTGAATTCAAAATTGAAAAATGTTGAGGCAGATAATTATTACAGTAATCTTAAAAAAATTATGAAAAATACGGTAAAGTTTTGTTTAAATTTGAATTAAAAATCAAAATAATTTCAGCCAATTGTTGCTTGTACTTGTCATCATGTTCCACGAGAACTTTTATTTTCTTATCGTCAATTCGATGTGTTAATTGTTGATGAAGCATCAATGGTATTGGAGCCATTGATTTTACCAGTCTTAGCAACCAGTTTGAAGTTTGTCCTAGTCGGTGATTGTCAACAATTGACACCATTGGTTTTGTCAAAAAAATCAAGGTGAAACATCGATGTGATCAAAAAGCAGAAAATATTTTCAGACTAGAAGGAGCTGAAATTTCAACAATGGAAAAGCTTCAGAAAGCTCATAAAAATGTAATTGTTTCATTGACTTCTCAATATCGAATGAATGAGTAAAATTGATTTTTTTAATTCAAAAAAAAAATCAAATTTTCAGAAAAATATCGAAATTGGCCAGCAATTTATTTTATGAAAATCGATTGATTTGTGGAAATGAATTGATCGCCAAAAATTGCCTCATAAAAAATGAAAATTATAAAAAAAATGCGAATTTGAATGAGAAAAAATATGATTTGGCATTGGATGAAAATATTGAGAATTCGGTGGTTTTCATCGACACAAAAAGCGATGAGAATCAAATGATGAAATGTGTCGACTGCGAAAATGGCGGCGGCGTTCAAAATCAAGGAGAAGCGGAAATTGTTGGAGATTTGTGTGAAAATCTAATGAAGAATGGTTTGAAACCTGAAGAAATTGGCGTCATGTCGGCGTATCGTAAACAAGTGGATCGAATTCGACAAATTGTTGAAGAACAACGAATTGAAGTGAACACGATTGATTCATATCAGGGAAGAGAGAAAAATGTGATCATTTTGGCAACGACGTGGACACAAAACTCACAAAAAGTTTTATTTTGAGAAAAAAAAAGAAAAAAAGAAGAAGATTTTTGGGTTTTCAGAAAAGTGATTTACTTCGAGATGAAAGACGAGTAAATGTTGGATTAACAAGATCAAAACAAAAATTGATTTTGATTGGATGCAAAAAAAGTTTAGAAACAATTCCAGTCATGAATAAAATGCTGAAATTAATTGAAAATCAATCGACGATCAATCAATAATTTAAGAAAAACTAAACTGTTTTATGATTTGGATTTGATTTGAGATCAACTAATCAATTATTTATCAAACGATTTTGAGGATAAAAAATTAATTTTGGTTGAACTGGAATTGTTTGAAGAAGATGATTCAAAGCTGCAAATCGTTGATTCCGACCTAAAATTGTTTTAAAATCGACATTTTTAAAGAAAAATTAAAAAAAAAACCTTTCATTTTGTAAGTTTCATATGAATCAATTAAATAAATTTGAAGGAGAAAAAGCAAAAAAATGAAAAAATAATGAAAATTCGTCATTTTCGGTTTTTCTTTTTTTAGAGTTTTCAACAATTCAACCACTCAAATCGTCGTCACCTTATCAAAACAACTCAAACGTTTCGGGAGGAGCGACATTTTTTTGTTTGTTTTTCGAAACAAAGAAAAATCAATGATTTTTTGATGATTTTGGATGGATTAAAACAAAAAAAAATCAGTTTCGGAAATTTGGAAAATAGCAAAAGCTTCGTTTTCAAAGAAAAATTCAATTTTTTTGTAAGAGGGAAGAGCAGATTATCGATTTTTTTAAACAAAAAAGGTGGTAAAAAACCATTTTGAAATCAAAAGTTTCGAAATTCAAAGAAAAAAACTGTTTGGAGGGTTTTTAAAAATTCGGAGATTATTTATTCGCCCCCTCCCCCTCTCTCTCCCTTTAAATATCAACTGGTTTTTGCCTGGTTGAAAAGTTGTAAACTTTGTTTTTTTTCCCGATGATTGACTGACGGGGGAGGAGGGGCAACGTTTATTCGAGGTTTTAAAAAGTGAAAAATAATTGATTTATTGCAATATTTTTAATGACTGTAATTTTCAGACAATTATTAGGCAACGTGGAAGAAGCGCAAGAAAAAGCATAATTAATTTTAAAAAAAAATCAGGGAAGCGGTGAGGGTGAGGGCGAGGGATTGAGAAATGAAGAGGGGAAGAGGAAGAAGGAGAAAATCAACAGCTGCTTCTTTCATTTTAAAGTTCTTTTCAATCAATAAAATATTTATTTTTGCAAAGAACAAATAATTTGTGAAAATTGAAAGCTGAAAGCTGACCAAATATAATCCGGGGAAGGGGGGAGGGGGCAACAACTTCCTTCCACTAACCGATCATATTTTGCCGGTTGATGATCTGACTGGCTGTCCGGTCGCGTCGGGTCGGGTTGGTTGGTCATTCTATTCAATATTATTTATTCTCATAGATTTAATAACCAGTTCTTCCCAGTTGCCTTTTTCTACCTTCTTTCCCCTCCCCCCCCCCCCCTCCCCCTCTCTCTGTTTCCCTCTCCCCCACCCCACCCCCACATCCTCTCTCTCTGTGTTTCTCTCTCTTCTTTTTTACCTCTTCATTTCCTTTTTTCTTTTGATTTTAATTCCTCATCATTCATATTGTATATTGTGAGAGGGGGGGGGGGTGTCTTTGGGGGGTAAACTACAGTCCAATGAACTCATCAAAAACATTTTCGACAGCGAAATTCTTCTTCGTGTTTTTTTTTCTTTTTCGAATACAAAATTATTTAAATAAAAAAAAGAAAAATTCTCACACTTGAATTTCGTTTTATTGACCAAACGATGAATTGAGCTGTCGCTTGTCCGATTTTTTCGTTTAAAAAAAAACCAATTTTGTTAAGCTTCAAAATCAAGGAGAAAATGAATTAAAATGACGTCAACCAACAATTCTTATCATTTCAAAACTTGCGATGTGGAATTCTGGAAAAACAACAACGATTCTCAACAAAATTTGGGTCTTGAAACGACGTTTGGAGCACAAGCGGTGACAACAATTGCAACCGCAACCGCTGCTGCTGCTGCTGGTTCAGCATGGGAAGCTCAGGTTTTTCTTTGTTTTCCATTGAGAAAAAAAAATCAATAAAATATTCGGATCCATCGTTGATCAGAGAATGGATTTCATTCATTTTGTTGTAGGCCAAGGATGATTCAATGTCTGGAAAATATTCCGTTTCAAAAGCATCCGGCAATGAGATGGTTCAGGATGTTCGACAACAAATTCAACGAACCTTTTACACCATCGTAACCAAATCCGATCGGTAATTTTTTATTTAAAAAAAAAGAAAAAAGAAGAAGAAGAAGAAGCTTTTCCCTTCCTCTGCCAGATTTTATTTGAAAAAGAAAATTAATTGAAAGATTTTTCCGTTCATTTTTCTTTTTCTTTTCATCGCAGCCAGGCCCAGCAACCTTTTTGTAAAAATGCCTCTCTTCCAACTTTTTTTCTTACAACAACTCTTCCCTCCCCTCCCCTCCCCTCCCCGTTCCTCATTTATTTTTATTTTTATTTTATTCGGCTTTTGGCTCCTTCATCTTTGTTTTTATAGCCGCAATTTGATTCGTTCGCACATTTGATTTGGTCTCGATTAAATTTGAATTTCTTTCTCCCCCCGCCCCGCCTTCCCCCCCAATGAAAATGCGTTGCTCATCATCTTCATTCATCCAGGCGGCTCCTCCTCATTCATCACAAAAACTGGTCTATTTCCGCCTGAAACCACCCACTACATTTTGTTACTTTTCATGCAATTTTTCCTCTCATTTTTTATCCGATTTGTTTGATAAAAAAAGTGTTGAAGATCCGCCTTTTGATAATGATAAGTACCCCCGGGGGGAGGGGAGTTGTTTCAACTGTTAATCAAACGAACAAATCAAATCAACGACATTTGACTATTTGTTTTCCTTTTCCTTCAACCAAAAAAATTTTTTTTAACAAAAAATTTCCATTTTTATAGAAAAATCGTCATTTCAATGTTTTCCTCTTTTTTTTGAAATTTTTTCTTTCCCCCCCACCCCCCTTTTTTCCCGCCTTTTTTAAACGAAATGGGAGCGAAATGTTGTGCTCCGTCGAGCACAAAAATACGAAAAAGGTAAATTAAAGAAACAAAAATAAAAAAAAAAAAAAACCAAAAATGTAATAAAAATAATTTGAAAAATTTAAAAAAAATTGCAGATTGGAAGGGGAAAATGAGGATGAAATTTATTTGCCAAGTCGAAGTTGTTCACAAGAAGGCGGCGCTGAAACATTGCGACGACGAAATAATCGAAATTCAATGTCGTTTCGATCAGAAAATGGAAGATCAACAAGAAATGTTCCGATCATCCAAAAAAACGACGAGAAACCGCAGTTTCCGACGACGACAAATTCAGCGTGTCAGCTGAAAACGCACACGATTCGATCGTCCGATTCGTTTCCGATTTTCAAGATTCCTCGACCGGCGACAAGCATTGAAACGTCGCATTTGATCACCGGATCGATCGGATCGAAATTGAATCAGATTCGGGGAAAAAGTGTTGTCAAAGACATCAAATCTGGAAAAATTATGGAAGCCAATCGATCAGGAAGTCAGCCGCCAGGAAAAATCACTTATCAATACAAGTAAAAAACCCATTTTTTTCCCTCTCCCCTTCCCCCGTCTGAAATTCAAGAATTTTCTTCTTCCAGAGTTGACGCATCTGAAAAACGAATCGAATATCGTTATCATTCTGAAACGATTTTATACGATTTTGAGCAGACGACGTAAAACCAAAAAAAAAAAACGTTTTTTTTCAGACAAAAATTGAAGAATTTTCAGAAAA
Organism: Caenorhabditis drosophilae; assembly: GCA_963572285.1. NCBI lineage: Eukaryota > Metazoa > Nematoda > Chromadorea > Rhabditida > Rhabditidae > Caenorhabditis > Caenorhabditis drosophilae. Next base: position 6,522,466 of record OY751560.1, on the reverse strand, counting down.
CGAGAACAATTAGAAACTTGGACAAATCAAACATCGACTGGAAATCGAAAAATGCCAACCATTTTGCCGAATGATTCATCACAAAGTTGGTTTCTTTTCCTTTTTTTATTTCATCAAAAAAAAAAAAGTCGAGAAAATCCCAGAATTATGAACCATTTGTTCCTAAAAAAAAAAGTCCAGAAAAATCTAGAAAAAGTCCAGAAAAATCTAGAAAAAGTCCAGAAAAATCTAGAAAAAGTCCAGAAAAATCTAGAAAAAGTCCAAAAAAATCTAGAAAAAGCCCAGAAAAATCCAGAATTATGAACCATTTGTTCCTAAAAAAAATTCCAGAAAAATCTAGAAAAAACCCAGAAAAATCTAGAAAAAGTCCAGAAAAATCTAGAAAAAGCCCAGAAAAATCTCGAAAAGTTCAAAATTAAGAACCATTTATTACTTTAAAAAAACCATTAAAAAATCCAGAAAAAGTCCAGAAAACCCCAGAATTATGAACCATTTGTATCATAAAAAAACGTCCAATAAAAAATCCAGAAAAACCTAGAATTTTTTATTTAAAAATAAAATGAATTTGTATTGATTTGTAAATTCCAACAAGAAAAAAATCGATAAAATGAGTGTTAAGATGGATTTGAGTAAATAAATGAAAAAAGATGAAAAATAAGGGGAAACATAGACATTTTGCTTGTTAAAAACTACAACCTTGTAAATTCCTTGTAAATTTGTGCTTTTTTCTTCCATTTTTCCATGATTTTTGTTACTTTTTTTCAGATTTTTTTTATTGACAATTGAGATTTTATAAATTTCGTCACTTTTTCCTTCCTTTTTAAAAAAAATACAAACAGTACTAATCTCACAATCACACTATGTCTACATTGACATTTTCTAACATTTTCCTACACTTTGCTGAGTATCAGCTGCTATAGCGTTGCCTGTGATACGCAGCGACCAAATGGTCTGGAAATTTTCAAGAAAATTTAAATTTTTTGATTGAAAAAAAGTCAAATTCGGGAAGAAAAACGAAACCTCCTGGTTGATATTTTTTGCTGGTTGACACCCCCCACTGATAACTTATCAAAAATGCCCAAACACTTATCAATATAAAAATGTATACAACTCATACCATTTTTTGTTTGTATTTGTCTTTGAATATGTTGCCATTTTTTTTTCAAATATTGATTCAAACTTTTTCTTCCTTTTTTTGGCTTTTTTCCAAGTCGAATGTTGCTTTCTTTCATTTTTTTTTTTGCCTGACCTACACTTTTTCCGTTATTGCGGAGTAACGTTAGCACACACACACACACACACACACATAAAATTTGAATTCAAGTTGAAACCCAGATGGTTATTTTCCTTCCTTTTTTACGTTTTTGATTGGTTTTTCACAAATTTGCATTTGTAACAACAAAAAAAAATAAATAAAACACGCTTTGAATTAATTTTAGCGCTAACAAAAAAAATTGTTCGATTACTAATCCCAAACACCCGAAAAAAGGGAGAAAATGGAAGACAATGCAATGATGGATCGGCAATATTTGGATAATCGGAATGGAGAATGGTCATTTTCAACAAGTTTGAGAAGATCGACACGATCAACAAGATCAGAAGTCAGCAGTTCACCATCATCGCCAACGTTGACGTTAGTTTTTTTGAATTTTTTTTTTCTGTGCACCGCCTGAGTTTGTTTGTTTTTTTTTTTTTTTGAATAATTTGATTTTTTCTTCTTCCTTGTTCTTCATAATTTAAGAATTTTTGTCTGAAAATTGGTTTTAGACCAGTCAGAAATTGTTCAACTTCAACTTGTAAGTTTCACACCCACGTGAAACGTCGATATTATCGAGAAATCACTGAAACTGGAGACCAACGACGATATTTTTTCGATGAGCAGGTTTTTCAATTTTGAATTTGGCGCGTTTTTTCAACCACAAAAATTTGAAGAAAATGATTGGAAATGATCCAACAACAACAACAACAACAAAAACGACGACGACGACGATGACGACAACAAATTATTCAAGATATTCTTTAGCTGCTGATTATATTCAAAAATATTCAAATAATCCCTTAACAGTTTCACCGCAACAAAGACTTTCGCAATATTCATTACATAGTATTATTGGTAAGAAAAAGCGCGAAAAAAAATGGTTCATAATTTTCTGGTTTAAAATTGTTTTAATCGAAGTTATTGATTGAAATTTATGTAAATTCGCTCCATTGAAAAACGGTTTTTTTACTTCCTCGGCAATGTAAATTCGCTCCATTGAAACACGGTTTTTTTTACATTCTCGGTGATGTAAATTCGCTCCATTGAAATACGGTTTTTTTTACTTCCTCAGCGATGTAAATTCGTTCCATTGAAATACGTTTTTTTCACTACCTCGGGAAAGTAAGTTTGCTCTATTGTACTATGTTTTTTTAATTTCTCAGCGATGTAAATTCGCTCCAATGAAATACGTTTTTTTACTTCTTCAGTGAAGTAAGTTCGCTCCATTGAAACACGGTTTTTTTACTTCCTCGGCGATGTAAATTCGCTCCATTGAAATACGTTTTTTTCACTACCTCGGGGAAGTAAGTTTGCTCTATTGTACTATGTTTTTTTAATTTCTCAGCGATGTAAGACTGCTCTATTGAAATGCGTTTTTTACTACATCAGCGATGTATGTATGCTCCACTGAAATACGGTTTTTTTACTACCTCAGCAAAGAAATTTCGCTCCAGCGCACAACTAAACAACCGGACTTTTGGCAAGTTGCCACACACATTTCGTCACGTTGCGGCAAACATTTTTTTGATTCGAAAATCTCAAAAAATGTTTAAACTGCCTATCACAACCCATTTGCTACTCAGCCAAATCCAAGTGTGCGCTGGAGCACGAAATCTCTGTTGCTTGAAAAAATGTCCTTCAAGGAGCGAGGTTGGAAAAAAATACACTGTGAATTGAGAGAAATAGAGACAACAAAAGTGGTCTAAAACTTTCCTGCCTCAAAGTTTTTTTTGTGAATTTTTTCCCTTTTTTCTGTAACAAAATTTGCGCGCAACAATTATTTTCAAACATTTGTTTCAACAAAAAAAAGGAAGAAAAAAGGGAAAAAATCCGCCTCTCTCTCTCTCTCTCTCTCTCTCTCTCTCTCTCATTTGCCGTTTGAAATTGCGTTGCGTCGTCGTCAAAAAAAAAGTTGGTTAGTGTTTGGGGGCGACGCAATAATCCGCTTGGTACACATAAAATACATAAAAATCAACACCTCTCCCACAGTTAAAATTCTGAATCTGAGTGCTTTTGTGTATGGAAAATTCGGCGAAAAAAAAAGAAAGAGAAGACGAATGACATTAGGATGGTTTCAATAGAAGCCTAAATGCTCACCGAGCAGCAGCAGCAGCAGCAGCAGCAGCAGAAAAAAAATTTTTTTTTTTTTTAAATTTCACATTATTTTAATTTGCATTGTTGAATTTAATATGAAATAGGATTAAATTGATTAAATATTTTTGATCTTTTCAATAATCTGTCACCTTTTTCTCTCCTTTCTTCTCCTTTTCGATCAGAGACGGAACAATACTGTTTATACTTGATATGCCTTTTTACTATTGTTTTCTATTGACCTTAAATGTATATTGGCGACCTTTCATAGCTCGATTTATTTGTCTTCAATGCTTTCAATCAGTTTATTCCGCTATTTTTTCTTTTTATTTAAAAAAAAATCATTTTTTTATGAGGCTACTGTAGATAGTGAATTAGTGCGTCGTGTCACACCGTTACGCAAAATTGCAGACACAATTTTTATTGCTCATTTTTTGCCTTGGCAACTGAAATTTTCTTTTCTTTTTTTAATTTTTCTTAATTTTTTTAAAAACTTGAAAAAAAAATTAATAAAATCGATTTTTATTAATAAAAAAAAATAAAAGAATGAAAATATTTTTTGTTGTCTGCTTACTCATCATTTCTCTGCTCTTTGAACGCGTATCATCTATATTTCAATGTTGACATTTCAAAAAAAGTGTCTCGTTCCTTTGATTTTTTTGATGTTTTTCTGCTCTTTTTTTGTATCCGTTTTGGAAACAGATGGTCAAAAAATTGTTTCAAGTCTATTTTCAATCAAAATTTTATTTTAACAAAAATTATAGAAAAGTTTGAAACAATTTTTTACTGCAAAAAAATCGTTTTTTTTTAAACAAAATGTTGTATTTTGAAAAAAAAAATTTAAAAAAAATGGAAAATTTGAATATTTTTTTAAAATTAGAATCAAATATTTTAGATTAATGAAACGTATAGTTCGGGTTGTCTCCACCGCCAACCCGAACATCTTTTATTCTCTAACCATTCTCCAATCTCTTTATACTATTTCGCAATCCTCATGTCGGCGTACTCTACCTCAAACTCCAACATCTCCCTCTCTCATTTTCTATTCGCCTATTTTCAATTTCCTTCTATTTTTCAACAAACACGCTCACTCACTAACGGTATGAAAATACGCGAGTGTTGCGCAATTTAAATTTTATTAATCAGTTATTTTTCTTTGATTTTCTTTTTATTCCAAAATCTGTCATCGTCGTTTTCTTTTTTCTTTTTGATTATCAAAACAATGATTTGAATTCTCATTTATAGTGATTTGGTGTAAAAGTTTGAAAGTTGAATGACCGATTAAGAAATGGTGGAAAGATATCGTTGCACACCAGCATCGACATCTGATGTTTCAGATTCATTTGAAAGGGAAGTTTTAGATCATTATGAAACAAATCGTGAGAAGCATAATGGTAAGCTTTTTTTCTTTTAATTACAAAAATTGAAAAAAACAAATGTTTTTCAAATTTCCTCAATTTCATTTATGACTCATTCTGCTCTTTTTTTTACACTTTTTCCACTTTTTCTCATTTCTCACAACATTTTTAATGTTGAACATCTTGTCTCATTTTCTCCTTGTTTTTTTTTTGTTCATCGTCCATTCTATTTCACTGACCTCAATCGTACCTCACAGTGTTGTATTTTCGAGGTTTTTAAAATTAAATTGATTTTGAAGCGTGAAATTGTTTTTTTTTCTATTAGCTCAATAAGTGATGAGAAAAACGAAAAAAAAAGCAGAATTTCTCAAGGTGAAAAAAATTGAAGATTTTCGATACCAAAACTTTGATCGAAAAAGATGAATATCTTCTGATTTGGAAGAAGAATTGTATTGACAGACGTTCAAGTTGATTGATGTGTAATTATTCAAAAATTCGAAAAACGTTTTCATTTGTTTTCCATGTAATAATTAGGTTCGTAAAAATTGTTTGGTTAAAATAATTAGTGCGGGAATTTGAATATGAATCAAATATTCAAATTACTTTACGTTTTACAATCATTTTAATTTATTTCTGAATAGTGCAACATAAAAATGTGCGCTTTTTTTCTCTCTGTTAATATTTGTAAAAGTGTTACGCATATGTATAACAAACAGGAAAATAAACAAGAAAAAAAAGGGACAGTAAATAAATACATCATGTCCTTATAGAGTTTAGCGTTGAATTCATTTAAATAGCATTAAATACTGGTATGATGCCGCTCACTCGGTCGTTGTTTGAAGTGAAAGGTTTTAAATGACCCTAGACAAAATGAAATCAACATGACATTTGTTGATTTAACTGGATTTTTAAGTCGAGCCGAAAAAGCATTTATTATATGCTAATGGTGGCAGGTGGTTACTTTTATTTTTTTTTCAGCGAAAAAAAGAAAGAAAGAAAATAATTCGATTTGAAATTAAAATAAATTTTTAGAAAAAGTTTAAAAGAATTCAAAAATATTCAACACTGGGAGAGAAAAGATTCCAGAAAGTTTGCATTAATGTTTAAAATCGAATAAATTTGAAATATTTTAGTCACTTTATTGTTATTCTCAATATTTGTTCCTTAATGATTCATAAATACATATTCAATCAAATTTTCATTTCAATTTCTCTTGTTTTCATATTTCTATCATTCTCGCCAACTACTTATTTTTCCCGCCTCTCCATTTTGTCGCAACGAACTAATCTGGCGATTTATCGCGCTTTGATCGCTCTTATAAGTGAATATTTTATACTTATTATAAATAAGGTATAAATATGGCTCGTCATTGAATAAAAATAGAAAATGGTGATAGTAAAGAAAATCGGCAAAAAAAAACAAAAAAAAATCTGGTTCGGTCCTGAGTTTTTTTTTTGTTTAAATAATATTTAAAAAAATGTGCAAAAAATAATTGAGAACAAAGCATGAGCAAGCATAGATGAAGCAGGAACCAAATTGTTTACTTTTGGGTGAATAGGTAATTTGAGACATTTTTGTGATTGCAAATTTTTGCCTCAAAAAGCAAATTAAGAAAAAGGGGAAAAAACATTTTTTTTTTAAAAATCGGGGTCAAAAAAGTTAATTTATAATTTTTTCAGATGAACGAGATAGTATCCAGAAAAAAACATTTACCAAATGGGTCAATAAACATTTAAATAAGGTTTGATTTTTATTCTCAAAAAATTATTATTTTTTAAATTATTTGAAAAAAAAAGAAAAAAAAATTTGTTACGATTTTTATTTAGAATTAAAAAAAAAAAGTTATTTTCCGGTCTATTAATTTTTTGAACCATAAAAAAAGTATAGAATTTTATATTCAATGTTTTTTAGTAAACATGAAAATAAAAAGAAAAAAATGTAGTGACCGAAATAACCTTGTATATTTAAACAATCTGTTGAAAAATCAAGAAAAAAACACCGCGGTAAAAAAACGGTTTTTTTTTACTGTTCAAACTAAACACATAGTTTGTCGGTTAGAATTTATTTGTATTTTAAGATGGTAAATGAGTTGAGGGATTAAATTGAAACACAAGAAAAGCTACAAAAAGTTTAAAAAAAAAAGTTGAAAATCATGAAGACAAATATTTGCCTTGGAATTTAAAAAAAATTTTTAAATTATTTTCAGACGGGTCTCAAAGTCGACGATCTATTTGTAGATTTACGAGATGGTTATGGATTGATTGCTCTGCTTGAAGCGCTAACTGGAGAAAGAATTGTAAATAATCCCGAAAAAGGAATAAATTTCAGAAATAATTGATTTTAGCCAAAAGAAAATGGATATACAAGATTTCATAGGATACAAAATGTGCAATATTGTCTTGATTTTCTTAAAAAGAAAAATGTAAGTGGAATTTTGAAATTTTTCCGTTTCTAAAATTGAAAATACAGATCAAATTGGTAAATATTCGACCAGAAGACATTGTTGAAGGAAATGGAAAATTGACATTGGGACTCATTTGGACGATAATTCTCAACTTCCAGGTCTCAGTGATTAGGCAACGATTGTTGCAAGAATCATTACACGAAACTGCAATCAACCAAGCAAATGGCAATCACAGCTCACAGGTCCGCTTTTCTAACAAATTGTTTTTTATTAAAAATAAAAAAACAACAACAAAAAATGCAAATCCCTGCTTTTTCACGTTACAAATCAAATATTTTTTCACCAATCCTGAGTGAAACCTTTTCAGTTATTTCAGTTTATTTTTTAAACTAACAAAACCAAAAAAAAAGAAAAACGAGGACGCAAAAAAACCTTCTTAAATCCATTTTTTCATTATCATTAACATATTTTTTTCAAAAGTCGAGTTTAAAAAGTATGACGTCTTTCAGAATTTCTAGTTTTAAGTCTCAAAAGTGTTTCATTTAAAAAGGTAGAAATTCTTTTTATTTTTTTAAAATTTAATTTAAAAAACCCTTGAATTGGTTTCAATTTCCCTTCGTATTTTGTTTCTTCATCATTTCGATGTTATTTTTTCTCTCTCTCAAAAAGTTGTCAATTTCGTTCATTTTTTGTTCAATTTCTCTTGCTAGAAATAGAAAAGATGATGATCAATGTGATATGTAACCACACCCAACACACAAAAAAAAATGATCATCAACGCAATTATCAAAAAAAAAATAAAAAAATATTTTTTGTTTTTTTTTATTATTTTTTGATTGACGACATTCGGTAATCGAATAGAATTCATTTTAATAATAGAAATTATTTGACCGGAAGTTTAGGAAGTTGAAAAAATTCTTTTAGAAGGCAGAATCCTTGCTTTCTTTGTAAATGAACAACAATTGTCACTGTCTCTTTTTCTTTTCTTTCTTTTTTTTTGGTTAAAAAAACGGGTGTGGTTACGGAAAGAAAAAAAGGTGGAGAAAAAAAATTGGTCGATTGGTTTCTAATCATTTAGGAATTTGTATTTGAAGATGATCGGAACTTTTTTTTTTTTTTTTTTTGTCAAATTCGAATCGGAAATCAATTTTGGTATTGAAAAAAACCAAAATTATTTTGCCTAAAAAGATTGAATAAAACGAGAATTTGTCCAGTTTCCTAAAATACATGAATTTTCACTTTTTCGTGTCTTTTTTAGTCAAGCGTAGGAGTTATTGTAAGTAAATGACAAATTGAGATGATCGTTTTTTGTACATCTAAATTTATTGGAAAAACAAAATTTGCAAAATATCATAAAATTAAATTGAAATCTATAAATCAATAGTACGGATTGATTAAAATTAATGATAACGTTGATTTATTTTAATAGAAACGCCTTTAAAATTTTTGAAAAAAAAATATAATTTCGGTCGGGTGTGGCAAAAAAAAAAAGAAAAACAAAAAAATGATCGCTTAGAAAAGAAAAAAATAAATAAAATATTGATTTTTTGTTGTGTTTGTGAGGTTGAAAATCGTTAAAATGAATAATGGGCATAAAAATTTGAAAGCAAATATTCCAACAAAATATTATCATTGAAATATCATTTGGCTTTAAATCGAAATTCTCGACTGAACTTTTGGTTAATTTCACCGAAAAATCGGTTTTTGTGCTGGTTAGTCATTAATAAAACTATTGTGACACGATGAATTTTGCTGGAAAAATTTGCCCGCTGATTTTTTGGGAACATTTTCGATGGCTTAAAAATTGTTTAGAACATTTTCAAAAAAATTTCTGTTAAAAACGATTAAAATTTTGGCAAGTTATCCAGCAATTTTATTGTTGACATGTTTCAGTATTTGAATAATTAATTTTAAAAATATTTTGTAGAGCGATTCTTTAGAATGAGTGTTTGGAATTGTTTTCAAGAAATCGAATCAATAATTCCATATCCATGGAATCTATTGTTACACATTTTTTGTTATTTTTACGAAAGGAACTTGGAATTTATTTATTTTCTATTTGGAATCAGTTGGTGTGATGAAATAGTTAAGAAAAGACAGAAGACGCCGACAATATTGACATCAGCGGCGGCGACGACTTATTACCACTGCGAAAACGACGACCCCACCTACATTGTCAAAGATGGCGAAGAAGTGGTGATTGAAGAAAAACGACGAGGAGGAGGAGAAGAAGAAGAAGGAATTGATGGAGGTGGAGGAAGACGAATAGAAGGAGATGTGACCACGCCCATCGGCAATAGGCATTCAACCTATTCCCACGCGTGCGAGTTTTGCGATTCATACGTTTGGCATGCGACAGCGTGTCTAGCAACAACAGCACTTTTATTATTTGGTGTTGCAACAATTTTAAAAATGTTCAAAGTCGTTCGATCATATTCGAAAAAAGCGGAACGAAAATCGGAAAGTTCGAGAGCTGCATCACAAGCATCTGCCATTGGTGGTGTTGGCGGTGGTGGAGGAAGTCAATATTATGAAGAATATCGAAATGGAAATGCGATAACTGGAAATGGAAATAATGGCATTGGTGGATCCAGTATTCACAGTATTCATCATCAAAATGGAAATGGACAATTGATTCATGCCGACAACAAGCATCTGGCTCACGCTTATCACGCCAGTGGCGGTGCAAACGGTTTTTCCGAAAGCTCATCATACGAAACCCGTGAACATTTCGAACGAAAAGTGCAACGTGTCAAAAAGACTCGCGGTGAACGAGAACGGTCCAGATCAACGAGAAGAGACGAGGTTTGTAAGCTCTATTCCAACTACTCATCAATAATTTTTTTTTGTCATTTTTTCTTTTCGTTTTCTTCATTTTCTATTTATTTTCTACATTTATTTTTCATCGTTTATTCTGATGTTTGCCCCATTCTTTTGTTGCTTCTTTCGTGTCGGAGACGCAAACATGGAATTTGTTTAGTCGGCGGATTGTTGCTTCTGTTGATTTCATTTTTCCAACAAATTATATCGATTTTTTACCCAAAATCATTCGAATTGAAAAAGAAAATTGTAAGCTTTAGTTTTTTAGGAATTAAAAAGGCGAAAGAAAAGGGTTTAAATTCCAATTTAAATTTTTTTTTGTCGAATAATTTGATTTGGTGTGTCGATTTTTCAATAACTGGTTCCAAATACTAAAACGTATATTTTTTTTTCAATAGGAATAGGATAATTAGTGAAATGCAGTTGGTATTGACATAAATAATAATAATAATGGTTTGAAGAAACAAAAAATAGGTGAATCCTAGAGAAAATCAATTTTTCTATAAATTGTTTAGGTTTTTGATTAAAAGATATCGATTTGATCAAAAATGTTGATGATATTTATTGAATCTTCTCAATTCTCTCTCCCCCTCTCTCTCTCTCTCTCTCTCTTTTCTGTCATTAAAAGTCTAATTCCGAATCTTTTGAGTAAATCAGTTGTTATGTGTGATAACCTATTGAATATTCATAATATTTTCCACGATTTTTTTCCTTCCCTTCTCCTTTTCTCTTTCTCTCTTTCTTTTTTTATCTCATTTCTCGTTGACATCATAATGAATTCATCAGGTCGAATAATAACGGTGAGATAACCTTGTACCATTTGCCGCCGCCGCTATAATGTTTGGGTTCTGTATTTTTATTTTGAGACGACGTGAACGGATATATAATGCATGTTTAAATTATTGGAATTGAAATTGAATTGGGGAGAATTGACAGATTCGTTGTTTTCCCAAAAAAAAAAAAACGATTTTTTTATTTTATTTTGTCGATTAGGTGGAAATCATAAACACAATAATAAATATCGATTTCGAAATGTCCTTGACTTCTTCATGAAATCGAACGAATTGTGGTGAAGTTTTGACCAGTTTCATCGGTGTTAGGATATTGAAGTATTGAATAGCGATAATAGTGGCGGCGAACATTTAAAAAGAAAAGGTGGAAAATAAGAAGAAGGGGAGGAGTAGGAGAAACTTGAACGATTTATTCATAAATTTCATTTCGAAAAGAAACTGGTTGAATGGAACGTTTAAAATGAGTTTTGTTTCTTCTAAACATTTTGTGTTAAATTTGAAAAATGATTTGCAAACAAATTAAGAAGAACAAAAATTAAAAATTGAGAAAAAAAAGAAAGAAGTGTTTCGCCTTTGTTCATCTGAAAATTGTTTACAACTTTTTGATTGATAATGTGGTTTTTTTTTTTGTTTGAATTATGTTCATTGTCATTCTTCATTCATCAACCATCTCCACCTTCAAATAAGAAACAAAAAAACAAAAAGAAAAGATTTCTTTTCCCGAAATTTCTTCCATTTTTCTTTAAAATTTAACATTGATATCAACTATTTATTTCAATCTTAGATTATCATGAAAATGAAACTGAAAAGGAATTAATCAATTGTAAAAATGAAGAATGAAATACGAAGGAGACGAGTTGGAGAGAGAGAGGGGGGGGGGGAGAAGTTATTTACGAAGAATTAAAAACAGAAAAAAAAAGGAGAAAGAAAGGATAGAGAGCCACACCCTATTGGCGATCGACACAAAAGACAAGGTAACAGTTTTTTTTTCTCCCTCCTCTTCTGCTGTTAGTTTGAGACGTAAAAGATGACAACATCACAAAAAAAATTGATTGTATTATTCAAAAGAGGAGAAAAGGAAGAGAGGGAAGGGCATCGCGAAAACTCGAAAAAGCGAAATTGATTGTTGATGGAATTGAAGGGCGAAGATGGCGGGGAGAGGGGGGGGGGGGCCAAATGATTGGCATGATTGGAAGAAATCGAAGATTGAATTGTAATGTGAATAGAGATGGTGGAATTGAATTTAAATGCGCAATATCAATCGTTTTAGAAAAATGGACAAATTGTCCGTTTTTTGTTTTGTTGCGAAAAAAAAGTCACAAAAAAAAAGAAAAGAAATTATTTGAAAATAGAATATTGAATGCAATGCGATCCTCGTTTTTCTTTTCAAAATTTTTGCAGGTGTTTTTTTTTGTTGATGAATCATGATAATTATGAATAGCCGTTTCGATACAATTACATATACAAATTGTTGCAATAAATGTACAACAAATAGAAATATATTTGAATCATCCTTGTTCCTTCTCTGACATTTTTTTTTTTTGAATTTCCAAATATTTGATAACTTTTATAACAAAAAAAAAAAAAAACTAATCAGACAACAAAGAAACACAATAAATTACAAATTATGAATACGAAATATTTGTAGGTCTCCGAAGCGTTACATGGAAGCGATGCGACATCGGCGCGCGACGCATTGCTTCAATGGGCGCGAAAGGTGACATCGGGCTATCCTCGTGTCAATGTGACGAATTTCTCGAGCTCATGGCGTGATGGTTTGGCATTCAATGCAATTCTTCATAGATATCGACCAAATATTATTGATTGGAACAAGGTGGGTGATGGGTGGTTTTTTTTTTCCAAATTAGTTAAATTATTTTATTTTTTACAAATCTGGTTTCTGATAATCTGATTTAGTAGAAAAATTTCTAGAAACAAACAGGAAAAATGATTAATGTTTCAACACTTTCTTTTTCTGTTTATAATATTTGTACATATTTTTTCGAAAATCTCTTTTTCTTTCAATTTTTCTTCTAAAGTTTTCTAATTTCTCATCAGAATATATCGTATCTGACACTGACGATCATCATTTTAATGTTAAATTCTCTCAATTTATTTTATATTCAATGAGAAACCGTAATTTCGTTATAAAATATAAAAAGAAAGAAAGAAAGAGATAAACATAAATGATAAAATGATTAGAATTGACGAAAAAAAGAGAAGAAATCAAAATATAAAGTGGTTTTAAATCGTAATGAAACACGATTTATGATTTTATTTGTTGGAAAAAAAAGGTGCAATCAATGACACTTGAAATTAGCTCTTGTCAACGATTTTCATTTTACGATCGTTGTTTTTTCTTTTCGTTCATTTGTTTTTAAGATTAAATAATGATGATGAACAAACTATAAAGAAATAAGACAAATAAAATCAGTGAAGAAATGCAACAAAAATTTAAAAAAAACCAATTTTTTTTTTCTTTAGATCAGCTCTGATTCGGTGTCAAACCGCGAACGTTTAGACAACGCGTTCGCTGCTGCCGAAAAAGAGTTTGGAGTTTCACGATTGCTTGACGCTGAAGACGTTGACACAAACAATCCGGATGAAAAATCAATCATCACTTATGTTTCATCGCTTTACAATGCATTGCCGCATTTACCAGAATTGAATCGAGTAAGCTTCATCAGTTTCCATTCTTGAATTCAAAATAATCCGAAGAAAATGTGTATTGTTCGAAGAAAAACAAAATGTTGATTAATGTGCTGTCTCGTCTCTTGTTGCCTGTCAACACTTTTAATTTCAATATTTGTTCGTTTTTTTTACGTGTTATTCAGATGCAAAAAGTCCAAGAAGAATACATTGAAGAAGCTGAAGAATGGAGAGAATGGGTCGAAAATTCCACCCGACTGCTCGATGATCGATTTTTATCGGGAACAGCAAATGAGCTCATTTATGAGCTCGAACGATTCAAAAATGATGATTTGCCACCAAAAGAAGAGCAAAAACGAAAATTGATGATGGTTTACGAGCGGCTGGTTAAAGTGTTGAGCAACACTGAGTTTTATGCAATTCCATACGAATTGAGCGGACCTGAATTACAAAAAGCATGGAATGAATTGCTAAATTCGATTGATCGGCGATTTGAAGTGCTTCAGCATCATCGAATTCTTGAGGTTTGATTTTATGTTGTAAAGTTATTAACCAAAATAAGTGCATGAAAATTAACTCGAAACAAAAAATTTTTTTTGTTTTTTTTTTCTGTTTTTAGTTTGAAAAACAATTCGTTTGATATTTAACATAAAAAAAACCCATTTTTTAATAAATCAAAAAAAAAATTTTTTTTGTTTTTTTTTTCTGTTTTTAGTTTGAAAAACAATTCGTTTGATATTTAACATAAAAAAAACCCATTTTTTAATAAATCAAAAAAAAAATTTTTTTTGTTTTTTTTTTCTGTTTTTAGTTTGAAAAACAATTCGTTTGATATTTAACATAAAAAAAACCCATTTTTTAATAAATCAAAAAAAAAATTTTTTTTGTTTTTTTTTTCTGTTTTTAGTTTGAAAAACAATTCGTTTGATATTTAACATAAAAAAAACCCATTTTTTAATAAATCAAAAAAAAAATTTTTTTTGTTTTTTTTTTCTGTTTTTAGTTTGAAAAACAATTCGTTTGATATTTAACATAAAAAAAACCCATTTTTTAATAAATCAAAAAAAAAATTTTTTTTTAATCAAAAATTTTCAAGGGAAATCTAATTGATTTGACAAGTCGCTTGGATCGAGGAATCGGAATCACAAATGAAAAACTCGACCTGATTCTGAAAAGAATTGAAGACGTTGAAGCTCGAGTTGAAACGTCACCACCAGCTGCTGTTGAACGAACTGTCACCGAAATTGTTGAAGATTTGAATTTATTGGAGAATCCAATTGCTGGTTTCTTCGAAGATGTTGAAGAATTGAAAAAAAATAATCATCCGGAGGCGAATGACTATTATCGAAGGTTTTTTTTCAGGAAAAACGAGAAAAGTTCAAAAATAAAATGAAATTTGTAGAGTTTATGGCCTTCATCAACGAAGAACAGCATATTTGGATCGATTGACCAATCAAATTTTGGTTCGATTGGGTGTCCGAACCGATACACTTCACAAAGAAAATCAAAGTCGACTGGAAAACATCCGACAAACATCATTCAGCCGAGTTGAAGAGTGCATCCAATGGGTTCGGCATCGAATCGAGAAGCTGACGACAATGGAATTTTTGGAGAATCTTGAAACGCTTGAGCAAATGTTCGAGCAACACAAATTGGACAATCGAGACATTCAAGATTTTCGACAAAACGTTGATGAATGCATCGCCAGACAAGTTGGAATTGTTTTGACGAAACGAAAAAAACCAAAAAGAACTTGATTTCAGGCTGAAGTATCCGCTGAAGACACTTACGAGTATTGTGAATTGCTCCGAGTTTTAGAATCAGAATATCAACAATTAAGAGATTTGTCAGCAGGAAGAATGCTTGATTTGGTTGGTAGCAAACAAAGCTCATCTTTTCTGAAATAAAAATGTGTGTGTTCAGGATTCGTTGATTGCATTCGTTCGAGCTGCACAATTGGAACTAATCTGGGTGTCAGAAAGAGAAGAAATTGAAGTCACCCGAAACTGGTCCGACATCAAACAATTGGACTTGCCAATGTTAACAAATTATTACAAACAATTATTGCATGAAATGGAATTACGTGAAAAACAATACAATGATGTTCATAATCAAGGAGCTGCCTTATTAAATCAAGGACATCCAGCAGTACACGTCATTGAATCATATTTGAGAACAATGCAAAATCAATGGGATTGGCTTTTGGCGTTGTCAAAATGTCTTGAAGAACATCTCCGAGATGCACTCAATCTCAAATCATTCATGGAAGAAGCGTCAGATGCTGAAGCTTGGATTGAAGAGCAATCAATTCGACTTGAAAACAATTATAATCGAACCGACTTCTCATTGGAAGAAGGTGAACGATTCTTGAGAGAATTAGATGAAATTAAAGAAATTCTCAACAAATATCATGGCGTTTTGATGGCTTTGACAGAAAGATGCGCAACAATTTCACCACTTTGGCAAAGAGGCGAAGTTGTGCCACATCCGATCAATGTGACCGCTCTCTGTGATTATGCGGATAAGGATATCACAATTAAAGCTGGCGATGATGTTGTTCTCATTGATAATCGTGATTTGATTAAATGGACAGTTCGTGATCTTTCTGGAATTGAAGGACAAGTTCCATCAGTTGTTTTCCGAATTCCGCCACCAGATGCTCGTCTGACGGCGTTCCTCAATCGTTTGCTTCAACAATTTGAAAAATTGAAAAAACTTTGGGACAAAAAGCATCGAATGGTTCGATTCAACATGGTTTTGAATACAATGAAAACAATTCAAGGATGGGATCTTGATACATTCAACTCGATTGATCCTGATCAACGTGATGCCATCATGAAAGCATTGAACGATGATGCCAACAAACTTCTCAGCGAACTTGATCCCAATGATCCATTGGCATTGCGATTGAGAGAAGAGCTTCGTCGAACCAATGAGCACTTTTGGAATTTGTTGAATGCCAGCCAAAAGCCACCAGAGCCAGATTGGTCAAGTCAATATGATCAGAAAATGTCCGAGTTGTTGAGAAAACTTGAAGAAGCATGGAGAAGATTGAACGAAAATGCTGGAAAACCAGTATCAAAAAGTCCCGAAGACTTGGAACGTGTCATTCACGAGCACAAACGATTCGAAGATGCTCTTCAAGCTCTTGATGGTGATGTGGCGAACGTCAAAGAATTATTCCGACAATTGCCAAATCCAACACCAACACAACGAGTTCATTTCGATCGTTTGAATGGATTGTGGGATGATCTTTGGGATTTGTCGAGAATGTATGTTGAACGGATCAAGGTAACTTTAAAAACAGAAATGTTCATAAATGAAACAAAATTGCTAATGAGTCAGGTTCTCGAGTCGGTTTTGAACGGTATGGTCGAAGTCACTGATATCGTGAAACAGCACGAGATAACGTTGAACTCATTCGACGATCTACCGGCTGCACTCGATAAATTACGTGGTCATCATGCCCAATTGTTGGAAATCAATATGGTCTTAAAAGTAAGAAAGAAACAAGACAAAAAAAAAACATTGGATTTTTCATTTTCTTTTTTTTTTCAGCAACAACAAACGGTTATCGATCAATTCAACAAAAATGTTGCTCTTTTAAGACAACACGTTGCCAGAACTCGAATCAATGAAGGACAGTAAGTGGATTTTTGAATAATTAAAAATTGAAATGAATCGATAATTTTCAGTCATCCGGATGTTGACGCCATTGAAGATGAAGCTCAAAAATTAAATGATCGTTGGGACAATGTAAATTCTCAAGTTTCAGATCGTCTTTTGGCTGCTGAAAGAGCACTTCAAATTCAAATGATCTACAGGTAAAACGAGACGAACTTTTTCAAGCTCTGTGAAACAAAACCAGCAAATCAAAATGTTTCAGATCCGAATATGAAGCTGAAATTGCATGGCTCGACAATGTTGAGGAAACGGTGAATCGTTTGAAACGACCAGATCAATTGAGACCAGAAGAATATCAACAACGATTAGATGCGCTTGTTGCCGAATATTCAAGATTACAAGAGCACACGGAATCCATTGAAAATGTCAACAAAGAAGGCGGAAAATTCATCAGAGAAGCAAAAGTGATTAGCAAGATTTCTTCTTCAAAATTCAATAAAAAATTGCGTTTTTCAGACGTTCGATGCAAAAATGGGACAATATGCTGATGCAATTGTAGGAGTTCATGGAACAGGAATTCGTTTGGAGTTCCGAAGAACAAAA
This sequence comes from Caenorhabditis drosophilae, assembly GCA_963572285.1. Lineage (NCBI taxonomy): Eukaryota > Metazoa > Nematoda > Chromadorea > Rhabditida > Rhabditidae > Caenorhabditis > Caenorhabditis drosophilae. The sequence continues at coordinate 6,504,868 of OY751560.1, read as the reverse complement.
CCACAACCGAAAAATGGTGCACAAATTGTCACTGAAGAATTGGAGGTATAAAATTGAAAGCAAAATATAGATTAACTGTGTCAAACTTTTTTTCAGCTTTTGAATCGTCGCTTCGCTGAATTGCGCTCACTGATTCTTGAACGCCGAAATGAAATGCAGGTGTTGATTCAAAATTGGAAAAGACAAAAACAGGTACGTGAAGTTTTTGAAAGAAAAAAAAGAATGAAGAAGACGAAGAAGAAGAATAATAATAATAAATGAATAATAAGAAGAAAGGAAAATGCTCTAAAATTAGAAGGAATTAGATAGACCCGCACTTAATTATTTAGAATAGAATTTTAAAAAAAAATTTTTTTATTTTTTGCAACAAGAAAAAACACACACTTCAAATAATAATAATAATAATCAAATTATCATTTAATTTAAATTCCTTTTTTTTTTTGTTTTTGTTTCACACAATTCTAAGCAAATTAACACAGTCAAAAACAAAAAATTAATTTTTTCCTGCAAAAAAAGTCACAATTGGCCCGTTTTTTGTTGCAGCTTTAAACCGCTTAATTTATTAGTTTGCACATCACGAAAAAATGTCTCAAATAAACCCCTCCCCCACCTTCCCCCTCACATTATTTTAAGTTTATTAATCAAAAAATACACGAAATACATTAAACGCAGATTGAGGACATTTTGCCAGCCTTAAAAACATTTTCCGTTCATTTTTTTTTGTTTTAACGTTCACCCAGGTTTTTTGTTGAAAACAATTATGCATTTTGTCACTAAAAAAAAAAGAAAACCACCCATCTGATCTAATTCAACCAATTTCAATCATTTGACAGCGGAACAAGAAAAGAGCAGGTAAGAGAAACATTTTATTTTATTCACAAACATGTTCAGGATATTAAAATAAAATTAACATTTGTTAAATTTTGCAGGTTTGTTTTTGTTTTTTATTTTTTCAGATCTGTAAAATTGCTAATATGAATTATTATTTTTTAATTTAATTTCAATGGAAAAATGTTTTATAATTTGCTTTATTTTAAATATTTTTGTGTGTGGTGCGTGAAATGCTTTTCAATGCACTTTTTAACGATGAAAAAAAAAACGAGGTTTTCGATTTGCATCAAATCAAAACTCGATTTTTTTTTTTGAATTGGCGGTTGCTTTTGAGCCTACAGAAATATCACGCTTCTTCAGTTTTGTTTTATGTTCTCACTTTCATGTTTTTGTTCCTTTTTTTTTTCCTCTCAATTTGGAAAAAGAATGTTGAAAAAAATGATTTCAATAATTAATAAGATCAACAATTAGTACGACACGGCGTTTTTTTTTCAGTTTTAAAGTTTTAATAATTTCAGCTTTTCAGACAAAACGAAATTTGAAAAAAAAAGAAAAAAGAATTTCTAAATGAGAATAAATTTGTATTTTTTTGTTGGAAAAATCGTACTAATTGATTGAAATTATTTTTTTTTAATTTTAGAAGAAAAAAAACGAACATTTTATTCCTCATTCAAAAAAAAACCCAAATTTCTAAAATCTGTTCATTGCTTTCTGTGTGTTATTATTAATTTTGTTTTTCAACAATAATTCAATCACACCATACATAGAAACTGTGTGAAATTAATAATAATAATAATAATATTAATAATTAATAATTAATATTAATTTCTCTTTCCCAAAAGTTCATTTATATTTTCTTTTACTTTCTAATTGTTGTTATTTGAGTGTGTTGTTTTTTTCTTTTTTCTTTTCTATCATCTTTCTTTCGTGACTGTGTTTGTTGAGAAAAAGAAGAAGAGGAAGAAGAAGCGGGCAAAGAATATGTGAGTAATTTGAATGAAACAAATTGTGATGAAAAATTAAATGCGCCGGCTTTTGAATTTATTTAAAAATTGAATGGGTTCTCTTGTTTCTTTCTTTTTTCTTTTTAATTCGATCTATTGATATGAAACATTTGATAACCTAGGAGTGTGCCTATATTTATTTTTATGTTTTGGTTTGATACTCATACCTTCACCTACAGGAAGAAGAAGATCGTCGACGGGCTGAAGAGGAAGAAAAGCGTCGAGCATTCGAAGCGGCTCGACTGAAAGCCCTCGAAGATGCTGATCGCTTGAGACGCGAACGTGAAGAGGCTGAAAGAGCTCGGCGAGCTGCTGAAGATGAAGCTCGCCGCAGAAGAGCAGCCGAAGAAGAGGAAAGGCGTCGAAGAGAGGAAGAGGAACGACGCCGAAGAGAAGAAGAAGAGCGTAGGCGTCGAGAAGAGGAGGAGCGTAGACGTCGAGAGGATGAAGAAAGACGGCGTCGAGAAGATGAAGAAAGGCGAAGAAGGGAAGAGGAAGAAAGGAGAAGAAGGGAAGAAGAAGAAGAAAGACGAAGAAAGGTAATTTGTGTGAAAGAATTATCATTTCAAGTTCTTTTTTTTTCTGGGTTTTGTCTTAAATTTTGCAGTGAACTCACAAATTCAGTTGATTTTCCCAATTACTAATCAAAATTTAATCTCCATTTTTTTTTTTGAGTTTTTAATCAGTTTTAAAAAAATTTTGTTTTCAAAATTCTCTTAAAAAGCTGAAAAAAAAGGATTTGGTAGAGAAAATTGATGCATGAAAATTATTGAAAGGGAATTTCATTGTGGTGTTGGGTTTTAAAGGGTGGGAATTGTTGAAGATTGATGAATGATCAGGAGAAAAGTTTGAATAATAATTGATTTTTCAGCCCGACATCAGTCTCGATATCAAACGGCCAACAGTTACTCTTGAGCCAACCATCACTGGCACCGGTGATGAATGGGAACAAGTTGATCCAATTGGTGACAAGGCGAAAATCAGCGAAGTCGAGGATGAAATGCAAACATTCGCTGAAGAAACAATTGTCAACACCCAATTTTATGAAATGGAAGGAACGCTCAACAAACAAACTGGTGAAATTGTGACATTTGTTGAAGCGATTCGACAAGGATTGCTTGATTTGCATTCAGGAGGTGGCGAAATGTTCGATTTGTTGAGCGGATCGAAAATCTCATTAGAAAAAGCGGCTGAATTGGGATATATTGATAGCGGCTTCCAGGAAGTGCTCAACACAAAATGGGGAATTTATCATCCCGATACAAAAGAATCATTGACACTTCTTGAAGCAATTCAAATTGGCTTATACGATCCAGCAATTCGTCAACTTCGTGATATCAACACTGGAGAAATTCTCTCAATGACTGATGGTCATAGTAAAGGAATCTTCAGTTATGATACAATGCATCAATTGATTAAAATGCACATTTTGAAGTTGCCACCAATCGGATTGTCGCAAGCAATTGAACAAGGTGTTCTGAATCCCGAAACTGGAGTATTCACTGGAAAATATACAAAAGAAACAATGCCAATCCGTGACGCGATTTATAATGGATACGTTCAAATCGTAACCAGCCAAGCAGCTCCACAATTTGCAATTTCATTATCAGATGCAATTGAAAATGAATTCATCAATGGAAATAATGGAGAATTCAATGATCGAAACACCAAAGATCAATTCACATTACGAGACGCCGTTTCGAAAAAAAATAATTTGTTGAATACGGGAATTCTTGAAGTGGTTAACACTGATGAAAATAAACGATTAACATTGAATGCTGCAATTGTTCGAAATGCGATCAGTGCAAAAAATGGAAATTTCACGGATTTAAGAGCAAGAAGAAGCATCTCATTAAAAGAAGCTCACCGAGAAGAATTGATCATGAAACCGTTGACACTTCGTGAAGCGGCTGAAAAAGATGTTGTTGACTCAAAAGGCTACTTTATTGATCGAGGCACCAAACAACGGTACACATTGCTCGAAGCAATTTCAGCTGGATTATTGGATGCTGAAGTTCGTCACATTGTTGATACTGAAGAAAAAGATGTCATCTCAATTGCTGAAGCATTGGAGCGCGGAGTTCTTGATGGATCTGGAAAAATTTGTGTTGAAAAACAACAAAAAGAATATTCAATTCAAGAAGCGGTTCGTGAACGATTGTTGACGCGACGAGTTCGTCACACAATTTTCGATGTCAAAGGAATCCAAAACACTCAAAATGGTCAATCGTTGAGCTTCAATGAAGCTGTCGAAGCTGGTGTCATCATTCCAAACGCCGAACGGGTTGTTGATTTGATAACGCAAGAAAGTTATTTAATCAGCGATAAAAAAGCGACAAATTTGATTGATGAAGAATTGCACAAATGGTTGACAACACCAGTTGGAATCAAAGGAGATCGCAATGATTTTGATTTGAATTTGATTCGTGCTGTCTCAAAAGGTTTGATTGATCCATCAAAAGGAATTTTCTTCAACAAAAACACAAAACAAGAATTGTCGACTCGTGAAGCATACAACAATGGGCTGATCAGTCTTCGTGGTGCTCTTCAAGTGTTCGCTCTTCTCGACGTTGCTCCGTCATTGATCACAACACCAAAAAAAGTGAACAAGGCGAAACGAATCAGCCGTCCAGGGCAGCCTGTGTTGCAATTGGCTGAAAATCAAGTGAAAGTGACAATTGCCGAAGCAATGAAACAAGGAATTATTGATTCACGAACCCAACGATTCCGTCAAGGTGACATTGATATCAGTTTAGATGATGCTCTCAGTCGAGGCTTGATTGATCCAGCAAGTGAATGGATCGTTCCGGCAAGAAGTAAAGGAGATGGCCCAACAATTGAAGAAAAAACTACCGAAACCGTCACCGAAACTGGACAACAATTAGCGCCAAAATATTATCCGGATAAAAATATTGAAGAATCAGTAACAACAGTGAAAAGGGTTAAAACGACAGAAACAACAGCTCTTGGTGGACCTGGCGGAGTCTCAGTTTATCGATCAATTACTGGTGGTAAAGGAGCAATTGAGGTTCCATCAACTGGTTATCACATCTATGAAGCTGAAAGAAAAGGATTGATTGATTTGACAACTGGAAAAATCACTGCACCGAACGTTGATCGAACAATCTCATTTGCTGAAGGAATTGAACTTGGAATTATCGATGCATCAACGATCTCAGTTCGCGACAAATCTGGAAGACAAATCGGAGTCAAAGAAGCAATTCAAAATAAATTGATCGGAAATGATGGAAGCTTGAATGGAAGAAGCATTGAAAAATCGATTGAAGACAAAAACATCATTATTGATGCCGAACCACTTGTTCCATTCAATAATCAATCGAAAAACATTATTCAAATTCCGGCTGGAAATGGGCCAGTCATCAGTTTCCGACAAGTTGGTCAACCAGTTGTTGAAGAATCGCAACAATCATGGGAATTTGATGCTCAACAAGGTGTGCTCATCGATCATTTGTCTGGTAGTCGATTGACATTAGAAAGAGCACTAGCCAGCGGAAAATTGACGCCAGAAGACATTTCAGTACGTGACGCGTTGACTGGAAGAGAAATGTCGTTTGAAGAAGCTGAAAAATGGGGAGTGATTGATAGAAAGGGCAGTTATTATTTGGACAAATCACAAAATAAGCGAATGTCGTTCACTGAAGCAGCTCGACAACACAATATGTACCCAACAGGAGGTGTTCCAGACAACGCAGCCGATGCGGTTCACACAACCGTCAAAGTTCAAACAAGATCACAAGTGGCGAAAAAAGAAGCGTTGTCCAGTGGTGTTCCGTTGAGTGATTATACACTTGGAAAAGCATTGGCACTTGGATGGTATGATGCATCATCTGGAACATTCACGAATCCGGAAAATCAGAATAAAGTGACATTGAAAGAAGCAATCATTAAAGGATTATTCAATCCGTATGATACAACGATTGTTGATAAAAAATCTGGAAAAGAATTGTCATTATTGGAAGCAATTCAAGAAGGACTTGTAGATGATACGGCTGGAACTGTCAAAAACACTCAAACTGGTCAAACATTGAACTTTTCTGAAGCTCACAATGCCGGAATTGTGAAAGGAAAAAATTTCGGAGACTCGTTGGATTCAAGCTTGTTTTCTGGACGTCTTGATCTTGGAACTGGTAGATATACTCAACCATCTGGAGGAAGTCTACCACTTCATGAAGCTCTAAATAAGAATCTCGTTGATCATTCATCGGTTGTCGTCAGAGATCCATCGAACGGCCATGAATACTCATATCAAGAAGCGGTGAGCCGACGAATTGTTGATCCATCAAAAGGGTTGATTCATAATCATGAAACAAAAGAGTCGACGAGTTTCCCACAAGCATTGACAACCGGACTGTTGGCATCATCAAGCTCAAACCAGCGACCAACTGGACATCATCAACAACGATTGGTTGAGCAACGTCTTCAATTAACACCATTCGCACCAAATCAAGTGTCAACACGAAATGAAGGAGGTGGACGACATGAATTTGTTGATCTTGGCGGAGGAAAACAAGTGAAAGTAAAAGTGGTTAAAGGAGAAGGAGGTGTTGAAAAAGGAGAATATGTTGATCCAACAACTGGAATGAAATTCACGATTCAAATGGGTGGCGATCCATTTGTCACCGAGACGAAAACAAGCGTCAAATCAACATCACAAGTTCAATCGGTTGAATTAGAGCCGCACGCCGAATTTGTGGGAATTGATCGAATTCGTGACAAAAGAAACAATCGTATCATGTCTTTGGATGAAGCAAAACGATTGGGTTTAGCAAAAGTTGACAAAAAAGGAAAACAAATGACAAAAAGTTATCAAGTGTTCCGATCAAATATTCAAAATGCTGTGAATCGAGGTGTGAAAGATGCGCATGATGATAAGCTGAGTTTGGAAGATGCGATTCGCGCTGGAATCGTTGACATCAGAAATTTGACTTACCGCCATCCAAAAACTGGCGAATCGACATCATTAACACAGGCAGCAAATCAAGGATTGATTGATGTCACATTGTCGGAAATTCTACCAAAAGGAATCACTCATCCTGGAACAAACGAAAACATCAGCATTCAACGAGCCATCGAACTTGGAATTGTTGACGCACGAACTGGCGAAGTTCGAGATCCAAGAACACGAGAAAAATTGACATGGTTGGACATTCTGAAAACAGTTTATCAAGCAATTTCAACTGAAGGAGTTTTCGATCCAACCAAAGGACATCATGTTCCAGTAACTTCAGCTCTGAATGATGGTTTGATTAATGTATCAAACGGCGTTTATCACAATCCAATCACTGGTGAAAATGTACCACTGAACGATGCTGTTGAAAGAGGATTAATTGATCGTGGAACATTTGAAACCATCACAAAACCATTTGTCACGGATTATCGAAACAATCGTCAATTAAATTTAGTGGAAGCGGTTCGCGAGAAACTTGTTGATCCGAAAAATCGAACAATTCAATTATCAAGACAAAGTGTTGTTCCGATTGCGAAAGCAATTCAAGATGGACGAATCCCATTTGAAATTGGAGAAAAATTACGAAGAGTCGACAAGTTGACATTTGCTGAAGCTCTTGGAAAAGGATTAATCGATTCGAAGTCGAACACGTTCACTGATCCAGACACTGGTCGACAAATGAACATCTCGCAAGCAATTGAAGCTGGATTCATTGATACCGGAAATGTTGATGGAATCGAAGGAAATGATGAAAAGAATCTATCAAAAGTATTGGAATCATCGGATTTCGATGAGAATTCGGGAAGAATTCGAGACAAATCAACTGGTCTTTATCTGACTTTCTCGGACGCTGTAAATCGCGGTGTAATTGATGGCGATTCACTTCTTCATCTTCAAGAAACGGGTGATTTGTTAACACTTCGTGACGCTCTTCATCGCAATAAAATTGGATCAGACGGAAAATTCATTGATGGAAACAATCGATTACGATTAAGCGAAGCGATCAATTCAGGAAGGTTGACAGTAATTGCATCACCATCAGATGCTGTTCAAGCAGTGACAGAAGGTGTTAAACGACGTGATGCTGAAGGATACAAATTCAAAATCAGTGAATATGAAGATGCACAAGAAAAAAAAAGACAAAGTGAGCCGAAATGGAGAGAGCAAACCACTGTGACAAAATTGACGCCGCAATACAATGAGCCGAGATTGTCAGTAAGAATGAGACAATCATCCACATCATTCGGTGATCGAGCCAAGAGCTTCATTGATATTGCCGATCAACAACAGGATTTTTTGAGTGATCTTGAATCGAAAAAATTTGACACGGATCAACGAGTCATCACTCATCCACACACCGGAGATCGTTTATCAGTTCGAGACGCTGTTGAGACTGGAATTCTTGATGTTTTAGCTGGAGAAATTGTAAATCCCGAAACTGGACGACGTTACTCAATTCCGCAAGCCGTTCATTTGAAGTTTGTTGATGGAAATGCAGCCAATCGTTTAATGGAAGGACTTAATGTGCCAATTGAAGAAGTTCATAATATTGTAACACAAACGATCACATCATCAACACATGAAAGACCATCAGGAAGTTTCGGAATAGCATCAACCAGTCAACAACCAGCAGAAGTCGTAACAAAAGAATTTACCAAAACAATCAACTGGCATGGTCAACCATCAGAATTAAGAAAATCGAAAACTGATCCATTGGCACCATACACAACAATAACGTCAAATACTGATGATACATCAGATGCGCCAGCGTGGGCTAAAAATCAATAATAAAATATTCCGAGTTTTTTTTTTTTTTTCTTTTTTTTAAATTTCTTTTTTCTTGTTTTATTTACCTCCTACAATTCCCAGTGCCACCACCATTTTGTTCTTCTTTCTCCTTTTCATAATTTCATTGTTATTCAATAATTTTGACGACAAAATCCAAATGTTTCTGATTGTTTTTGGTTTTTTTTTTTCCCGCCACGAAAATGTTTGGTCGAAAACAATTTTCAGTTTTTAAAGAATCAACGCGCGCGCCCCCCTTGATTCCATCTTTAATGTTGATTCTGTATGAAATTGAGAGTTTTGTTAAGAAGAAGAAGAAAAAGATTTCCGGAAAATCGATAAAATCAAAAACAATGTTGTCCCATGAAACATTTTGAGTTTTTTGATCGAAATCAATATTGTCGTGATTGAACATGATACGAAGTTTTTCAGAGTTCACTTAAAGTGCCCATTTTTAAAATTCCGCTCAATTTTTGATATTCCAAATGAATTGTTTTAAGCACTTTCAAATTATTCGCCTCTTTTTCTTTTTTTTTAGTTTTTCCTTCCGCCTTGTAACATCCGAGTGTCTTTTTTTTTTTCAAAAAATGTATATTTTTGAGCAGCTAAAAATTGTCCGATTGTTTTTTTTTGCAGTTTTCTTCTTTTTCTTTTTTTTTTCAAATTATCCCTATAATTAACACTGCCAAATATATAATATCATAATAGTTGAACTGTCATTAGAATTTTTTCCAGTTTTTTGTGCATAATTTTTTTCTTTTTTTTCTTTAAAAAATTTTTTTTTCTAATAATCGATTTTAAAAATTAATTTTTTTTCAAATAAAGAAGACAATTTTTATATTTTTTTAGAGTTTAAAATGAAATTTTTAGAAAGAAAAATGCAGTGGTTGGATTAGATCAGAAGGGTTTTTTAGATTGACAAAATGTTTGTCTCAAAAAAGAAAAAAAGCATCCAGAAATAATTTCCTGAAAAAAAAACACGTTTTTGATGAGAATTCAGAATTTTACATGAATTGCTCCCTCTCTGTAATTCTGAATTCTGTTTCAGAATGGATTTGAAGTAAAAATTAAAAGTTTTTCTTAAAAATGTGCATCGCCGTTATCGCCCCAGAGAAACACACATTACCCACATACACTACCGAATTTTAAAATTTATTGGAACCCGGGTTTTTTCTTTGAGTTGTCAACAGAGCATGTTTTCAACACAGTTATAAAATAGATTAGGTGACTTCTTTTTTCTTTTTTTTTTAAGTTCTGTAATGATATTTATTGAAGAATTCAATATTTTTTACAAATTTAGTTTAAAAAAAAAAGATGAAAGCGCTTGGTTTTAGGGAAAAATTTAAAAAAAAAACGTCTTCTCAAGCGAAAAAAAATGTTTGAACACAGTTAATAGTGAACTTCAGGAAGATGTAACTCGCGTTGTTTCAACTCGTGAAACTGAAATCAACAATATGATGACAGATTTATCACAATTCCAAACTGAAATCTTTACGACTCATCTCCTATTTGATCCAAATCCAGAATCAGTTGAAAAGGCGACAAAAAATTTGGAGGTTTATTTTAAGAAAAAGAAGAAGAAGAAGAAGAAGAAGGCGTTTTTTGTTTTCAAATTCAAACTCGAATTTTGCAGAACGTAAAATTGTCATTGAATTCATGGAGAGATCAAATTCAAGAGCGAATAAATGCAATCGATGATTTATGCCAAAATGAAGCTGACAATTTGACACCGGAACAATTCGCTGGTTTAAGAGAAAAGCGAAGATTATTGACAAACGAATATGAGAATGTGTTGAGAAATGTTGAAGGAATTCATACAAGGTTGGTTTTATTGATTTTTTTTTTGAAAAACAAAAAGAATAGAAATTGTTCCCCATGGAAGTTGGAAAAAAAGCGACACACAATTTGTATGTTTTCAATCAATAATTGTTGTTGTTGTTTTTTTTTCCGCCTCCGTTTTCTCCCCGAAAATGTTCAAATATGTAAATGTTGTTTCTGAATATAAAACATTTGCATTTATGTTGTTCGGGCATATTTTTGAGATTTTTGATCAAATTATAGAATACATTGATTGCGTCAGAAGATATAAAGTATATTTATTTGCGCGCGCGCATACTCGATCATACCACCTCATCATTAATTTTCGATATGGGTGGTCATTTCAACAGACATTCAGTTTTAGTTTTGATTTCAAAAAAAAAATTTATTTGATTTTATGTATAATTATCATTTTTCTTTCTTTTCTTTTTTTTTAGATTGAATTTATTGTCGGCATTGCTCATTGAATTTTCATCATTGACATCATCAATGCAATCATGGATGACGGACAGAACACGATTTGGTGGTGATATTCGACATAAATCTGGTGATCCAACTCGATCAGACGAGGTTTTTTTTTTTTTTTTGCTTTTCGAATGAAATAAAAACGAAAAAAAACGCACATTTTTAGGCTCGATCTGAAGCAAAAGCATTGTTAGAAGAGGTTCAACGAGAAGAATCGAAACTGAAAAATATTGGCTCATCAGTAGTTCGAATTGAGCAAGAAATTGAGCAAATGTGTGAAGATATCAAAAATTCATCGGCAATAATTCCAGCAGGAATCAATATTGAAGAAGTTTATGAAACTCGGCGAAGAGTTGAAGATGATTATGCGAAATTATTGAAACAATGCCACGATTTGTTGCAATTCCAAAATCGCGTTTATTCAATGAACGATGAACACGCAGAGCACGTACGAAAAGCTGATCAATTATTGTTGAATCTCTCAAATGATTTGGAAAATATTGAAAAATCACAAATTGGTGACGACGATCGTTTGGCAAGAATCGAAGAGCTGAATCGAATGGCGGCTGGCGGATCATCAAAATTAGACGAAGCTGAAAATGCATCGAAACGATTAATATCGGCGTTAGAAGGAACAAATGCAGTTGAGACAGTCAAAAAGAGGCATGAACAATTGGCAAATGAGCGAAGAAATCGGTAAAAAATTGAAATTTCAAAAAAAAGAAAGAAAAATAATTTTTCTTCTAAACAGACATCAAGAAGTGCTTGATCGAATTCAACACAATATGAATTTAGCAGCTTCTAGAAAAGCAGAAGCTGAAGGGGTGAAACAAGCAGTAAAAAATATGATTAAATGGAGTGGAGAAACGTTGGAAAAAACGCGACAACCGGTTGAGCTGCCGTTAAATGAATCCTCATTAAATGAAGCGGTTTGTAGTTTAAAAAGGAATTGAAAAATTGAAAATTGATTTTTTTGCAACTTTTTAGAAACAAAATGAGCAAGTTTTGCATGGAGAAATTGAAGCACGACTTGCATTGATTGATGAATTAGAAAATAAAGCCAAAGATGTTGGAGATTCAGAATCGATTGAATTGCTGGAACAATGTCGAAAAAAATTACAACGAAGTAATTCGGATTTGAAGGTTTTTTTTCTATTTTTTTTTTCTTCGTCGTTTTTCAATTTCAGTTTTGTTTAATTTTCAGGGTCTTCGCGATAATATTTTCGATGCTATCAATGGTTTGCACACAGTGAATTCAGATGGTGAAAAAATTGCGAAAGGTGCTGAAGCAACAGCGGCCAAAATTCGGGCTGCAAGTGGAAAAGATGGTGAAAAGCTGAAAGAGGCCGGAAACGAAGTTGACGAGCTGAAAGAATTGCTAAGGAATTTGGAAGAAGTGACAAGAAATGTTTGTAATATTCCGAATGTGACAGATGTTGATCAAGTTGTGGAGAAAAGCAGAGAAATCCGAAAAAGAGTTGATTCGTGCTCGGATGATTTGGAATCGAAAAAAGGAAAATTGGCCGAATTAGAAACTTTAAATGCAAATTTTGATGATGCAAAATTACGAACGAATAATTGGCTGATTCAATTCGATGAAAAATTGAAAAGCTTGGAAAAAGTCTCGATTGACAAGAAAAAACTCAGCGATCAACGAGAAGAAACGAATAAATTGATAGAAGAGCACTCTGATGCTCAAACTCAATTAGACGAGCTTGAAACATTGGCTCAACAATTGACATCAACAGATGATGCTCAAGGAATGATAAAAGGAGCAAACGCACAGCGACAATTAACCGAATTAGTTGGAATTGCACAAAAACAAGCCAACGAATTGAAACAACGATCGAATCGAATCAATAAAAATGATGCAAAAGCAACATCGTTTGAAGAAGCTGAAAATGATATTAAAAAATGGATTGAGGGAAGAAAAGAGGCGTTGACTGACATGCCAATTCCATTAACAAAAGAAGATGTCAAAACGCAATTGGCTGATTTGGAAAGAATGGACAAATCAGGAAGAGGCGAACAACGACGAGTTGAAGAAGTTCGATTGACAGCACGTGAATTGGCACGTGAAGCATCAATTGAATCCGAAAGTGAAATGATGAACAAGAAAGAAAAGGAATTAACCGAAAAATGGGATGAATTAGCCGATCAATTCGACGCGGCAAAAGAACGAGCAAGAGCAGCCGAAAAATTGTTGGACGAATGCCAACAAATCGATAAATGGCTTGGTGCCAAAAAGAAAATGGTTGAAACGATTGGAGCGCCGAGCACAGATGCGGCAGTGGCAAGAGCACAAATCGGGCAAATTCATCTGATGAAAGCGGAAAGTGAAAATGAGAAGAACACATTGGAAAATGTGAACGCAATGGCAAATGAGTTGATATCAAATTGTGAGCAAAATAATATCAAAGAATTAATGTTGAAAATGGATAATTTGAATCGTAAATGGCATTCACTGGAAAGTGGACTGGATGATAAATCGGCGAAAATTGAAAAAGCATCAAAACTCGGCGAAGAATTGAGACAAGTTTATCGACAACTGAAAAACGAGCTCGGCGATTTGGAATCAAATGTTGAAAAAGCATCAGCAATGTCGCCAAACGATGTTGGCGAACAATTATCGACGTTGGATTCATTGAAGTCGAGATTCGGCAAAGTCGACAAAGCAATTGATCAACTAAAAACATTACTGGACTCGGCCGAAGACTTGGAAGTTGATACGACGAATCGAGCTGAAATTCAAGAAGAGCTCGAGTCGACGCAGAAGAAGGCGGATGAATTGGAGAGAAAAATTGACAATGTCAAAAAGGCGGCGTTGAATGTGAGAAATGAAGGTGTTGAGCTCGAGAAGAAGTTGGATGATTTATTGTCGATTGCGAATAACGCTGAAAATGAGCTGGAACAAGTTGCTCCAGTGTGTGCAGATTCATTAAAACTGGGAGATGAATTGAAAAGAGCCACCGATGTTTACAAAAAATTGATCGAAAATGAAGGAGAAGTGTCATTGTTAAAAGCAAAATTAGCGGACGAATTGAAGAAAAAGCCGGATGAAAATCTTAAAAACAAATTGAACGAGCTGAATGGAAAATGGCCGAAAGTTGTTACTGGATCAAGAGATCGCAAAGATCTCATCAATCGAGTTCTTGATTTAGTGAAACAATTCAATGAATCAGAACAATCATTGGAGCAACGATTGAAAGGCGATCAAGACGAGCTGGAAAATCTGCTAAGCAATAAAAATGAGAATAATTTGGATACTTGCGATGGTCTGAAACTGGTCGAAATGACAATGGCTCGACGATTGGCCGACGTTGATGCGTTGAACGGTTTGATGGTGAGAATCGAAACAGCAGCGGCTGGACCAGAAGCGAATCGTTTGAGAAGAAAAGCCGACAAGCTGGCTGACGATTGTAAAGCGATTTCAAAACGAGCGCGAACGGCGGCAACGCAGGCGCAAAGAATTCAAGATTTTCTCACGAAATTCGATCGATTGATTGAAGAAGTTCAACAATTTGTTGATACACAAAAGGAAAAAATCGAAGATGCCGTCGAAAAAGATCAAATGAGCAACGAACGAGTTCAATCAAGTGAGTTGCTCATTTGAAAAAATTGAATAAAAAGTCAAATAAAAATGTTTTCAGAATTAGCTGAAATTGAAGATTTTTGGTCATTGAAAGGAAGAGAATTGAAAGCGGTTGGTGATGAAATTAAAAAGAGCAGCACGCCAGAAATTGCTGAAAATGGTGAAGAAAGGATCGAGAAATTGCAAAAATCAATCGATGATCTGATATCGATTTTGAAGTGCCAAAACAATCGATTGGAAGAGAAAAAAGAAGCGGCGGATCGTGTCCGAGCTGAAAGTCAACAAGCAGCTCAAAAGATTAATTCACTGGTGGCCGAAATCAGTGATTTGGACCCGATCGGAAGGAGTCGAGAAGAATTGAAGAAACAAAAAGAAGAAATCCTCAAGTTGTCCGAAGATCTAGAAGAAGGCGAAACGAAATTGATTGAGGTGAATAAAAGAAGCATTGGAATTGTTATTCTGGAAAATTCTTTTTTTTTTTTCAGCTGTCAGCAGAATGGGAAGCTGCATTAGACGCTGGAATAGTGGGAAAACCAGCTTTTGAAACAAATAAAGCGACAGTTGATGAGCTAAACAAGGTAAGAATTTGATTATGTTTAAAACGTTTTGTTGTAAAAAAAAATGTTCAAAGAAAAAGGAAATTTGAAAAAGAAGAATAATGTTTCTCATCAATTTTGTTGATTTATTTATTCGATTTAACATCAACCACCCGGAGAAAAAAAAAATCTTGTTACGATGTTACTCGTTTACGTATCATAAGTGGTTGTAAATTTGTTTAGTTCTCAACTTTGAAACGAAACGAAACGAAAAAAAAAACGATTTGATTTGATTTTTTTGTTTCTTGTTCAACAATTGATGAAAATTGAAAATGGCATTTCGATTATTTGAATTCGTGATATTTCGAAAAAGAAGAAGAGGAAGAAGTCGAAAAACAGACCCAATTGAACATGGCAGAAGAAGAAATTGAGATTTTTTCCCAATCCTATCCTTTCCGTCGATTCCGTGCATTTTTTGAGAATTTTGTCGAAAAATCGCTGACGTTCTTCACATTTTTTCTCATTTTTTTTTTTGCTTTGTGCTTTCTGCTGTTTCATCCAGGAAATTTGATATATGAGAATTGTTTTAAAAAGGGGTGGAGTGCAATGACATTTTTAAGAAAGATAGAAGAAGAGAGAGAGAGAGAGAGAGAGAAAAAGAGTTGCCGAATAATCGATTTTCCGTTTTGCCGAATTCTGATGATTGGCAGAATAAAATTGATTCAAATGAAATGTTGACAACAACAAGTTGACAACTGATAGAAATTTGGTTTAATTAATTTGAAACAATCGAGACAATTAAACGTTGAGAGTTTAGAGAAATTAGAGAAAAATGATTGTCATCAGCTGTTGGGCGGAGATTATTTTGTGGAGGGGTAAAAAAAAGAAGATTTTTGCTGATCTTTTCACATTTCCACCATTTCAATGTTTGAGAAGAACGAAAGATCAGTGAAGATCATTTTCAATCAAATCATGTTCTAGTTAAATGTATTCATTTACTCGATATTATACGTGCTCAGAAGTTCTTGATGGAGCATTGACAACAGCTCCAGTTATTTTATTGCCCATTGTTTATTGTGAGGTAAACAGAAAATTTAGAAAAAAAAAAAAGAAGTGGGCTCCAAATCATTCGGCTGAAATCAAATTGAACGTTTTTTTTTTTTTTTTTTTTTTAGTTTGATATTTTGTTTTCAGCTTGCTGCTCGAGCTCGAAATCGTCTTGGACAACGTGAGAAACGATTGAAAGAAACAGAAGAGGAAATTGAGAAATTGAACAAGAATGCGAATGAAATTGTGAGCCAATTGCATAATGTGGCTGAAAACGATGTTTTGGCTGAAAATGTTCAAGCGAAAAATGATCTGAAAAAAGTGGCGGAAAAAGTGAAGCAATTGAAAGAAGAATTGAAGCCGATTGGTGAAAGAATGGATGAGTTCAATTCGGACTGCAAACTGATGATCAAAACAGCCGGGCCAGATGGTGACACATCAGAATTGGATGATTTGCTCAAAAAAGTTGGAAATGCATGGTCGGAAATTGTTGATAAAGTTGCTGATAAAGAGATGAATGTTGATGCAGCTGTACAACAACAAGGAAAAGTTGAGGATGCCTATCGAGGATTGTTGAATTGGTTAGAAGAAACCGAAGAAATGCTAGAAAATCAGAAGAAACCGTCGGCTGATTCAAAAGTGGCAAAAGCTCAATTACACGCCTATGAAGTCTTAATGAAGCATGTCGAAGATAAACAAACAAGCATTGATGGATTTGCAACAATGATTGGCAAAATGATTGAAGCCGCATCGAGCAATGACGAGAAGATCAATTTAAAAAGCAGAAATGATCAAGTAAAAGGAAGATATGACGATTTATTGAATGAAGCACAAGAAAGACAACGAGAATTATTAGATGCGGTCGATTTAGCTGAACGCCTACAAGAAGTTGTCATTCCATTAGAACATTGGATAAATGGAGCTGAAAAACGTTTGCAATCACTATCAAAAGTGCCAATAACTGTGGAGAAAGCAAAGGGAATGATTGATGAACAAATGAAATTGGAGAATGAGTTGGATGGCAAATTTGAGGAATTAAAAATGATACAAAAGGTTTCCTTTTTCTTCTTTTTTTTCGATTGATTGATTGATTGATTGATTGATTGATTTTAATAAAATCATTGGAATTTTTAGATTTCACCAATGTTATCATCACTTGTTAGTGTTGAGGATGCAAATTTAGTCAGTGGACAAGTTCAACAGCTGGAAAATCGAGCAAGAGCATTGGATAACGGAGTTTCAAACATGAAGCCATTATTGAATGATTTTTTGCAACAAATTCAAGACTTCACATTGGTATTTTTTACCAATCGCGGTGTTGAAAATCAAAAAAAATGATTTATTCAGGATTCGGATGATATGATACATTGGGTAATTGAAACTGAAACAAAAATGTGTGAACTAGACGATCTTCCGATTGCACCAGATGATCTCATTGAACAATCGAATATTCTTGCCGAACTCGCCGCTGAAATCGCCGAACACGACGAAACGATGACGAGCATTTTTGATGTCGGAAAACAATTGGCGATTCAAGGAGAGCCAGAAGAGGCATTAGAAGCGCAGAAGAAGATTGATGATTTGAAGTTCAGATACTCGGATTTGGTAACATTGGCCGATGAGAAGATAGTGCTTTTGGCAAAAGCGATACCATTATCTGAAGGATTTCATGAAGGTTTTGAAGGTGTAATGGAATGGTTAGATGCAATCGAAAGAGATTTGGAACACATCGATAAAGAAGATCCAGAAACACAAATCGATTTCATTTTCACTTTAGAAGACGACATGTCGAAACTTCGTTCAACTGTCGATGAATTAACAGCAACGTCGACACAATTACAAGCACTTTGCTCACCTGAAAAAGCCGAAGAATTATTACAAAACACGGCCGAAATGAACAAAATGGTGAACAATGTGGCCGATCGTATTTCAAGACGAGCGGAAAGAATTGAAATGAATCGGAATCAGTCAAGAGCCGTTCTTGATGAGCTCATTTATTTGGTTGATTGGTTTGCATATGCAAGAGAACGAATATTGTCGGCCGGTCCGCCATCATTAGATCCGGAATATATGAAAACACAGCTGAAGCATCAGAAAATCATGAACGACGATGTAAACGAATACAAAGTTCAATTAAGAAATGTTTCGAATGAGGCGAAAAAAGTTGCGAGACAATTAGGAGCTGAAGGAACCGAAGCGAACGCTGAACTGTCGGAAAAGTGTGATCAGGGAAAAGAATTGGTCGATGAAACAGTTCAATTATGCGCTGATCGAACGGAATTGTTAGAGCGCGGCTATGTTTTAGTTGAGCAATTACCGGCACAATTTGATGATTTGAATGAATGGCTTGACAATATTGAGGAGGAAATTCAGAATTCGTCATCTGTCACAACGGCAACACCAGCGAATGAGCTGAAGGCAATGCATGATCATAACACCGAATTAAGCCAATTATTAACATCATATCGCCCAATTATTGATCGATTCAAAGGCGATATTGCGTCACTTCAAGAAATTGTTGGAGAGCACGAAGCGAAATCATTGGGTGAAGTTGCTGATGAGCTGATCGTTCGATATGATGAAGTACGAGAAAATGTGAGACGACGCGGACAAGCGATTGATGCAACAATGAATGCAACAATTGGATTTGGTGAAAGATTGGAAACATTGGTGGCTAATTTACAAGGAGCTGCCGATCGATTAAAGGAGAATGAAGGAATTTCAGCTGATCCAAGCGTATTGGAAAGTCGATTGGCTGAAAATAATTCAATAGTCGAAAGTCTTCGTGATAAACAAACCGCCTATGATGCATTGAAACAATCAGCCGATGAGTTGTTGGCCAACGTTCCAGAAGGTGATGCAGCAGCTGGTGACGTCGAAAACAAATTGAATCGACTCGGCAAGTTATGGAAAGAAATTGAACAAGAAGCATTGGATCGAGGCGTTTTATTAGAAGACGTGCTGGAAAAAGCCAAATTGTTTTGGAGTGAATTGGATTCGTGCCAAAAAGCCGTCGACGATCTACGAAATCGATTAGAGCTCGTCGAGCCAGCCACAGGTCATCCAGATCAATTGGCTGATCAACAAGTGATGATGGCACAAGTGGCAAACGAAATGGAACGAACACGGCCAAGAATTGAGGCGTTGTCATTGGCAGGAAAACAATTGGCCAATTATGTTCCAGACGATGAAAAAGCTGTAATTGATGCTCAAGTAGCCAATGTTCATGGAGGATTTTCAACAATCACTGGCTTATTCGCCGACAAAAAGAAAGACTTAATTGCCGCAATGGAAGAAGCAATGTCATTCCATGAAAATTTGAATTCATTATTGAAATGGTTGGAAGTTGCCGAACAAAAATTGATAAAAATGGAACCAGTCGAATCAGCAAAACAAATGTCACAAGTTGGACGACTTCTTGATGAGCTTCATCATTTTAAAGATGACGTCGATGTGCATGGAATATCAAAAGAGCAAGTTGTTGCAACAGCCCATCAATTGGCATCTGGTGCACCATCGCATCTTGCGGCAACCGTTCGTCAACCAATCGCTGAATTGAATGGACGATGGACGAAACTCTACGCAGCACTGGCAGAAAGAGAGCACAAACTAGAGAGCGCAATGCTCCAAATGGGAAAATTGTCGGATGCAATCGATCAATTGACAGCGTGGATGAATAAGACAATACAAATATTGATTGAGATAACGCCGCCAAAGAATGCGGTCAATTTGAGAGATATTGAAATTGCCAAGTGTAAATTGGTTGTTATAAGCAATGATGTTCATGCTCATCAGCACAGGTAAACGATTTTCATTGATTTGTTTCGTTAAAATAAACATCTTTGGTTTTGCCTTTCAGCGTTGATGCTTTGAATCAAGCTGCAATTCAATATTCGAAAAGCAGTGGTGGAATCGATGCAGAAACATCAAAACAATTGAATGAAATGAATCAAAAATGGAATGAGATTCAACAATTGTTGAACAATTTGTCATCGGACATTGATATTGCAAAGAAGGAAGCTGAAAATGTTGGCGGAGAAGTTGAGAAATGGCAAACGTGGCTGGAAGAAGTTGAAGCTCAATTATTGAGCACAAAACCAACTGGAGGATTGCCGGAAACCGCACAATCACAATTAGACGAATTCAAAGTGTTGAAAGCAGATGTTGAGCAAAACGCATCAGCACTCGAATCACATTTGGAAATGACTGAGAAATATTTGAACGAAGAGAAAACGAACCGAGCCGATTCAGATGATGAAAATTCATGGATTGGTAAAACGTATCGAATTATGAAAAATAAATGGAAAAAAGTCAATGAATTATTGATTGATCGGGAAAAGAAACTAGAATTGGCATTAGAACAGGCGATTTCATTAGAGCAAGCATTGAATGATATGGAAAAATGGATAATTGGTAATTTAAAAAGTGAATAAACAAAAAACATTTAAATTTTGAATTTTATTAAAGATGCCGAAAGACGATTGAGTGATCTTGCGCCGATCAGCCGTTTGCCCGATATTGTGGAAAAACAATTAAATGATAATGAAATTTGGATGGAAGAAGTTCTAAATCGAAAATCGGCAATGGCACAGCATCAAGCGACTGGTGTTCGAATGCAATATTATTGTGAGAAAAAAGATGCGATTCCGATCAAAAATCGATTGGTTTCATTAAAGCATCGATGTGAAAAGGTTTCAATTCAATTATTGATTAATTTTCAATCGAAATTGTTTTTTTTTTGCTTTTTAGATATCAAGTCGAACTGCTGAACGAGGAAAACAATTATTGAATGCGAGAAATGAAGTTGCAGTGTGGCAAGACGGTGTTCGAGATCTTGACACATTCATTATTGACACAATCGAAATAATTGGAAACGAAAACGGAGGAGTGACGAGCAGTCTGGAAAGATTGAAGCAAAAATTGGAAGAAATAAAAGAAGCGCAGAAAAGTGTGACGACAAAACAAGCATTATTCGATTTGACAAGAAAACGAGGCATCGCCCTGGCCGAACACGCGATCAGATCCGAATACAAAACGATCGCAACTGAAAATGAGAAATTGACGAAACGATGGAATGAACTGGTGAAAAAGGTTCGAGACCGATTGAGAGAAGCTGAACAAGCCGTATTGGAAAGTGGAGAGTTTGAAGAATCGATGAATAACACTGAAACATGGATTGACGAAGAACTGGAAAGATATCGAAACGAGAAAGATCAAAACATTCATGGCGACATTGATTTGGTTCAAGAGCTGGTCGCCAATGAAAAGCGACGAGCAGCTGAAAGAAAAACCAAGGAGAACGGCGTCAAAACAGTTGTGAAAAAAGCCGACGCTCTATTGGCATCCGGAGTGGATGAAAGTGATTCGGTTCGACAAGCGAAAGATCGTCTCGTTCAAAAATGGAACAAAGTCGAAGAAGAAGCAAAACAACGCGAAAAGAATGTAAAAGAAGCGTTTGAAGCTGCAGAAGTGTTTGATTCAAAAACGCATTCATTGTTGGATTGGTTAGCAATTGAAGAGCAAAAAGTTAAAGTAATTTTTAAATTGATAATTAAAGATTTGAAAAAAGAAAAGAAGAAATTTTCAGACACCGGTGACAAATGTGAAACAAGCATTGATCGATGTGAATAATGTGAAAACCGAAATGGATGAAGCCCAACAAAAATACAATGAATGTTTATCAAAAGGAGCCGAAATTCTTGAGAAATGTCAACCACAAGCTGAAGCGACACTGAAGAATTGGTTGAGAGTGGTTGAAGCGCGCTGGAAGGAGGTGTCGGAAAAAATTGACGAACGAGAATTCGCATTGTTGGAAGAAGAGCAAAAGGAGAAAGAGCGCGACGAACAAATTGAGCGTTTGACGAATTTCGTAGCTGAAAAACGAAACGAATTGAACGAAATGATTGATCGACCATTGGCGCAGGATTTAGAATCATTGAATCAGCATCTGAACGAAATGTCACAAATTGATGATGAGCTGAGAGAAAAACAGCCCGAAGTCGATTCGGCATGTAAAGCAACGAAAAAAGGTGGAAAACGGAATTCGTCAGCAGCTGAAATGCTATCAAATGAATGGAAAAAGTTGTGGCTGGACGCAATGGGATTGCGATCAGCATTGGATGCTCAAAAAGAGCTGCTGGATGAAATGAAGCGATTGGAAGGATGGAAATGGGAAGATTGGAAGGAAAGATATGTTGAATGGAACGATCATGCCAAAGTAATTTTCTCATCGATGTTTGATCATCTCGTTGCTTTTTTTCCAGGCTCGAGTTTCTGATTTATTCCGAAGAATTGATCGTCTTCATACGGGAAATGTTCCACGACAAGTGTTCATTGATGGAATTATTGGATCAAGTAAGGCATTTTGATATTGATTTTTTTCTTTTTTCTTTTTTTTTTAAATTTAAAATTCAATTTAAACAAAAAAATTAATGAAACAAAAATAGATTTTGTACCAAATTCTACAGTCACCTATTCGAGTAAGTTGAAAAATGAATGTTGTATTTTAAATTGTATTTTGTGTTTTTTTTTTCTTCTCATTTTTTTCTAAAGAAAAAAAATTGATCAAAATGATCCATCTGGCACGAATCGTTTCATTTCATTTTCATCGAATCAGTTTTTTTTTTTGCATTTTTTGTTTGAGTTTTTAGTTGAGGAAGTTGGGTTTTTTTCTTTTTTTTTTCATTTTCTTCGTTTTTTTCCTGGTAGATGGGGTGGGGAAAATGAGAGCATTTTTCTCCTGAATTTGAATTCAAAGCCCCGCGAAAAAAGTGTCAGAAAATGTTGTTTTCCGTCTTCAGAATTCCCAACGTCACGACTTGAAATGGCAAAAGTTGCCGACAAATTTGATAAAGGAGATGGAATGATAAATGCGAAAGAGTTCATCAACGCGCTGAGATTTGACAGTTCGAATGTAAGCAGAATTTGGATCTTTTTTTGGCGGGGGCGAAAAAAGCCAATTTTTCAGAGAAATGCAAAGCCAAGAACTGATACAGAGAAAATAACGCATGAAATTGAAAGGCAAAAGAAGACGTGTAGTTGTTGTCAGCCGTATCAAATTGAAAAAATTTCAGACAATCATTATCGAGTTTTTTTTTTCGATAAATTAAAGAAGAAAAAGAAAAAGAAAAATGTGAATTTTCAGTTTGGAGATACTCACATAAAGCGAATGGTTCGAATCTTACGATCAACCGTTATGGTTCGAGTTGGTGGTGGATGGGAATCATTGGATGAATTCCTTCACAAACACGATCCATGTAGAGCAAAAGGAAGACTGAACATCAACATGTTCCCGGAATCTCGACCGACACATGCATTGGACTCGATGCGAGCATTCACCAAAAATCGGCACGCGAAAGAAGCGGCACCGACAGCTGGAACACCGGGACCGATCATGAAGATTCGCGAGAAAACTGATCGAAGTGTTCCGATGTCTGGTGGATTGGGCGGAACAGCGGGATATACGGTGACGACGAGTGGCTCATCGACACCGTCGAGAATTCCGCGAGCACCGTCAGATTTGAGCGCGGGACGATTGAGTCGTGTTGGATCACAATCGACATCAAAAAATTCGTTGATTGACTCAAATATGCCATCGAGACCATCCTCGAGAGCTTCATCTGATGCTGGAGAAAAGCCAAGTCGAATTCCATCATTGAGAGCGAGAAAAGGATCAAGGTGAGCATCGCAATTTATCGATTAGAAAGTGATTTTCTTCTTTTCAGATATAATCCACCGCCATCTCAATAAAATCAATCAAGAAGAAAACAAAAACAAATTAATTATTGATTTTTAATCAGTTTACAGTTGCGCGCCCCCATTTAATCGATGGGTTACTGTAATTATGCAAAAATTTCGAATTATTTGTTTTTTTGTTTTCTTTGCTTTGAATTTCACTAAAAAATACTTGTTTTTTTAAAATTCTGATATTTTTTTATTTCCAAAATTAAATGAACCGGTAATTTATTATTTAATTTTAAAATCTAATTTAATTTTGTTCTATTCAAATGTATTTTCTCTTTGTTCTTTGGTTCTAAATAGTTTTTGATTTGTTTTTTTTTTTTAATTTTTTATTTGAGAATTCATTTTAAATGTTTCAATTAAAAATAACATTTTTATTTATTTTCCAATTTTTCTTTGATGAAAAATCTCAAAATTTAAGGCTGAAAATTGGCGTCGACATTTCCACCGCAAAGAATTACTAATGGATTTTTGACATTTTCAGGAAGATGAAATGCAACAGCGGCGAATGCAAGCGCTGCTGTTGGCTCAATCCGTTGCTGAAAATTGAAAAACGAGGTTTTGTCTCTTGAGTCCATTATTCGAGCGTGTAGCTGTGGACTAGATGTTTCCAAGAACTTCGAGATCTTGCCATTCGTGACCAGGGCAATTTGCTGGCTATTAACCCGATCCTTCTTCTTCCGCCTCCACCGAGGCCTTGAATATTGATGTTATGTTGGTGCACTTTGGCTTCGTGTTGAATATCATCTGACCATCTCTTTCTTGGTCTTCCTTTCCTCCTCTTTACACCGCTTGGATATTCCCAAATCGTCAGGATTCTGCATATTCGTTCCACTGGAAGTCTAATTACATGTCCTGCCCAGCGCATTTTTATCTTCATTATGATGGCTTCGACATTTGGTGGTTTTCCAGCTGCAGCTTTGTCCCAGATATAGGATATGGTCCTCTGAATTCTTCTGACATCCGCAACTTTAGTGTTCCAGGTTTCACATCCATAAGTAATTGCGGCCAGAACGCTTGATTTCAAGAAATGATTTTTGTTTTTTTTTTTGTTTTTTTCATCGATATCCATGATCGCTGAGGCAATTCCGTGATATGCTGCCCATCCAGCTCTTATTCGATTACTTATTTCAGAATCCAGTAACCCGTCTTTCCGAAATATTCTTCCAAGGTATTTGATCTGATCGACGTCTTCCAAAGGAATTCCATTTACTCGTACCTTTGAGGGATTTGCAGAGTCATTTCGAAGAACTTTTGATTTTGTAGTGTTGAAATGAAGTCCCGCTTTTTCGCATATCTTAGCAATTTTCGAAGCTCTGCTTGATGCGTCTTTTGGATTTCTGTCGATTAGAACTACGTCGTCTGCGAATAAGAGTCTTGATATATACTGCCCATTGACTCGAATTCCAAAATTGTTTTCATCGTCATTTTCGGTTAGTGGGTCAGCTTCGCTGAATCGATTGGCACTAGTCTCCTAGAACAAAAATCAAAATTGACTGAGATAAGGCCTGTGAAACCTTAAAAAGAGCCTAAAAAGGCCTAATTTCCGGAATAACCCGGATTCCTGACCGGTTAAGGCCTATTTTAGGCCCTAGTAGAGACTATTCTGATGTAGTTAAACACGCTGAATCGATTGGCACTAGTCTCCTAGAACAGAAATCAAAATTGACTGAGATAAGGCCTGTGAAACCTTAAAAAGAGCCTAAAAAGGCCTAATTTCCGGAATAACCCGGATTCCTGACCGGTTAAGGCCTATTTTAGGCCCTAGTAGAGACTATTCTGATGTAGTTTAACACGCTGAATCGATTGGTACTAGTCTCCTAGAACAGAAATCAAAATTGACTGAGATAAGGCCTGTGAAACCTTAAAAAGAGCCTAAAAAAGCCTAATTTACGGAATAACCCGGATTCCTGACCGGTTGAGGCCTATTTTAGGCCCTAGTAGAGACTATTCTGATGTAGTTTAACACGCTGAATCGATTGGTACTAGTCTCCTAGAACAAAAATCAAAATTGACTGAGATAAGGCCTGTGAAACCTTAAAAAGAGCCTAAAAAGGCCTAATTTCCGGAATAACCCGGATTCCTGACCGGTTAAGGCCTATTTTAGGCCCTAGTAGAGACTATTCTGATGTAGTTTAACACGCTGAATCGATTGGCACTAGTCTCCTAGAACAGAAATCAAAATTGACTGAGATAAGGCCTGTGAAACCTTAAAAAGAGCCTAAAAAGGCCTAATTTCCGGAATAACCCGGATTCCTGACCGGTTAAGGCCTATTTTAGGCCCTAGTAGAGACTAATCTGATGTAGTTTGACACGCTGAATCGATTGGCACTAGTCTCCTAGAACAAAAATCAAAATTGACTGAGATAAGGCCTGTGAAACCTTAAAAAGAGCCTAAAAAGGCCTAATTTCCGGAATAACCCGGATTCCTGACCGGTTAAGGCCTATTTTAGGCCCTAGTAGAGACTATTCTGATGTAGTTAAACACGCTGAATCGATTGGCACTAGTCTCCTAGAACAAAAATCAAAATTGACTGAGATAAGGCCTGTGAAACCTTAAAAAGAGCCTAAAAAGGCCTAATTTCCGGAATAACCCGGATTCCTGACCGGTTAAGGCCTATTTTAGGCCCTAGTAGAGACTATTCTGATGTAGTTTAACACGCTGAATCGATTGGTACTAGTCTCCTAGAACAGAAATCAAAATTGACTGAGATAAGGCCTGTGAAACCTTAAAAAGAGCCTAAAAAGGCCTAATTTCCGGAATAACCCGGATTCCTGACCGGTTAAGGCCTATTTTAGGCCCTAGTAGAGACTATTCTGATGTAGTTTAACACGCTGAATCGATTGGTACTAGTCTCCTAGAACAGAAATCAAAATTGACTGAGATAAGGCCTGATGAACCTTAAAAAGAGCCTAAAAAGGCCTAACTTCCGGAATAACCCGGATTCCTGACCGGTTGAGGCCTATTTTAGGCCCTAGTAGAGACTATTCTGATGTAGTTTAACACGCTGAATCGATTGGCACTAGTCTCCTAGAACAGAAATCAAAATTGACTGAGATAAGGCCTGATGAACCTTAAAAAGAGCCTAAAAAGGCCTAACTTCCGGAATAACCCGGATTCCTGACCGGTTAAGGCCTATTTTAGGCCCTAGTAGAGACTATTCTGATGTAGTTTAACACGCTGAATCGATTGGCACTAGTCTCCTAGAACAGAAATCAAAATTGACTGAGATAAGGCCTGATGAACCTTAAAAAGAGCCTAAAAAGGCCTAACTTCCGGAATAACCCGGATTCCTGACCGGTTGAGGCCTATTTTAGGCCCTAGTAGAGACTATTCTGATGTAGTTTAACACGCTGAATCGATTGGCACTAGTCTCCTAGAACAGAAATCAAAATTGACTGAGATAAGGCCTGTGAAACCTTAAAAAGAGCCTAAAAAAGCCTAACTTCCGGAATAACCCGGATTCCTGACCGGTTAAGGCCTATTTTAGGCCCTAGTAGAGACTATTCTGATGTAGTTTAACACGCTGAATCGATTGGCACTAGTCTCCTAGAACAGAAATCAAAATTGACTGAGATAAGGCCTGATGAACCTTAAAAAGAGCCTAAAAAGGCCTAACTTCCGGAATAACCCGGATTCCTGACCGGTTAAGGCCTATTTTAGGCCCTAGTAGAGACTATTCTGATGTAGTTTAACACGCTGAATCGATTGGCACTAGTCTCCTAGAACAGAAATCAAAATTGACTGAGATAAGGCCTGATGAACCTTAAAAAGAGCCTAAAAAGGCCTAACTTCCGGAATAACCCGGATTCCTGACCGGTTGAGGCCTATTTTAGGCCCTAGTAGAGACTATTCTGATGTAGTTTAACACGCTGAATCGATTGGCACTAGTCTCCTAGAACAGAAATCAAAATTGACTGAGATAAGGCCTGATGAACCTTAAAAAGAGCCTAAAAAGGCCTAACTTCCGGAATAACCCGGATTCCTGACCGGTTGAGGCCTATTTTAGGCCCTAGTAGAGACTATTCTGATGTAGTTTAACACGCTGAATCGATTGGCACTAGTCTCCTAGAACAGAAATCAAAATTGACTGAGATAAGGCCTGATGAACCTTAAAAAGAGCCTAAAAAGGCCTAACTTCCGGAATAACCCGGATTCCTGACCGGTTAAGGCCTATTTTAGGCCCTAGTAGAGACTATTCTGATGTAGTTTAACACGCTGAATCGATTGGCACTAGTCTCCTAGAACAGAAATCAAAATTGACTGAGATAAGGCCTGATGAACCTTAAAAAGAGCCTAAAAAGGCCTAACTTCCGGAATAACCCGGATTCCTGACCGGTTGAGGCCTATTTTAGGCCCTAGTAGAGACTATTCTGATGTAGTTCAACACGCTGAATCGATTGGTACTAGTCTCCTAGAACAGAAATCAAAATTGACTGAGATAAG